>JAOTNS010000240.1:0-104730 GCA_028476615.1 Culter alburnus
TATCATTTTTGAGTGAACTAAACCCTTAACTTTATATATCATAAATATGTTTATTTGCACAAGTGCCATATACTGTCAGGGAGTGAATTTGCACATTTTTACTCTGCACATCGCCAGTGAAAATCACTTGGGTATGAACACAAACGTCTTGAAAATATTCATCCTGGTGTGTAAAGGCCTTTACTTCCAATTTTTCCCCTAGCCAAACAAACTAAAACATCTAAAAGGACATAACACCACCCCATTACTTATTTATGGTGTGTATTGTGTCTCTTTGAGGTAAAAGAACATGAAACATGTTTGGGAATATTTGTAAGTGCTTTTAGCAAATAGTAAAAGTTAATAGTAAAAAAAAAAAATAGTAAAAGTAATTATTTTTTTCTGTGTTTTCTGACATCTAGTGGAATCAAATGGAACTTAAAATAGGTAGCTGTGTCACACAAGGTTTACACTTTCAAAGACAGGATTAAAAAAAAATACACAACCTATTTTTGTGTTTATTTTGATATTTTGAACACATATAATATTTTTTATACACTTTATTTTGTTTTTAAGGTTTAATTTTGAAATGACACCAATATTTTATTATGTGGGTAAGGGGAGCCATCAATCCAATTTCAGGTGGAATTCCAAAATAACCCAAACAGTTTAAGGGGTTAGTAAGGTCTTATTTTCCTCTTCTGCAACTCCTTCTCAAGGATCTCTTGCCTTGTCACTGATTGGTGGTGTCTTTTTGGGTTAGGTTTCATTTTGGGAACTACATATGTGACCTGTGAACATATTGTTAATACTGTAAACGCAAACTATTATACATTTTATAATCTTTGTGTAACAGAGTTGGAATTGTACTTTGTTTAAATTATCATATTTTCTTATTTATTGTGAATTTTATCATTTTGAGAACACATTTTGCAGTCATTTTATTCATTTTCTGTTTCAATCATAAACCTGCACATCGCCCCTTTTTGTACCTCCTTTGTTCCCGTAGTTCGCGTTCCCCCTTCCCCCTCACAATGCTGCTGTGTATTGATGAGGGTAGGTTGTACAGAGAGTTGCTCCTGAGAATATTTCAATTTCTCTTGTTGTAATGCAAATGTTTTTCATCTCACGAAACTATGTTATATTATTATGGTATTTTTGATTGGTTTTTATCGCTAAGTCAAGTTGGCAATTTTATGGAGTTTAACATAAGTGCTGAACGCACATTACAAGTCGCCATTTTGTATTTGTGTTACTTTTATTTTTCACTGAAAACCTTGTTATTTTTGTATATATAGGGGTCAGATGTGCACTGCAGTCTGAAGACAATATATATGTGTTTAATTGTCTTCTTCAGGTACGTCTATTGTCCATCATGCTGTTTCATATTACTAGCTAAACGCACATTTTCATTTGTCCAGGGTGGCTCTGGTGTATTTCTTTTTTTTTACATATACATTCTTGTATGTAGTTTGAAGTTATAAGTGAAAAATGTGTTCATTTTGTTGCAACTGGAAAAAAAAGTGTTTTCCTGTAAATTTTAATGTATCCTTAGCATGTAAATGTGGATAAATTGTAAAATTTGTGAAATGCCCTTACATGCATATTCATGAAAATAATTAATTCCCCCTGACAATGCTGCTGTGTATTGATGAGGGGGTCAGATGTGCACTGCAGTCTGAAGACAATATATATGTGTTTAATTGTCTTCTTCAGGATCAAATAAAATAGTGGAAAGCAGCTCTTGGTGTCGTCTTGGTGTTCAAGAAGAAGAAGACTCGTTACACTGGTGCCGTGACTCCTTGGATTTTCAGATCAGCTTGATGCCGGTCGCCGTGGATACTGTGCTGCTGTTCTAGTCTACACTTCAAGATCAAAGTGGGGTCAGAGAAAAAAAAAAAGGCAATACTAAAACATAGTTATTTGGTGTATATTGCTGAAAATTTTATGACGTTTAGTTGAACGCTTTTAAATTCAGTTGGTAATATTCTTTTGTTTTTCAAAGTGATTTATTGTTTTGTTTTATTAAGGTCTTAGAATTAATATACACAACGCAAGTACAGTTTCACACAAAAACCAAAAAAAAAAAAAAAAAAGCAATGGATACCTATTCAGATCATCAATTACCAAAAGGAAGGGGAACTTGGTTAAATTGTGTTGTTGACAGTAGGGATGTGAGACATTCTAAGCCATAGCTGATGATGACACAGATACAGGTTTGGGTCATAGCCCGAGTTGTACACCTGTTAGTGGGTTTAAGAGGGAATATCTTCGCACCTCCACACCAGCTACTGATGTTGACGCTATGCACCATCTCACAGACATGGTAGGACGGTTAGGAGCTCAGATTGGTGAATCCATTGTTGAAAAGCTAATGTCAGCTGGTGTAGTGAACATAGCTGGTGACCGTCAGTCTACTCCCTACCCAAACTCACAGTGAACCTACCATGACTCATACAGTCCATGTTAAATCAGACGGTGAATTCCCGACATTTAAAGGTGATGGCACTGACAAACATTCAGTCCAGGACTGGATTGATTTGACTAAAACTCATCTCAGAAAACATGTGATTCCTGTGAATGACCAGGCAGAGGAAATTATGAGCCATTTGCTGGGCAGCCAGAGATGTAGTCAAGATTGCCTTGCGTAGTGATCCAGCGATTGATCTTAAAGAGACACCTGATAAAATCTATGATGTTCCTCCATTTTTCAGTGAAGCTTCCTCGTGTCTCCCTCGCCGACTTTTATGCTACACTGCCCAAACACAAAGAAAATCCAGTTGACTACTGGATAAGACTGAATAAGGCGGCTGACTTGGCTCTTGAGGGTCTACGCAGACAGGGGAAGAAAACGGAGAACATAAATAATGAAGTCGCTCATGTTTGTCAAGCATTGCCCTGATCCTGAGCTCTCTTGCACCCTAAAGTGTAAGCCGATTCATGAATGGACCTCGCGAGATGTCCAACTGAGGATTGATGATTATCAGAGAGAGCTAAGAGATAGTGGCAGAGCCATTGGGACTGCACAGCTTAAAAACCACGTCATTTCAGTGACTCCTAAGCAGCCCAATGTTCCTCCAGTGAATGTGGCAGTGCCTTCCCAAGTTCACACTCAGAATCCCTCTCTCCAAGCCCAGTACTCAGTGTGCCCTTCCAATTGCCCTCTTCCTATCTGTGTTCCTACTCAGGGTGAGCCCATTCACAGTCTGAGCCACCCTTCTGCACCAGCTGTGGCACAAAATCTCCAGTCACAATCAGATGAGAGACTTCTGACCCGTATGGTTGACATCTTTCAGGACATGATGGATAAATTGCAACAGCGTAACACCCGCCATCTATCTGGCGGTGGCAGATTTCGACGCACCCCTCGTGAAAGACACCCCAATCAGGCAGTTTGTAAGGTCTGTAATGACGCAAGCCACAACACCATTTCTCACTGCATGTCTGAAAGGTTGTGTTTTGCCTGTTTTAGAGCGGGTCACACCAGACTAAATTGTCCAATCAGTAGCTCCTCTCCATCCCAGTCTGGGGGAAACTAGATGACCTGTATTTGGAGGGAGGCAGTACAGGTCTCAACAATTACTCCCACACTGATGACACTTCTGATGCTGAATCAGTTTACATATCTGCAAGAGACTCATCCCATGATTCTGAAATTGTTTATCAAAATATTCACAGAGTCTGCAGTAGTGAGAGCCTTTTCTACACACCTGTGTTACTGGGTGGGACGATGAAAATTGGTGGCATGTTGGACACTGGCTCTATGGCTTGCAGTATGAGTGAAGAGGCCGAGATGAAAATGAAAGAGGCTGGAGTAATAAATGACCTGCACAAGGTTGATGTGAATGTGGTCCTCGTTGGATGTGGTGGGCTTTACGTTAAACCCAAGTATGCTTTTGATGTGGAGATGGAGGTGTATGGCTGTAAGATTGTAGTTCCCACGCTCGTTGTCCAGGGCCAGCGGGATGAACTAATATTGGGAACCAATGTTATAAAACATATCCTGAAGCAGTCTAAGCTGTGTGAGTCTTACTGGAGAACAGTGTCAAGTCCTTGCCAGAAAAGGATCATGAGATGGAACAGTTCTTGTCTATGCTATCAGGTCTCAGCCCTGGAAGGGAGATGAAGCTCCTCAGAAGGTCGGTACTGTCAGGTGCAACTCTGCTGTCTGCCTTCAGTCTGGCCGTGAATACCTTATTTGGGGGAAACTACCTAAAAATACGGTCATTTCTCCAGGCAGCACTGTGATGACAGAGCCAACATCGTCCCGCTCAGCTCCCAGAGGTATTATGGTGTCTAGAGTAGTGACTCCATTGTGGGGAGACAAGTGGGTCCCACTAAAAGTCGTCAATGGTTCTGACAGGCCTGTGTTGTTGAGACGTAATGCAAAGTTGGCAGATGTTTACTCCTGCATGGCGATTGAGGATATGGACATAACTGAGTTTCCAGAGGGTCCTTGGGCAAGCTTTTCACATTCGCTGATGCCTCAACCTCTCGCTGGTTGAAGTCCACCGAAGAAAAGCTCAGGTCAGTTGGTCTAAGTAACATTGACATTGAGTCATGCGAGGTGTCTGAGGTATATAAGGGGAAGATAACTGACCTTGTTTTGCAGTATGAGGATATTTTCACGTCATCATCTCGACTGTGGAGAGGCAGAGGGTTTGTACACCGCATTCATCTTTCAGATAAAGACCGTTCAGACTACCTTATAGGAGAGTGCCCCCTGGACATTATCTGAAACTGCGCCAGGTGTTAAGTGAGATGGAGGAAAAAGAAATAATCAGGAAATCAACCAGCGAATATGCATCACCTCTCGTTCTTGTGGAAGAAGAATGGGGATCTCCGTATATGTACGGATTTTCGCTGGCTAAATAAAAGGACTCTGAAGGATGCTCACCCTCTTCCCCATCAGGCAGACTGCCTAGCTGCGTTAGGAGGCAACAGTCTATTCAGCACAATGGATTTAACGTCTGGATTTTACAATATGCCACTTCATGAGGAAGACAGGAACTCAGCTTTTACAACTCCAATGGGCCTTTATGAGTACAACCGTCTCCCTCAGGCCTATGTAATAGTCCAGGGAGTTTCATGCGGATGATGATGAGCATTTTTGGAGACCAGAACTATCTGAGTTTGCTGTGCTATTTAGATGACTTGTTGGTGTTCGCCCCAGATGAGGAGAGTGCCTTGTTACGCCTGAAGATGGTGTTTGAGAGATTGCGTAGCCACAATCTGAAGTTGGCTCCAAAAAAATGTTTCTTCCTCAGAAGTCAGTGAGGTTTCTTGGCCACATAGTTGATGAAAAGGGTGTTCAACAGACCACAGTAAAGTCGAGAACATCACTAATTTGACCAGTACTGACCTCATGGATCCTGATGGTGTGACCCCATCACAGAAGAGGATTAGGTCCTTTCTTGGGATGATAAATTATTATCAGCACTTTGTGCCTGGATACTCTGCCATGGCCAAGCCACTCTTTGACCTGTTGAAGGGTGGGAAGAGAAAAAGGACAGGTCAGAAAGACAGGACAACGGGCAGAAAGTTGTGTGCAGCAGACTGGACACCACAACAGGAACAGGCCTTTGACCACCTTAAGGCTTCGCTGGTCAACTCTATGATTCTGGCCCATCCCGACTTCACTCGTCCCTTTATGTTGTCAACGGATGCATCCTTGGAAGGCATAGGTGCTGTCCTGTCCCAATTACAGGATGGAGACACGCGAGCCAGACCGATTGCGTTTGCCAGCAAGTCACTAAATCAAGCCCAGAGGAACTACCCAGCTCACCGCTTGGAGTTTCTGGCTTTGAAATGGTCAATTTGTGACAAGTTCAGTCACTGGCTCAAAGGTCACAAATTCACAGTCTGGACTGACAACAACCCGTTGACTCATATACTTACAAAGCCGAAGCTGGATTGTTGTGAGCAACGGGTTGCCAAGTTGGCAAGTTACGACTTTGACATCAAGTATATCTCAGGACGGCAGAACATTGTAGCCGATGCCTTGAGCCGTGTGCCTTTTGTCAAGGAGAGTGTTGGCCAAAGACTTCTTACTGAGCCCTATGCAAACCTTCTGAGTGATGTTAAAGATGTGTCATGTGATTCTGTTAAAAATGCCTTCAGGTCATCCAGTGGTCAAGTGAAACTCGTCACAGTGAGTAATGATGTTCAGCCCGCATGTGACTCACCTCATGTATGGGCTCAGTCTATTGGAACGGACGACGTGTCTGCGGTACTGCAATCACATATGGTTTGGGAAGCTGGTCCCAGGGTCCGTGCAGTTCAAACATTGCAGCTCCTCCCTCAGTTGATACCACCTGGAATTAACACCTTGCCTGCATATACCGAAAAAGACCTTCGTGAAGCAGCTGGATGATAGAACTCTCTCTCGTGTCCTGTATTATGTTGAGAGACAATGAGGCCTTCTAGGAGAACAAGAGCTAAGGAGTCTGTCTCTGTCACAAGATACCTGAAACACTGGGACAAACTCGCTGTGAGCAATGGTGTCCTGTACAGAGTTTCAAAGGACCCTAAGACTAGAGCAAAACGTTCCCAATATGTTGTTCCTGACTCTCTCAAAGGTGAAGCCCTGAAAGGAGTTCACGATGAAGCCGGTCATCAGGCCCAGTCCAGGACCCTTAGTTTAGTTAGGGAGAGGTTCTTTTGGACAAACATTGACAGAGATGTGAGAGACTATGTTCGCCATTGCCAGCGATGCATTGTCAGTAAGACAGCTGAACCTGAAGGGAGCTCCTCTGGAAAGCATAACAACCACTAGACCACTGGAGCTCGTTTGTATTGATTTTTGGTCAGCTGAAAACTCCTGTAACAAGTCCATAGATGTCCTAGTAATAACGGACCACTTTACGAGAATGGCTCAGGCATTTCCCTGTAAAGATCAGACAGCCAAGCAGGTAGCAAAAGTTCTCTGGGACAAATATTTTTGTGTCTTTGGATTCCCGGAAAGGATCCACAGTGATCAAGGGACTAATTTTGAGAGTCGGCTGATAAGTGAGCTTCTCAAGATCTCGGGTGTCAGGAAATCACACTACCCCCTATCATCCGATGGGGAACGGTAGTGGGAACGATTTAATAGAACCTTAGGCTGCATGATCCGCGCACTGTCTCCTGAAGCTAAGGTTGACTGGCCACGACGTTTACAAACATTGACATTCATGTACAACTGCACAACCCATGAGACAACGGGCTACCCACCCTTTTACCTCATGTTCGGCCGTGTTCCCCGCCTGCCTGTTGATGTCTTGTTTCGTACTGTCCTGCATGATTCTAATGTGACGAGCTATGACAAGTATGTGGCGTCTCTCGCCGACGACCTAAAGGAAGCATTGGTAATCGCTCAGGAACATGCTGTGAAGGAGCAGAGAAGACATGCTCGACTGTACAACAGGAAAGTGAAGGGATCCAGTATTGAAGTCGGGGATAGAGTGCTTTTGGCCAACAAAACAGAGAGAGTAAAAAGAAACTCGCTGATAAGTGGGAATCGACCATTTACACGGTTGTGGACATGAACGCTGATACACACACGTACAGGATCTGTGACACAGCCACTGGCCGGGAGAAAGTGGTTCATAGGAACTTGCTCATGCTTGTTAACTTCCTTCCTGTGGACAATGAAATCGATATGTCTGACTTACCTCCATCAATGTCTGCCCCTGAATCTTCACCTCCAGGTACTGCTGATGCGGGCGATGTATCTGAAACTCTTCTTGAGAGAGAGAGTGGGACTGGATGTAGATCTGGTAAAAACTATGATGTTGACAGTCTACACAACTCACCTGCATGCTCGAGAGATGATGTAGCCTCATGCCTGATGCAGAGCTTGTGGATTCTGAGAGGAGAACCATAGAATGGATTACACAGTTTTCTACACCAAGTTTGTCTCAAGTGGATGTCAATGATGTAGCGAGCGAGACCTCTAGACTGCAAGAGGTTTTTACCTCACCTGGCAGCATCATGATTGAACAGTCTGTGACCTGTGACTCTGTAACCATGACTGATATTGCTGTTGACATAAGACAATCAGAAGTCACACCTGAGAATATAACACAAACACGCAATGCACCTCACACTCTACACACTGCTGATCAGGCCTCACTTCAGCTCAGTAATTTTTCCAATGCACAACCACAGGTCAGGTCTAGATTTGGTCGACTAGTCAAGCCTGTTAATAGACTTATACAATCTATGTCAAGACAGGATGTTGTTCAGGATAATTTCAGTGTTAAAATCTGTTTGCAAGTCTATTTTTTCAGTCTCTTGTTGAGTAAATTCCAGATCTGTGGCCCCAGTTTTTTTTTTTTTTTTTTTGGGGGTGCATGACTGCATTGTGTAATTAAATAGAATGTTTTGTTCTCTTTCATGAGTTTATTCTACACTGAAAATTTGGGTCTTGTGGGGTGTACAAGGCACCCTGTTTTCCAGTAGCTGGATTGGGAGATAGCGCTGCTCTCATACCACTTCATTCTTATGGAATACTGTAGATGTTGGATTTGTGTTAATGACCCTTTCATTGTAAATGTAATTGGTGAAGTTGTGTCCAATATGTACTATGTAGATGTAGCTCAAATTGATAAAATTCAGTGCAGGTGAATGTAACAGAGTTGGAATTGTACTTTGTTAAAATTATCATATTTTCTTATTATTTGTGAATTTTATCATTTTGAGAACACATTTTGCAGTCATTTTTATTCATTTTCTGTTTCAATAACCTGCATCGCCCCTTTTTGTACCTCCTTTGTTCCCGTAGTTCGCGTTCCCCCTTCCCCCTCACAATGCTGCTGTGTATTGATGAGGGTAGGTTGTACAGAGAGTTGCTCCTGAGAATATTTCAATTTCTCTTGTTGTAATGCAAATGTTTTTCATCTCACGAAAACTATGTTATATTATTATGGTATTTTTGATTGGTTTTATCGCTAAGTCAAGTTGTGGCAATTTTATGGAGTTTAACATAAGTGCTGAACGCACATTACAAGTCGCCATTTTGTATTTGTGTTACTTTTATTTTTCACTGAAAACCTTGTTATTTTGTATATATAGGGGTCAGATGTGCACTGCAGTCTGAAGACAATATATGTGTTTAATTGTCTTCTTCAGGTACGTCTATTGTCCATCATGCTGTTTTCATATTAACTAGCTAAACGCACATTTTCATTTGTCCACCGGGTGGCTCTGGTGTATTTCTTTTTTTTTACATATACATTCTTGTATGTAGTTTGAAGTTATAAGTGAAAAATGTGTTCATTTTGTTGCAACTGGAAAAAAAAGTGTTTTCCTGTAAATTTTAATGTATCCTTAGCATGTAAATGTGGATAAATTGTAAAATTTGTGAAATGCCCTTACATGCATATTCATGAAAATAATTAATTCCCCCAGACAATGCTGCTGTGTATTGATGAGGGGGTCAGATGTGCACTGCAGTCTGAAGACAATATATATGTGTTTAATTGTCTTCTTCAGGATCAAATAAAATAGTGGAAAGCAGCTCTTGGTGTCGTCTTGGTGTTCAAGAAGAAGAAGACTCGTTACACTTGCAACTTATTTACCTCTTCAGAAACATCATCTGGTAGACCTACTTCACAAGAATCAGTAGAAGTTTTTGACACTTTTGGTGTTGGAATTTCTTGTGGGACATGGTAAAAGTGTGATTTTCCTCCGGCCTTGGGCTCTCTTCTACAAATGCCACATTTTGGGATGGCTTCTTGGGTCAAATGAGGATATCAAGAGGGAAATTGTTCCTCAAAATACTCCCTCAGAGATGTACATTACTCATATGAACTCTGCTGGTCTGAGGTGCCTTCGTTTCAAATGATGCAAGTTATCACTATACCAAACCATTTTCAACGTGGCAATTTGTGTCCCTCATTAGGCAGCTTTTAACTGAGGTGTCTCCAGTCCAAATCCTATTATTTGAATATACGATTAGAATCTGATCTAAAATTATTGATGTCCACATTGTGTATTGCAACTGTTTAAATCTGATTTTTTGTGTTCATGCCCTCTTTTGTTTTTTGAGGACATCTGCATTGGTTTCTATGGCAATGACACTGAGTTAGTAGGCATACGCTAAGAACACCAACAACAACTGCAGCATGGAGGGATTTGCAATACAGATGTCTTTTTTACAACATGATATTGTGTAGCCACCACACGCTGGACTACCGTGTTATGATGAAGCAACAGCAGAAATGTAGGAGGCTGGTATGTGTGGCTTTATTCTGTACTTTCGTCTCCACTGGTTTGAAAACATGTCTCTGTTATATTGTCATTTTCTGCTCCTCCAGCACTTTGAAACAACACAACCTTATTTCTGCAGTGACTTTCAGCATGTTTCCTATAACATCGTCAGACATTGATTTTTAACATGGCGTGAGAAAGTCATATAAACCACATTAAATCCGATCAGGGCAGTGAGACTGAAACCGATTTGCAGAAATGCATTTCAAACCACACATGCTTGTAGTTTAAAACAGAAAAATCATCATTTCATGTGATTTTTGGCTATTCAGACTTGCTAAACCTGATTGGATTTCAAACGGATATGCACAAAATCGGATTTGAACTGACAGTCTAATGTAGCCTATGTTCATTTCAATTCACAATTCATTCAATTCATTTTTCACAATACAAATCGTTTCAAAGCAGCTTCACAGAAAATGCACGTCAACATTATAATTTAGAGTGATCTGTTATCAGAGGAGATTGTCCAAATTATGTAAATTCAGAAATGTATATGTATAAATCACGCAGTTAGTTAAGTCTACTAAAGCTCTCCCTCCTTTAGTGGACAAGATATCCTAGGTACAACCAGAAGTCCAGAGATTTGTGATCTTAAAGGGTCATGAAACCCCAAAACACTTTTTTTGAGATGTAAACAGATATGTATAGGCTGCACATCATTGAAAACACTAAAGGTACTCATTAATGTTATTCATAAGTGAAAAATAGTTATTTTCGCATTTTTCAGAGCGATTTCTGTCTTCCGGTTTGAGTAACGTCACAAAATCTGACGTCATCGTGTACTTTCAGCCCAAGTATGGGCATGGTTGAACATGCTGACGTCGACCGTTTCGAGCGATTTGAGCGGTTTGTGTGCATGTGGATTGTTTTGCTGTAATCTACCAGCACAAATGGAAAATATGTTTGCATGAGATCGCATTACAGCAGAGAATTCAAATGTCACAAAAGTGCGGCTCATTCACCTCTGCCTGCTCTAGCTGCGTTCAAACACGTGAGCCGTATGCTGTTTCCCTCAGCACAGCAGCACGTGTTGTTTGTATTTTGCTCACGATGCGGTCAGAACTGGAGTTTGAATACGAACACATGAACAATACGATTGTTATGATATACATGCGGAGCGCGCATATAATTAGTTTTTAGCGCGGAGCTTCGTGTTGTGTTTAATAACATGTAACGGTGGCTGCCCCGATTAAATTTTAAGTTAATTTCACCAAATTGTTCGGGCGCCAGACAAGTCAAAACTTGTCAAAAAAAACCCAACACAATTTTAGTTTCCCAGTAACAGCTCAAACCACCGCTACACAAAATGAATAAATTCAATATCTGCAGTAATCACCCAAATATGAGTAAAAATAAAAAACTTAAAAGCCTTCATTCTGTGACTGTAATTTAAGTCAAGAGAATGTTATTTAAGTAAACATAATAATAGCAAAACAGTAACACAATTCACTTTTCAACAGCAGTTATATATTTTTTTTTTAGTGAAGAACAACACAACCAAAATACCAAAAACAGCAAAACTAAATGAAAACACTGACATGGAACAGTACCAGAGAAATTGCTGTTTAAGCTCTAAATTTCATTTGATTTCACAACTCAGTGTCTTTGATTCACAATTCACAATTGTCTGTTTTGTTTTTATAACCAGTTAAATAGAAATGATTAAATTTCAACCAAACAAAGAAAATATAGAAAAGGAAAAAAAAAAAACAAGCAAGCTTTTATCTCGCTCGGTGTATGCATGTAGTGAGTGCGTGTGTGTGTGTGTGTCTGTGTGTGTGTGTGTGTTGCATTGCAGGCTGCGTAGCGGCCCCACTACTGGACATAGAGCCGTGGGAAAGGTTTGGAGATTTGGCGTGGGGGTAAAAGATGAAGTCAATGCGAAAACCTGTAGCAGGCGAGTCAGACTCAAATCACGTTGCACCCGGCAGACGAATCATGCGGAGATCAATCATTCCGTTGTCACTCTGCGATTGCGCCCGGTTGCCGAGGAACAGGTTTGGAGATTTGGCGGGAGGTTAGAAGATGAAGGAGTCACTTCCCTGACAGCAGCATAGAGTCGGCCCAGATCCAGCACACATCTGGTCCACGTGTAATCCAAATGTACCAGATGTGGGCCGGATCTGGGCCACACTTTGTTGCTGTCTGCGAATACCAGTGGCAGGCAAGTCAAACTGGAGGTAACTGGAGGTATTGTTGCACCAGGCAGGCGAACAGTGCAGAGCTCAATTCCCCTCTCACTTTAGGATCACACCCGGTCAGCGCGCAGAAATCCCAGCAACTACTAACAGCGACAGGCCTTTAGGTAGCATGTGTCCCACTTCCATAACCTTCACGTTTCGTTTCCTTTTTTTTCCAGAGGGGCTCTTTTATACCATTTCCTCTTTACTTCCTGATTGTTTCCGCCCAATTGGAAAGGTAATTCGTACGCATTTTTTTCTCTTTTTTTTCACAACGCCACAAACACTAGCCACGTGACACATAGCTCAAACAGAATAAACCAGGGATGGGCAACTCCGGTCCTGGAGGGCCAGTGTCCTGCAGAGTTTATCTCCATCCCTGATAAAAACTCACTTGCCTATAACTTTCTACTAATCCTAAAGACCTTGATTAGCTGGTTCAGGTGTGTTTGATTAGGGTTGGAGCTAAACTCTGCTGGGCAGTGGCCCTCCAGGACTGAAGTTGCCCATCCCTGGAATAAAGTATCCGTGTTTAAAGTTTTTATTTCACACATTCTCCTGCATCAAACATTAACACATATTTCATCAAGTCTTCTTCAAATGAATTATATGTGCAAACTGGACACTAATAGACAAAAGACTGATTTTGAGACTGCAGTGCTCGTAAACGCAATCAAAGTAGCCTATTATTAGCCCTATTAAATATTCTTTCGCATTTCTCCCTTGTGCTTGGGAGTTTGATGTAATTTTTCTCTGTGCTCATTAAAGGTGCCCTAGAACATCTTTTTAAAAGATGTAATATAAGTCTAAGGTGTCCCCTGAATGTGTCTGTGAAGTTTCAGCTCAAAATACCCCATACATTTTTTTTAATTCATTTTTTTAACTGCCTATTTTGGGGCATAATTAGAAACTAATCACCGATTCATGTTTAATTCTCGTGCTCCCCCTCCCCCGGAGCTCGCGCTTGCCTTGAACAGCATAAACAAAGTTCACACAGCTAATATAACCCTCAAAATGGATCTTTACAAGATGTTCGTCATGCATGCTGCTTGCATACATCGGATCATGTGAGTATAGTATTTATTTGGATGTTTACATTTGATTCTGAATGAGTTTGATAGTGCTGCGTGGCTAAAGCTAACATTACACACTGTTGGAGAGATTTATAAAGAATGAAGTTGTGTTTATGAATTATACAGACTGCAAGTGTTTAAAATGAAAATAGCGACGGCTCTGGTCTCCGTGAATACAGTAAGAAACGATGGTAACTTTAACCACATTTAACAGTACATTAGCAACATGCTAACGAAACATTTAGAAAGACAATTCACAAATATCACTAAAAATATCATGTTATCATGGATCATGTCAGTTATTATTGCTCCATTTTCCATTTTTTGCTATTGTTCTTGCTTGCTTACCTAGTCTGTTGATTCAGCTGTGCACAGATCCAGACGTTCTGCCCTTGTAATGCCTTGAACATGGGCTGCATATGCAAAATTGGGGTCATACATATTAATGATCCAGACTGTTACGTAACAGTCGGTGTTATGTTGAGATTCGCCTGTTCTCGGAGGTCTTTTAAACAAATGAGATTTTATAAGAAGGAGGAAACAATGGTGGTTTGAGACTCACTGTATGTCATTTCCATGTACTGAACTCTTGTTATTCAACTATGCCGAGGTAAATTCAATTTTTGATTCTAGGGCACCTTTAAAATTCATGACCCTTTAAGGAGCGTGAAGGATTGTAGGGCGATAGAAGATCGGTTAAGTACACAGGAGCTAACCATTTAGAGCCTTATAGGTCATTAGCAATACTTTATAATTGATACGGAACTTAATGGGTAACCAGTGTAGAGATGATAAAATTGGTGATATATGATCTATTTCTTGACCTGGTAAGAACTCTAGCAGCTGCATTTTGCACTAATTGAAGCTTATTTATTGAGGAAGCAGGACAACCAGCTAATAATGCATTACAGTAATCTAGTCGAGACGTCATGAAAGCATGAACTAAATAGATAACATATTCCGTATCTTAACAATGTTTCTGAGTGGAAGAAGGCTGTTTTTGTAACATATGAAATATGATTTTCAAGGACAAGTTGCTGTCTAATATAACACCAGTCTTTAACTGTCGAGGATGGAGTAACAGTACATCCTTCTAAATGCAGACTGTAGTCTGAGAGATTCTGTGTACAGGTTTTTGGCCCAATAAGTAATACTTCAGTCTTATCTGAATTTAATAGAAGAAAATTACTAGTCATCCAGTTGTAACCCAGATCATTAACCTAGGTTACTAACATTTATTGGCAATTTGATCTTACTCCTATTGTTATAATATAAAAATATTACAACTATTATACTAAATATATTATAAATATTATAATTATATGTTTAACAACAGCATTTCTCTCTCTCTCTCTCTCTTTTCTCTTAATCACATGTCACAGGATAATTTCAAAGGAAGATAATTTAATTTGCCAACATTTGACATTGTTGGTAAAAACTGAGCTGTTGCATAGTTGAAGTAATTTAAATATTTTTATGCAACAGCTCAGTTTTTACCAACAATGTCAAATGTACCATTTCTCACTTAATCTAGTATACACTTTAACCCAGTATGCCATAGCATAGAGCTTTATAGCTATACAGGTCAATTCAAGTACACAGAATGGATCAAGGTTAAAACATAACCTAATATACACATAACTTTATCATACCTCGTATGATAATGACGTGACTGGAAATAAGCAAATAGACTACAAAACCCGGACTTATCCTTTTAATAGCGCTGCTGGCTAACGTTAGCGTGGTGTCTAACTGAAAATAACTCATCAGGAACATACAGCAACACACACAAAAAGACTAATTACCTGGAATTCAGGCTGCTGTCATTGACAAGATCATAAATAAAATAGTCAATCATTAGGTTTCTAATAAACTTATTGCATGAATTTCAGGTGCATTCATTTGAAGAAAAAAAATTAGGTAGAATCAAGAAATAAAGAAGCCACTAGATTTCAATTAAAGTGGATTTTCAGAGGAAAACAAATAAATTAAAATGTCAGACTAGAATTTACAAAATAACAGTTAATCGCATGAACATGCAATCTAATATGAGAAAACGGACGTGCTCCGAGAGAAGGCCGTTAAAATCAATTTCCTATTTTCATTTTCGAAACTTGTGTTGGTTGGTCCAATCGATTCGTGCAATAGATTTTCGAACACATAAAGTGACAGTTCCATAAGAAAAGGTTCCAACCAGCAGCTAGCTGTCATTGTAAGCCTACAGCACAACTCCATGTATTGCCTACTCCTTGGTAATGACCATTAATTTCGAATAATGCGCGCATAAATGTATATCTCAAAATATCTCAAAATTCTCCATCTCATACACTATTGAAGTTAGCTTCTAACATTAACAGGAAGGCTAGTAGGTTATGCATTCTAGCTTTAAATAAAAAAAAAACCTGCTCTGCTACTCAAGAATGCAAACTCACCATTATTGCAGGAACAAAGCATCGGGTCCTTCAGGGTCTTCGCCTGGCCCATCATGATGGAAAATGCATTCCTCGTGTTGTTGGGTGGTGGTGTCTCACTTTGAAATTTCAATTTAAAAGAAACCACCTTGATTTGTGGGTCAAATTGTAGCACGTCCTCAATAGTTTGAGTTTCCTCCACCAACATTTTAGTGGTTTCCTTCAAGTCAGTCGACACAGTCACGGTTAGACTAGATGGGAGAAGGGATGGGAAAAGATCTGGGCACAGTTCCAGAATTTCGTGCCAAGTTAAAGCGGTGTTGTAACAATGTTCTTTTACTCAGGAAGGAAGAGGACAGGGTCGACTAATGTACAGCTTACGACTAATGTACAGCACCGGCCGTTCCTCCCCCTCTATCTCCTGGGACAGGACAGCACCCAGCCTGTCCGATGCGTCAGTCTGAAACACAAAAGGGAGAGAAAAATCAGGAGAGTGAAGCAACAGCCCGCCACACAGAGCAGCCTTTACCTGGGTAAAAGCCTGCTGGCACAGCTCCGTCCACTGGACCGTATCTGGTGCCTCCTTTTTAGTAAGATCAGTCAAGGGGCTGGTGAGGTCCAAATAATTAGGCACAAACCTCCTATAATATCCCGCCAGCCCCAAACACTGTCTCACCTCCTTTTTGGTCTTGGGGCGCGGACAGGTCGCAACTGCTGCAGTCTTATCAATTTGGGGACGCACCTGTCCATGCCCCAAGTGGAAGCCCAGATACTTTACTTCCACGCGCCCAATTGCACACTTCTTTGGGTTGGCCGTGAGCCCAGCCCCTCTCAGCGACTTTAAGACAGCCCTCAAATGCTGCATATGCCACTGCCAGTCATTACTAAATATAATAATAATATCATCTAAATAGGCAGCAGCATATGCAGCATGGGGCCGAAGCACCCTGTCCATCAGCCGCTGAAAGGTAGCCGGTGCCCCAAACAGCCCGAATGGAAGTGTAACAAATTGGTGTAATTCATTTAATTTCATTCATTTATTCATTTGGCAGACGCTTTTATCCAAACGACTTACAAGTGAGGAATACAACAAGCGAGTCGCCATGACGAGGCAAATAGACAAGAAGTGCTCATAATACAAGTTATAGGCAGTGCTCAGATTATCCTAAACTACAATAGAGAGGGATTAGAGGAAGTGAAAGGATAGGAATAAGAAGTGTTTTTTTTAGTTTTTTTTTTTTAAGATGAGGTTAAGTGCTCACAAAAGAGATGAGTTTTCAGCTGTCTTTTGAATATTGCCAGGGATTCCGCATTCCGGATGAAGGCAGGAAGATCATTCCTGCCTTCCAAATGGCCAAACGGCCAAACGGTGTCGTGAAAGCTGTTTTTTCTCAGGATAATGGAGACGAGGGGATCTGCCAATAACCCTTTGTTAAGTCCAATGTCGAAGGTGTGCGGGACCTCTCGCACAGCGAACAACAGAGGTTCCAACCATCTATCCCAATTTTTGGCGTCTTCCTGCACGAATTTACGAATCATTGTTTTAAGCGTGCGATTAAAACGTTCGACCAGCCCATCAGTTTGTGGGTGAAAGACGCTGGTACGGATCGATTTAATGCCCAATAACTCGTAAAGTTCGCATAACGTACGTGACATAAACGCCGTGCCCTGATCAGTGAGGATTTCCTTGGGAATCCCCACTCGGGAGATTAAAGAAAACAGTGCGTCAGCATCAACACTCTTAGCGGAAATGTTGCGGAGAGCCACTGCTTCCGGATATCGTGTTGCATAATCCACAATGACTAATGCAAAACGATGTCCTCGTGCTGATCGCTCTAATGGCCCGATGAGGTCCATGCCAATTCTCTCGAAGGGGACCTGCATTAATGGGAGGGGGCGCAAAGGCGCTTTTGGGGTGGCCGGTGGGTTTACCAACTGACATTCACGACAAGACGCGCACCACCTGCGCACATTCTCGTGAATGCCCGGCCAAAAAAATCGGGTCATGAGGCGATTTAGTGTCGTCCCCTGTCCTAAATGACCAGCCATCCTAGGGCTCCTAGGCACTAACAACTGGGTTGTATCTTCTTTTGTTTGAGCGTCTTGGGTCACTCGATACAACCTATTTTTTATAATTGCAAAATATGGATAAGTAAGCGGTTGTCCAGGATGGAGAGGCTGACCGTCGATGGTACTGACCTGTTCAAACGCGCGTTTCAGCGTCTCATCCTGAGACTGCTCCAGGGGAAAATCATCGCGCTCCGAGAGAATAAGTCTCTCGATTTCGCTCTGTTCCCCCGAGGCAGTACTCAGTGGTCCCAGTTCAGTCTCTCCCACCTGCACACTCTCACTCCCCTCCAGTGCATTTTTTCCCCAAGAGGCATCCGTACATAAAACCCCCAATAATTCTGTAAACGCTGGCCAATTGGTTCCCAAAATTAACGTATGCCGGAGGTGCGGATTAACTGCCACCTCAACACTATGCTTTTGACCCTGAAATTGAATAATGACTGGCACAATAGGATATTCCATCACATCCCCGTGCACACACCGCACCTTAACCATGCGGCTTGTATCCAATGTCCCGGATTGTATCAGACTTTGATGAATCGAGGTTTGGTTACATCCTGAATCCACCAAAGCCTGATAGGTACCCCCCTTGATACTCACGGGTATTTGGTACCACCCAGCTTGACCGGGGGCAGCCTGCGGGGCATCCGGGACTCGGATCATTGTCCCCACCTCCATAACCGGACACCTGTCAATAAAATGGTCCGGGTCCCTACAACGCCAGCAGGCCGGCCCAGACCTCCCCGCCGCTCCAGTGGCAGGAAGTGGATTAGGCGGCTGACGTGGAGAGAGCAGAGAAGCAGGAGCGGGGTCCAACCTGGCCGGTGCCAATCGTGGCGCCGCATACACAGACTGGTTATTCCCGCCCTGCCCCTGGGGTGGGACTCGAGGAGGGCCGGGCGGATGGGACCTGGGTAGAGGGACAGGTCGAGAGAGAGAAGGAGGGGGAACAGAAGGAGAGAGAGACAGATGGCAGGAGTTCGCCGACCCCGTGGGACGCCACCATGTGGTCCTCCACGAGATGTATGGCCGACTCCAGCGACGTGGGGTGGTGGCACTGGACCCACTCGGCTGTTCTCCTGGGGAGCCGAGTGATGAACTGCTCCAGTACCACGCGATCGATGATGCTCTCCACGTCACCTCCGTCGGCCAGCAACCATTTGCGGCAGGAGTCCCGGAGCTGTTGGGCCATCACGAAGAATGGCCCTCTTTAGGTCGTCAAAGACCAGGAGGTTCTGCACCGGAAGCTGCTGCGCCGCTACCTGGGACTCCCCGGAGAGCAGTGGGACCAGGCGCATTGGCCACTGGTCCCGTGGCCAGCCGTAGACCTCGGCGGACGTCTCGAATAGTTCCAAGAATACCTCCGGGTCGTCCTCAGGCCCCATTTTGTTGAGTGAATGGTGGGCGGGCGCAGCATGCTGGACGGTGGCTTCCGGCCGAACCTCCCGATCCATCCAGCTCCAGAACCTCTCGTGGTCTTCCTGCTGGGCCTGGAGGACGGCCTGGAATCGCCTCTCCTGATCGTGACGCAGGTCCAGCAGGGCTTGGTGTTGGTCATGTTGCATGACCGTGAGGGATGTAATGAGCTCCACAAATGGTGCAGTGGAGGTCTCTGACACGGCGGCGTCATCCATCTCCCTTCCCGGGTTTCGGCACCAGTGTAACAATGTTCTTTTATTCAGGAAGGAAGAGGACAGGGTCGGCTTTGACTACTGGCTGCTTTTATTAACACAAAAATAAGAAATAACAAAAAGGGTGCAAATCAGCACAAAAACAATCATCAAATAAATCTCTGCTTTCCAAAAGCGTCGGGGGAGTACAG
This sequence comes from Culter alburnus, assembly GCA_028476615.1. NCBI lineage: Eukaryota > Metazoa > Chordata > Actinopteri > Cypriniformes > Xenocyprididae > Culter > Culter alburnus. Next base: position 19,790 of record JAOTNS010000240.1, read on the forward strand.
CAGCCAGTAGTCCTTCTCTCTCTCGCTCGCTCCTGTTTCTCCTGGTGTTTTATACTCTCTCCATGCCAATTACTGAAACAAGAGACAGGTGTTTGTTATTTGCGCCTAATTCACTCACAGACCGCGCCTCTCCCGATGCTCTCTCCCGCTGCTGCAGACCTCGCTGAATCATGCCCCCCTTGCCACAGGTGTCAAGCTGTTTTAATGAATTTTTTAGATGTATTATGGTGCCCGAACCCAAATGACTTTGAACAGTGACCGCGAACATTTTGTTTACTGCAGCCGCAGCCATCAGTACCAAGCGCGAACCGTTGACTCTGACAGTGAATGAGAGTATGAGATGAAGCGAACGCACAGGCCATAGTGTGACATCCGTTAACCAATAGTGTAAACATAGATGACATCATGGGTTTTTATTTAAAAGGCCTAGGCAATTTATATATTTACAATACTTACTAAAATATAATTAATATTATTTTATTGCTTTTGTATTAGTCGTTTGAAGAGTAAAAAAAAATATAATTGGTCGGTCTTAACGCAAATTTACAACCGGCAAGTCGGTCGGACTTAAAGCAAAAAAAAAAAAAAAAATTTGAGTCGGTCCTAAATTGACAGGGTCAGTCGGGTTACGGCAAACAAGAATATTTTTAAGGATGGCCTAACTGACATGATCCATGATATTTTTAGTGATATTTGTAAATTGTCTTTCTAAATGTTTCTATAGCATGTTGCTAATGTACTGTTAAAATGTGGCTAAAGTTACCATCGTTTATTACTGTATTCACGGAGACAAGAGTCATCACTATTTTCATTATTAAACACTTGCAGTCTGTATAATTCATAAACACAACTTCATTCTTTATAAATCTCTCCAACAGTGTGTAATGTTAGCTTTAGCCATGAAGCACAGGCTCAAACTCATTCAAAATCAAATGTAAACATTCACATAAATACCATACTTACGCGATTAGACATGCTGCATGACGAACACTTTGTAAAGATCCATTTTGAGGGTTATATTACCTGTGTGAACTTTGTTTATGCTGTTGAAGGCAAGAGTGATTTAAAGGGGCCGCAGCGTAAATCGGCTCATAGTTAATGATGCCCCAAAATAGGCAGTTAAAAAAATGTATTAAAAAAAATCTATGGGGTATTTTGAGCTGAAACTTCACAGACACATTCTGGGGACACCTTAGACTTATATTACATCTTTTAAAAAGACGTTCTACGGCACCTTTAAGACTAAATTTTCAGACTACAATGTTGTTCCAGGATCAACAAAATATGTTGACCCAGGAACGCATCTAACTCAGCAATATCAGTATTGCCCTCGTGTGTGCTGATTGGCTCAGATAGAACCTTATAGAACCAAGTTAGAGTGCGACTTTGTCGTTAGAACCTTTTTGTTTTCTAAAAAAAGTCTCAAAATGTACACAACTTAAAAAAAAGGAACATCACATAATGTAAATAAGCTGTCACAGAAAATGAATATGTGAATAACTCAGTTTTGACAAAAATGTAATTTTTTCCCTTATAATTCAGATAGGGCGATGTGTATGTCATTCTGGCAGAAAGCATGCACACATGCATGAATCATTGCCCAGCTGAAATCTATCTCAATGTTTTGGTGTTGGAGGTGTTGTTTAAACATTTTAAAGAAATCACATGACAAACAGGTTAGTCAGTGCTGGATCGAAGGTGTGCTCTGATCAGATGAGAGCATCTCTGACACTGCAACAACTGTTGTTCATATGGTTGATGTAACAGGACAGCTACATAATAGAGTACACTTTTGCAATCTTCAGGTTTGGCCACAACAGAACCTGTTGCATCGAGGTACAGAAGAAGAGTATTTTCTGCTGCAAGTCTCTTAGTAGTTGGAGTTGATCAGTTGAGTACATGTGGGTTATAAAAGGGGAAATTTCCACAAACTGATGCTGTAGAGGACTGAAATGTTGTCTTGTTCTTTCTGAATTTTGACAATCCAGAAATGGTTTTGTGTCCATTCCATTCTCAAGATTGCACTCACTAATTTCTGTTCATCTGCAGCAGCAGTTTTTTTTTTTGTTTTGGTGTGAAGGTGCATAGGTGTGAATTCTCTCAGCATCACCTTTAACACTTCCTTTACACTACTGCTAGTGTGTCTTCAAAATGTAAGGCCTTTTGAATGATCTATTTGGCCAGAAACTTCCACATTAACCAAAACGCAGTATGCATTTTTGGCAGGTTCTTCCATATGTATAAATCAAATTTGGTGCATCCTGGAAATTTACAGCCTTTCCATGCCAGTATGAGCACAGCCTCTTTCTTGACTGAGACTGAAAGACTTTATTATTTGAGAAAGCAAGAACACAGTTGATCATCTGACCATTTTTTCTGACAGTATATCTGTCCAGCCACGCTGCAGGATTCTGTAGCCTCGACTTTGGGTGGGTTTCATTTTGCTCCACTCATCGTCTGATAGCTTTATTTGAATTTCAATGGGGCACTGTTTAGTCTGTACTGTAAGGCTTGATTTTCCTGCTAAAACAACATCAAACAAAAACTGAGATAAAGCGTCCTGCAATAAAGTAATAAAACTTTAATCTGGAAAGAAGATCTCAAAGAAGTAGCAATGGACAACGCCTTGCCCTAACCCCAAAAGGACAACGCCCACCACCACACACACACACACACACACACACACACACACACACACCTCCCCTTCCTCTGGCTCAAGTCACTGAAAGTTATTCAAAACATATAATGTAACTTGTGTATCTATTGTTTTTCCCTTTTCATGTTTGATATCATTTAATTTGTCTCAGTGCGATTGGTAAAACGGTCTCAATTTCACAGCAGTCACTAGAATTATGAAGAAGATGGAAAACTAAGAAAAATTCTGTCCTCTTTTGGGTGGTGCCTTTTGTGAAAACCCACTCCTCTCCCCCAAAACAGGTGTTGGTGTAGTAAATATTTATGATCCTTTCTGTTCTGGTCTGTATATAAGGTAAAGTGCAAAGCAGTCAGGGGGGACCTTCTGTAACCAGAACCCCCACACAGAGATGGGTGAATGTCTGAAGACATTCACGCATCACTGTGTGTATATATGCATTTCTTTGAGTAATCGATGTTATGCATTTATCATTTCTGAATTGGCTTCTAATTGTCTAATTGTAATGTAATTGGCATGATCCATTGTTACTTGACAAATAAAATGTTATATTTGGTTGATTCGGTATTATTCTTAATCCATTATTTCTAGTAGATCAAAGCGAAGGTATTACCTCAAATCTGTGTTCAGGATTGTTCATACGAAAGGTTTAATAGATGGAGCATGGGGCACGTCAATTAAGTCCATTTCGATTTCTGACAATCACTGCTTTAAATAAGTTGCATTTTCGTAAATATATCAAAACTATGCTTTTTGTTACGAGTAAGAAGAGCGCGACCGACTTAAAGGTAGATATTTACCCTGCATCCAATGTTTAAGGTCAGACTGACGAGTTTGTGTCCGGGAAGAGTGCTCAAATCGGCCGAAGTAACTCTTCTAAAGCGATACCGGGACTGCAGTGAACGAAATAATTGAAGATATAAGGTAATCAGAATAATCGAATATCTAAATTAATACATAACAAATGATTAATTTCTAATTGGAAACACAACCTAAGTGTAAGAATCATTTGAAATTGGAGTCAGATTAAGCGAGTGAAATTAAGTGAACTTAATAGAGACGCTGAAAAGGCATACACGCGTAAACCTTCCCCGTCCTGTGGGAAACCGTCATTGGACCCATTAGGCGGGCCTTACAGTACCTCTCTTTCACTCTCATGTTTTTCTTCCTCTTCCAGTGCTTTAGTGTTGAAAGACTGATCAGAACTGTCAAAATGAAGTTGTAATGGTCTACTTGTTTTCTTTATGGGACAGTCCGGACACAGCCATGGTGGAATCAGTGCTTGAAATGCAACGCACTTTGGGTGGAACCAAACTTTCACTCTATCACACTGAGCATATAAATAGTGAGACGCTTCCAAGCACAACATTGCTGTTCATCAGACTCAGATTTTGGGATTGAATGCTCAGCCTAATTAGGAAAAAGGGGGAAAAAAATACAATTCAATAAATTAATTACATTCAAACACATAATTGATGGAAATTATCGTTTACATTTGCATATGTAAATCATAAATTAAATGTGTTACTTAAACGACAGAAACTGCAATAAAAGCAAAACCAAAACCAAAGGATTTTTACAGTTCTTAGCAGTTAAACTGGAAACATCTACCTCTGGAAATGTGGGTAAAATTGCTCATAATGTTGCATGGTGACACATGGTCAATTGGGCACAAAGTTGCCTCAAATGGGCACACTGGACATAAGACACCAATGAAACTTTAACAACCCCAAATGGCTTAATAATGTAATGGATCTTCAAACTGTAGTGTTAGATTGGGTCCATAACTTCAAAATGACACAGTAACCAACAGTTCCTTTAATTCAATACCATTTAATTCACATTCACTTTTCACTGTACATATTTCAAAGCAGCTTTACAGAAACTGCATGTTTCTACGTTACAAAATCACAATAGTCTTTTACGAGATGATTACAGAAAGAACAGTTGTAAGATAATACAAATTATAGTATTTACAGCTATAGTATGTATTTAAGCAAAAGTGGTGTGCATGCAAAGCAACAGGATAACATGATAATGTTACAAAATCATCAATGTTTGATGTTCTGGAGTCCTTAATTCAAAGGTGTTGGGATATCTGAAGTCTTCATAACAGGCTGGATCCAAGCTGGAACTGGTGTAATGTCACTATGCCCACAGTGATTGGCTGATAGGAGGAGTCTCTGTCAGCGATTTAATCATAGAAATATTGTAGAATGAGGTATCAAGTTTCCATATTAAAATAAAGGTTTTAAAATACAAATGTTGCCATATTCAAACAAAGATTTTTTTTTTTTTTTAGAAATGTTGCAATATTCAATTAAAGGTTTTAAAATGTAGTAGGTTGTCACTAACTAGTATATGTTCAGCTAATTGTCAGCCTCTTACATGTCTGCATCTCAAGAGAATGCAGAATTCAAGCAACAAATTATACTTTATAGTCAAATACTCTTAGAGCAAAAATTTAGGAGTCCTAAAATTAGGACTGACACGCCCATTATTTTTAAAGGTGCTAAATAGGATCTTTTCATCGACTGAGAATCCAAAGACTTGTTACTGAGTTTTTGAAATGAGCGCATGCGTAAGAACAATCCCCCTCCTTCACAGCTCATTTCGAGGGAACGCCTCCCAAAACTCGTGCACGAGTATTGGAACACGAGTGTTTACCACCGGCATTCGCTGTATCGTGTTAGTGGATTCATTATGTCGGACTCACCGCAGGTAACTCATAATCTGCAGTTGTTACTCCTGTCTCCTGACAAAAACATTGCATGCGGCGCCTGTGGTGTGTGGAAAGTTACTGGAGCGCGCAGCCGCGCACGTCTCTCACAAGGAACGTCATGGCAGTGATTGACAAGCCAGAGGGCCAATCCGATTGGCTGATGTTTTTAAGGCCCTACCTCGTGCACAGATGATGTATATTAATATTATTACTTTCAGTGCACCTAATAAATGGTCTTTTATCAGTTAGTAAAGACAGTTTCAAGTAATATTGCAAAAATGTATAAAACAAAACATCCTATTTAGCACCTTTAAGAGTTTCTCCTAAATCTGCAAATTAGGAGCTATTTTTAGTCAAATCAAGTCACCTTTATTTATATAGCGCTTTTTACAATGCAGATTATGTCAAAGCAGCTTTACATTGATAATTGGTATATAATTTTTCCTTTTAAAGAATAGTGTCAATGCAGGCAGATCAAAAGCACTGTTGAATAAATGTCAAGGATACTGTTGAATATCAAATGTCAAGTCAAATTAAATTAAATTAGGGCTGCACGATTAATCGTATTTTATCACGATAACGATATCTGCTTCTCTCGATTGATTGTAAATAATCGTCACGATATTGGCCCGCTCTATGAAAATGAACATAATTTGGAAATATTGGAAGTAATATTAGGAATTTCGCTGTTTTATCTTTTGAAGTTCCTAAAGGTTTTACCAGTTTTCATAATGTTGATCAGCTAGAAATGATTTTTCTTTGCTTTACGAATTTGCCGGGCAATTTGAATCTGGTTTGTCTTATTGCAAACGAATTGTGTTGCTTTAAAATCTAATGTGAATACATATTACAAAGCGCTCACCAAAACCATGTTTTGTATTGATTTACCATCTAACGAAGTTATCATAGTTGGTTAAATTTAAGTCTTTGTGCCACCTACAGGCCTTTTGGGTGAAGTGTAGGTTGGTAAAGAACTTGCAAAATAGCCATAGTTACATTACTCTTTTGATAGAATAAACATGATTAATAATCGTGATTATAATTTTGAGGAAACTGTGGCACTGGCTGTCGTGTTGATGATGTCTTCACAATGGATGATCTAGTCGACTCGATCTCTGCTGATACAGGGCTGCGTTGTGGTCGTGTCAAGGCACCGGTCCTCGGTCTCATCTGGAAATGGCCCAGAATCCGGTTGACTACGGTAAACATCGGGATAAACAGAAAGACTAATATTAGCGTAGATGCCATTCTTTTTCTGATGTAACGAGTACATCTGGTGTTATAGGAAGTGTTCCCGGTTCCGGCTGAACTAATTTATGCAGCCTAATAATCCTTTAACGGATTTGAAAATATAAATATATAATGTGTTATGTGTATGCCAGGTTAAAGAGATGCGTTTTTAGTCTAGATTTAAACTGACAGAGTGTGTCTGCATCCCGAACAATGCTAGGAAGGTTGTTCCACAGTTTAGGTGCCAAATAGGAGAAGGATCTACCACCTGCGGTTGATTTCGATATTCTAGGTATTATCAGCTGGCCTGAATTCTGAGATCGCAATAAACGTGAAGGACAATAATGCATTAAGAGCTCGCTTAGGTACTGGGGGCTAAACCATTTAGTGCTTTGTAAGTAATTAACAAGATTTTAAAATCTATACGATGTTTAACAGGAAGCCAATGCAGTGACGACAGAACTGGGCTAATATGGTCATACTTCCTAGTTCTAGTAAGAACTCTAGCTGCTGCATTTTGTACGAGCTGTAGTTTATTTATCAAGCGGGAGGAACAACCACCCAGTAGAGCGTTACAGTAATCTAGCCTCGAGGTCATGAACGCATGAACTAACTGTTCTGCATTCTTCATTGAGAGCATATGTCGTAGTTTAGATATATTTTTAAGATGGAAGAAAGCGGTTTTACAGATGCTAGTAACATGGCCTTCAAATGAAAGATTGGTATCAAAGAGCACACCCAGGTTCCTAGCTGACGACGAAGACTTAACAGAGCAGCCATCAAGTGTTAGACAATATTCTAGGTTATTACGTGAAGAAGTTTTTGGTCCAAAAATTAGAATCTCTGTTTTTTCTGAATTTAGTAGTAGGAAATTACTGGTCATCCAGTTTTTTTATATCAGCTATGCATTCTGTTAATTTTGTGAATTGGTAAGTTTCGTCAGGGCGCGAAGAAATATAGAGCTGAGTATCATCAGCGTAACAATGAAAACTAACGCCATGCTTCCTAATGATATCTCCCAGGGTAGCATGTACAGAGTGAAAAGCAATGGTCCTAGTACTGAGCCTTGCGGTACTCCATATTTAACTTGTGATTGATATGACATCTCTTCGTTTACTACTACAAACTGATAACGGTCAGATAAGTATGATTTGAACCATGCCAATGCAATTCCACTAATGCCAACATAATTTTCAAGTCTATTTAAGAGAATATTGTGATCGATAGTGTCAAATGCAGCACTAAGATCCAGTAACACTAATAGAGAGATACAACCACGATCTGATGATAAGAGCAAATCATTAGTAACTCTAATGAGAGCAGTCTCAGTACTATGGTACGGTCTAAATCCTGACTGGAATCCTCACAGATATTATTTCTTCTAAAAAGGAACATAGTTGCGATGAAACTGCCTTTTCTAGTATTTTTGACAGAAAAGTAAGATTTGAGATCGGCCTGTAATTGACTAATTCTTTAGGATCTAATTGTGGTTTTTTAATAAGAGTTTTTAATAATAGCCAGCTTAAAAGTTTTTGGTACGTATCCTAATGACAAAGATGAATTAACAATATTAAGAAGGGGATCTATGACTTCTGGAAGCATCTCTTTCAATAGCTTAGTTGGTATAGGGTCTAACATACATGTTGTTGATTTTGATGATTTAACAAGTTAGACAATTCTTCCTCCTAAAGCAGTAATGAATTGAATTTTTCTTTAGGACACTACAATGCACTGTCTGACACAAGACTGTAGTAGACGGTTGCATGGTTATAATTTTCTCTCTAATATTATCAATCTTGCAAGTAAAGAAGTTCATAAAGTCGTTACTGCTCTGCTCTTTGGAAACATCAGAAGTTGAAGCTTTATTTCTTGTTAATTTAGCCACTGTATCAAATAAATACCTAGGGTTGTGTTTATTTTCTTCTAAGAGTTTTGAAAAATAGGCAGATCTAGCAGTTTTTAAGGCCTTTCTGTACTCAATCATTTTCTCTCTCCACGAAATGCGAAATACTTCTAGTTTTGTTTTCTTCCAGCTGCGCTCCATTTTTCTGGCTGCAGTTTTTAGGGCCCGAGTCTCACTGTACCATGGCATTGGATTAAATTCCTTAATCTTTTTTAAACGCAAAGGAGCGACTGAATCTAATGTGCTGGAAAAGACAGAGGCAATAGTTTCTGTTGCAATATCAAGGTTTTCTAAGCTGTCTGGTATGCTAAGGCGATGAAACTGATCAGGAAGGTTATTTATAAAGCGATCTTTAGTGGTAGAAGTGATGGTTCTACCATATTTATGGCAGGGAGGCAGTTTAGCCTCTTTAACTAAATGTAGTATACACGAGACTAGATAATGATCTGAGATGTCGTCACTCTGCTGCAGAATTTCAACGGCGTCAATATCGATTCCATGTGACAATATTAGATCTAAAGTATGATTACGACAATGAGTGGGTCCTGACACGTGTTGTCTAACACCAATAGAATTTAGAATGTCCGTAAATGCCAATCCTAATGAGTCTTTTTTATTATCTACATGGATATTAAATCACCAACAACAAGGACTTTATCTGCAGCTAGTACTAATTCTGATAGAAAATCGGCAATCTCTTTGATAAAGTCTGTATGGTGTCCTGGTGGCCTGTATACAGTAGCCAACACAAATGTCAACTTACATATGTTACGTAAAGCACCACTTCAAAGGAATTATATTTGAAAGACTTCTGGCTGATACTGTAAATATTACTATAAATTACAGCAACACCTCCCCCTTTGCCTTTCTGACGAGGATTGTGTCGATAATCATAACCTTGAGGGCTAGACTCATTTAAAGTAATGTAATCGTCCGGTTTTAGCCAGGTTTCTGTCAAACACAGCACATCTAGATTATTGTCTGTGATAATATCATTTACAATAAGTGCTTTTGAAGAAAGTGATCTAATATTTAACAACCAAGCTTTATCATTTGTTTATCATTATTATCTCGATTTTTTATTTGTTGAACATCAATTAAATTTTTCCATTAAATGGGTTTGGAAGTTTTTTGTTTTTATTAATTCGGGGTACAGACACAGTCTCTATGTGATAATATCTAGGTGTAAGAGTTTCTATGTGTTGGGATTTATCTGACTTCTGTAACGTGAGGCAGCTAGCAGACGGTCGGTTTAGCCAGTCTGTCTGCTTCCTGACCTGGGCCGTAGTTTATCATGTTTCAGCTCTAAGACTATGTGCCATATTACTAGAGAGAAGAGCAGCACCATCCCGGGAGGGATGAATACCATCTCTTTTCAACAGGTCAGGTCTGCCCCAAAAGCTTTTCCAATTGTCTATGAAACCTATATTATTCTGCGGACACCACTTAGACAGCCAGCCATTGAGTGATGATAATCTGCTAACTATCTCATCACTCCGACGAACAGGAAGGGGACCAGAGCAAATTACTTCTCCTGACATTGTACTTGTGAGTTCACACACCTCTTTAATGTTAATTTTAGTGATCTCCGACTGGCGAAGTCGAACATCATTTGTGCCGACGTGAATAATAATTTTAGAGTATTTACGATTAGCATTAGCCAGCACTTTTAAATTTGCTTTGATGTCAGGTGCTCTGGCTCCCGGCAAACATGTGACTATGGTGGCTGGTGTCTCTATTTTCACGTTCCGTGTAATAGAATCTCCAATTACTAGGGCACTTTCAACAGGATTCTCAGTGGGTGCGTCACTGAGGTGCGTCACTTAGCCTTAAGATGTTTTGTGAATATGGCCCCTGGTATTGTTGGCAACATGATGTTGCTTAAAGGAACACTCCACTTTTTTTTTTTCATTTTCCAACTCCCCCAGAGTTAACAGTTGAGTTTTTACAGTTTTTGAATCCATTCAGCTGATCTCCGGGTCTGGCGGTACCACTTTTAGCATAGCTTAGCATAGTTCATTGAATCTGATTAGGCCGTTAGCATCTCACTCAAAAAAATGACCAAAGAGTTTCAATATTTTTCCTATTTAAAACTTGACTCTTCTGTAGTTGCATCGTGTACTAAGACTGATGGAAAAGGAAAATTGTGATTTTCTAGGCTGATATGGCTAGGAACTATACTCTCATTCCAGCGTAATAATCAAGAAACTTTGCTGCCGTACCATGGGTGCAGCAGGGGCAATGATTTTTTTTTTTTTTTTTTTACGCACCAAAAATATTCTCGTGGCTTTATAATATTAATATTGAACCACTGTACTCACATGAACTGATTTAAATATGTTTTTAGTACATTAATGGATCTTGAGAGAGGAAATGTCATTGCTGGCTATGCAGGCCTCACTGAGTCATCAGATTTCATCAAAAATATCTTAATTTGTGTTCTGAAGTTGAATGAAGGTCAATGTGGAACGACATGAGGGTGAGTAATTAATGACAGAATTTTCATTTTTGGGTGAACTAACCCTTTAACTGACCGTCACATGCACCCTGAACTCTCGGTTGATTAACCCAAATCTTGCTTACTCGAGGTATGCTGGTTCCAAAAACCAGTCCAGGAGTAAGTTCAGCCAACCCAGAGGTTAACCGGTTAACAGAGCGACAAAATCGATGATTCACCATGGAAACAGACACTAGGAAAAGCGTGCCATTCTACTTCCTTCTTTTGTTTAATGGCGATTTACATAACTTATTTGGTGGTTGTGCAATCATTTTTTCCAAAACTTTTCATGTAATAAGTAATCTTTTTTCACTGAGAATAAGAATTATATTGTTTGTTTGATGTTAATTATTTAATAAGATATCACATATGTATTTTATTATAGAAATACATTATAGCATAGAAAACATCTTGTTATAAAAAAGGAAAAAACACACACACAAAAAACCAAACAAATTTAATGCAGATTCATGTGCGAAGGTCATGAAACATGGCAACTTTTTGAGCAATGTTGCCGGGCAATTTTGCCAAGTGATGTTGCTTGGGCACTTTCCCACTAAACACTGAATCTTTCAAATAACTGAGGTCATTTCAAGGTTGTTACCAATGGTTCTAGAAAACAAGAGAGACATGAAATATGGGAGAAAAATGAACAAAACATTTTCTTAATTTGTATATTTATTTAATATCTATATGCTCATATTAAGTTGTCCTCTATATGTGTGAATATTTTTCTCTCTCTTCTTAGGCTGAACAAACAATCCATTTGCTGTAGATCCAAGTTATGAAAAGTGGGCTCCCATGGATTAAAAAAAACAAGGATGGGTCACACAGTACTCAATACAGAGTATCAGAAAGTTGCATCTGCCAAGGTTACATGACTCGAAGCTCAGGTTCTCAATGTGTCATTGGATCCTCTGAACACTGTTTGGACAAGCAATTCTGAGTTAGTATCCATTATATATTTCTGTCAGTCTACTCACTGCTATTGTTAATGAATTTGCAGCTCTAATCTCGTTTTTCCCACTATACTGTCTTTCTCAGCCCCACATTCCACTGACAATTCAAAATTGAGGATATTGGTAAGGAGATGTTTTCATTGCTGCTGTTGTTTCAATGTAAAGAAGTCACAAATTGTGAAAATGTTACTGCCTGCAGTGCATCGTGGTCTTTAAGGCATGTAGAGAAGTTTTTATGGTTTACCATTTATTTTCTTGATTTATAAAATGATGCATTGATATTTGTTTTCTCTCTTGTATGACATTTCATACCGCTTGTTCAGCGTAAAAAAAAAATCACTGCACATGCTGTCGTTTTTTTTGAGAAGTGCTTCTGAAACTAAAACAGGAAGTGAGGCAAGGGTATCTAGTTTTGTGTAGACAGCTTGGAGTTTATAGCAGGGCATCTGCTAAGGTTTAGACTTCTCTTTTTTTTCTTTATGATCCTAATAAGGCAACATGTTTTATGATTGGTTTGGGGTAACAAGGAACAATAAGAGGGGTGTATAAGACAGCCAGCACTGAGGCTGTTCTTCTGTGTAGAGCTCTGAATAAAATCAACAAAGACATTTACTGAGTGTTTGTTTCATTACATTCTCACCTCTAAAGGAATAAAGAATTTTTCCACAACAGATACCATTCAGATAAAAAAAAAAGAACTGGTTAGTTTCATAAGATTACCAATATAATTATTGGAAATTACCAATATAATTATTAGAAATGAATAATTCTATTTAAATCAGTATTGTGAAGTCCTTGCAAGGCACTGAAACATAAACTTATGGATTTCAATTTTGAGAATTCTGTAAATCAATCTGGACAGGGTGGAGGGAATGTAAGCAGATTATTGTAGCCCAAGTTCACTTTGATTAAATGAAGTTTTGAAACAAATTAATTCCTGCTCTGTTCTGTCTCTGCTGGGTTAGTCCATCTAGAATGTTAATTGAATGCCATCAAAAATATGGCTCATATTATTTTTTGTTAATTACAGACGTCTGAAAATTGTACTTGATATCCATGGGAGACAGTTGGGATTTGATACATTTTTAACTAAGATAACTTTTGTTCATTGTGTTGAATGAGAACGAGATTGGGTGACCAAGTTAGATAGAAATTTTGATTTAAAACATGCAGGCACATAACAGACATCTTACAGTAAAAGAGAAAAGACAAAGAACTCTTTACTATTTTATAATAAACAATACTCTATATTAATTAGAGTAGTACATGCTGTTTACTGCATTTTGCAAAGAAGAGTCTGCTTGCTTTTTCTTTCAAAGGAGAACTAAGCTTTTTAACAGAATGAGGAACTGCTGTTGTGTTAACTAAATGAGACTTCTGGAATTAAGAGACATTGATTACAGTTTAAAAAATCTATTAAAAATTATTAATTATAAGAGCTGTAGGTTTAATTTGAATTATGCAGTTCTCTTGAGTGTTCACATTTCAGTCCAGGCAGCTTCTGGAAATGCTGCCTTGACAAATGGGAGCAAATAGACTGAAGTCTGTTTGACAAGACATGAAAGCAGAGAGAAAAAGAGGAAGTAGCTCCCCTTCTGAAAGAGGAAGTTTGACACTTCTGGAGGAGTCAGCATGGAGAGGACTGATTCAGTGCAGGAAAGGTGAAATTTTCCCTTGTGACTTTTGCTAAGGGTAATGGAGGCCAGCTGGTAGTCGCTGTGTGAGTAAACCTCACTCCTCTGATCTCAAGAGATGCTCTAGCGACAGATGTTAGAGGTTCCAGCCTTTAGCCTCCTTGTTAGAGTGTCCGACTCCCACGCCGGAGGCCCGTGCAGAGCAGGGCAAGTAGGACCTGGGTTACATAAGGACAATTTTGCCATGCATTATGCAGTTGTGTGGCAGGATTGATCAAAAGCCAGACTGTCTGAGAGACAGAGAAACAACAGAGCTCATCCAGCACAACACCAGGCCTTTGAGTGCCATCACTGGCTGAAGATCCAATGCAACAGCCCAACAAGAACAAAATATTAAAATATAAACATATATAAAAACAAACAGAGAGCAAACACTAACACAAATTTCAATCAGAAATTAACTTTGAAATAACTATGAAAATTTTACAAATGATTATATGTATATCAGTTTGATTGATCTTTAACCTTTCATGATCTTAGGTCACTTCACCTAGGATGAACCAAAATCCCATTGTCAGACCTTTTTGTTGGCAAAGTCACTTATGATTACTTTGAAGTCCAACTGTCTGCTAGCTGGCTTTCAGTTGAAAGTTGGGCAAGGCTATTAAACCTCTCTGAGTTTGTGTAGACCTGAGGCAGTTTTGACAAGTTTCTATTTGCTGAAAGCTCTTTGCATCAGAAACAGAGACAGGTAGAGTGCAGAAGATGCACACTACAATGCACACCTCCCCAAAAATTCTCTGGAGCTACATCCTGTAGATTGAATTCAGCAGGTTGAGAGGAGACTGACAGTCTGCAAATGTGGCATTATACACAGATTTAAGATGCCTCACTTCATTCTCAAACCCAGCTGTAAGATCCTGTGTATATGTGCTCACTAATGAGTGGCAAGCTGGGTGAAACTGATCTTCTGTTAGGTTTTTTACTGTAAGATTGCAAAAAACTCTGCATATATCTTTGCAGTGGTTTGGAAACGGATATCCAAAGTAGATTATATTATCCAGTGCCACAAGAAACACATTGTTCTCTGAACTCTGACTCTCATTTGCAAACTGCTTTCTTCTTCTTTTGTGGCTGATTGGAAACCCCTTGGGTACATCAATAGCTTCTGCAATGTGGGAAGTGTTAAATAATTTCTTATTTCTTGGGCTTCACTTTTTGACTTTCTCTGTGTCTTGGGATTTTTACGTTGTGCAGCTCATGTGCCTACCTAGACAAAACAACAAGTAGTAGTCCTTGGACACACTGACACTCTCACACGTAACCAGAAGTTGAAGACACACACACATTTACGCACATACATTTCTTATTTGTTATTATATTTTATGAAATGCCATACATGGTAAGCTTTGATTCTTAAGTCGTATGATTGGATGCTCAAGCCATCCTGGAGATTGTTGTTTGACCTATGTCTATATATATGACCCTTCTTCCTGAATAAATCTGAGAATACTTTGTACCACACTTGATCTGTGTCTGCTTGGTCATTCTCCCCGAGATCTCGCGCTGCTGCTGTCACACATCACAGGGGTTGAGGCGCCTGTTTCTAAACTGATGACTGAGACTACCTATTATTGAGATTTTGATCTAACAGGAAGCTTCTGCAAAAAGATTATCCCGTGAGTTACGCAAAACTTCCATCTCCTCTTTCAGTGCCTTTATGTTGTCTATTTCAACTTCGATTGAAATTTTCCCTGATTGCAGAATTAGGTTTCTGTCTTCAATGGACTGCAGGATTTTCTTCCATACAGTGAGAAGTACTATGGCTTTGAAGGACATGAAGTACTGTTTTAGACCACTGGCCTCTGATCTAACTTCACTGGTTAAACTGCACTTAGCTAGGATGGTGTCCAGAGATTCTATAATTGATGGCAAGTGGTTTGCAACAGGTTTAACTGCAGCTATGCATGCACTCCACCTGGTCTCTGATAAGCAATGAAGGAAGCAGCCAGTTTGACTTTTAAGGATTGCCCACTGCTTGAGACTTGCACTTAAGAGATTGTATAAGCGGTTCAAACAGCCAAAAAATGTGGAAACCTCAGGACATGACTCTGCTTCTTGTACACCAACAAGATTCAGAGAGTGTGCGGCACAGGGTGAATATGTGGCAAGAGGGTTTATTTTCTTTATTTCAGCCTGAACCCCTTTTACTTTGCCGGACATATTTGCCCCATTGTCAAACCCTTGTCCCCTGCAATCTGAAATATCAATGGAATGTTCCTCCAAAGTCGTCAATATCATTTCTGATATTTCCCGGCCAGTCTTACCACTGAAAGCTTTGAACTGTAAAAAAATGATCAATTATCAGTTATCTCCCACTGATCGTTCTCCTTGTTTGCAACATATCTTAACAGAATCACATTTTTGTTCCATATGAGAAATATCAGGTACAAATCACAGAATAATAAATTGCGTGCTCCCTTTCCTTCAGTACATTTTTCAAGACCTTATCACCACAGAGCTCGATAAATTAATTTTGTGATTCTGGACTAAGGTAATGTGTCATTCTTGCACCTGACTTCCTCTCTGACACATTTAGCAAATGATCACTGAGTAGAGGATCATAATGAGCCAACAGCTCTAATGTGCCAAGGAAATTACCATTGTGAACATCACCTAAATTGTCTGTGGTCCCTCTGAATGGTAAGTTTCTTGATGCCAAAAAAAAGTGTGACATCTAATATTCTTTCAAGAATTGCTTTGTTTCTTTCAACTTCCGTCTGTATTTGTTTTTGCAAGCTGCTATCTATTCCTTTTGCTTCTATCAAATAATACTTAAGATTCCACTTAAGGTAGCATGCTTTGTGTGCCTTACTTGCTTTGTGGACAGGAAATTTGTTGTATATTCTCCACCATTTTAGATCTGCTGTTTTGTACCCTTCTTTAGAGTTTAGTGCACTAGTTGATGTCTTTCTGAGGTCATCCTGTGAAAAGAGCATGGCATACAATATAATGAATCCATGCTTGGACTGTATGTCAACCAGTCTCTCTTCTGTTTCTCTCACCCATTTGCTGACTTACTAAACTGGAGATACTCTGGAAATTTCTTTCCTTCTGAATCCTTGGGCATAATAGTTTTCAGGTCTGTGTCACTGGCAGTGGCTAGCTTTCTAACGATCACCTCACGTTCACGATCTGTAATCCTCTCTTGCCATAATCCTGGAGCAGTTGTCAAAAAATCTCCTTCACTCTTGCCTTCATTTCTCCCTGTGCTTGCTGAGATTGGGCTGTCTGTGACTGTCCTGCTACTTTCAGCTTCTTCACTTGGACTTTTACTAACTGATGCTGGAGTACTTTCATACATTTGCTGGATTGAGGAACCTGGCAATTATTTACGACAAACTAATAAAAAACTAACAAATGTCAAGAAATTATTAAATTAAAACCAATAAAACCAAGTACAGCAATTTAATAGTTTCTCCCATCAGTCTGATATAATTCATAAATCAAAAAGTGAACATTCAGAAATTGACAAGAATGCAGTCAAATGTTTTTTTTGTTTTTTTTATAAAAAATAAAATAATTAAAACCATTAGAATTACTCATTGTCTTAATTTGTAATAAAGATAATTTGGCACTGCATAATATATTGTAAAGCAAATAAATGTAGCCATTCAAGAGCAGTGTTGAATGCGTGTTTTCTCTTATGTGATTAAATACGTCATCAGCAGACAGGTGGGTACTGGGTAGCATAATGTTACTTTTATATCTATAAGCTCTTTATACAATATGCTTGTGCTTGTGATATGCATTGTGACTCGTGTCCAGTTTTTCTTTTAAGCACCGGTAATGAAACAAATGACAGCACCCACCCGGCAGCAGTAGACGGTACTTTTCCCACGAAAGTAAATCAGGCAGTGAAATGACAATAGGCTACACTAAGCTGTCGTAAAGAATGTCTTGATCGACTGGGATACAGCAGCTCTTCTGGCCTCTCTCTCCTTTTCATGGCGTTTCTGGTACCCTGATTTATGTTTTCATTTCATTTTCAATCTGTCTCCTACTCTTCCACCAACTTCTTCTCTAACTTTAGCTGCCGTGTCAACACTAATTGGCCCTATTCACAAGATAGGGTGGGACTTACTATTTTATTGGGTCCATCAGATGTTTATCGCTGACGGAATAATTAATAAATACTCGTGTTGGACTAAACCATTTTTCTGGAGGGCTGAAGAGCAGATATTTGGAAAACTAATTTCATCAAATTGCATGTTTCTGTGGTTTCCATTAAAATCTCTGGCATACAACTAATATAAATATTAGAATTATTCACAGAACAGGGGCCTATAGTTTAACTGCTGGATTTTGTGGGGCACCCTGGACAGTGGGGGCCCCTATAATTGTCACCACCTTTCACCCCACCAGCGACAGCCCTGATTGTAGGGTAATCATAATAGACTAATAATGAGTCTGTGCTTTTTTTATTTTCAGTTTTAGTTTAGTGAATGTAACTTCTGCTTTAAAAAGCATTATTTTGTTTTGTTTTTAGACTGTAGTGTCACAATGTTAGAATGTAGGCCTCATGTAATTTGATCCCTTTTTTTTGCGCATAATATAACTGTAATTTGGGTACTGCGTCGAGAGGCATGTGGATCCATAAGCAAGCTTTATTTCCAAAACAGAGTCAAAAGAGGCAAGGGTCTGACAATGGCAATCTGGTATTTAGAGGGCAAGACAACAGAGTAATCCAAAACACAGGCAGAGGTCAAGACAGGCAGCAAACGATCATAAAACAAGGAGAACAGTCCAGGGTCAAAAACACAGGCAAGGCAAGGAACAGGGAGACAAGGTCAAAAACAAGGCTAAACAATACTCAGCAATGTGAGTGTGTGAGAGTGCAGCTTATAAAGGGTCACTGAAGGAAATCAGGTGTGAGTGCATGATTGGTTTCTAGGTGGGGGATTGTGGGAAATGGAGTCCATATGAAGAAAATAGAACACAGGACAAGGGCACATGTAACAGAGCCCCGCCTCAAAGGAGTGGCTTTCAGACACTCCTAAACAGTCCAGGAGGGAGGTGGAGCAGAGGCGGAAAAGGGGGCCAGGTCCCTGGAGGAGGTAGACACCCTGGAAACTGAAGAAGGGCAGACAACTAGGACAAAAAAGGCAGGCCAGGGTGAAGGAGGCTGGACAGATGGCCATGGCGACAGGCTTGAAGATCCCCACGGCGGAGCAGACGACCACCACAGCAGTGCAGACAAGCTTGAAGATCCTCACAGTGGAGTGGAGGACCACCACAGCGTGCAGACTGACTTGTAGACCTCCACGGTGGCGCAGACAACTACCACTGCAGTGCAGATGGGCTTGAAGAACCCCACAATGGTGCAGATGATCACCAATGCAGCTCAGATGGACTTGGAGACCCCCACAGAGGAACAGACGACCACTAAAGCAGCTCCGATAGGCTTGGAGATCTCTATGCTGAACTAGAGGACACCCAGGGCAGATCTGGTAACACTAGGAACCACCAAGATTGATCAGCTGAAACTGAAACAGGAAGCACAGAGAGGTTCGAGTTGGCCATTAGGGCCATAACAGGACAGGTAGGGAGCTCAGGAAAACCCTCCAGGGCTCTAACTAGAACATCCTCTATGGTCGTGTAAGGAAGGCAGACAGTTGGTATGACGGTCATATCGAGGCAGACAGAAACCACATTTGTGGTCGCATCCAGGCAGACAGGAAATTCATAGCTTACAAGGCTGGGTTCTGGGACCACGGCAAACTCTGGAGTGGACTCATGGACTGAGGTGAACTCTGAATTGGACTCATAAGTTGAAGAAGGCTCAGGACTGAATTCATGGACTGGATCGGGCTCTGAAGCGGATACATGGACTGGAGCGGGCTTTGGAGCGGATTCAATGTCTGGAGTGGATACGTGGACTGGAGCGGGCTTTGGAGAGGATTCAAGGTCTGGAGTGGGTTCAAGGACTGGAGCGGATGTGTGCGCAGCCACCTTGGCTGAGGGCTCAGGTGTGGCAGCCATCTTGGCCGTGACAGGACAGGGCAAATGTTCATAGACGGCCTCCTTAGCCGTGACAGGACAGGGCAAATGTTTATAGCCAAGTACCACTGTCACCTCTAGAGGGTCTGCAGCAGATGCCGCCACCTCTGGAGGTTCTACAGTGGTACAATTAAAAAACAGGGAGGCCTCAGTGGCCGGTTCTGGGCAAAACAAAAGTTCACAGACAGCCACTGCGGCTGGGTCGAGACAGGACAAGAGTTTATCAACGGACTCTGTGGCTGATTCAGGATAGGATGAGAGTGTGTCACTGGACACCACCACTGTGCATGTAGCTGAAGAAAACACCACTACTTCGTGAGGTTCTGCAGCATATACCGCTACCTCTAGGGAAATTGTAGTGGGAGTAACTACCTCCAGAATTTCTGCAGCGTAAGCCGCCACCTCTGGAGATTCAGCGGTAATGTACACGGCCCAGGTACACCATAAGGCGTCCCCCATTATGGGGAGCGCTGCAGACAGGGGAATCAGTTCAGGAGCAGGACTAAAATGAATTGGTTTGGGGAAACCAGCTGTTTGAACTGACACCCAGCGGTGGATCTTCCATGCTGGATGCAAACCTCTGATGCTTGATGACGGTTTCCCCTGACAGAAGGGTTGTGGTATGACAACCGCAACAAGACGTGACTCTGGGGTGTCAGACATAATGTTGCGAGGCTCTGAAAGATCAGCAGAGATGTGACGTGACTCTGGACGATCAGCAGAGATGTGACATGACTCTGGACGATCAGCGGAGACGTGACGTGACTCTGGACGATCAGCGGTGATGTGACGTGACTCTGGACGATGAGCTGAGAAGAGATGAGGCTCTGGAAGATCTGCTGAGAAGAGACGAGGCTCTGGAAGGTCTGCTGAGATGTGACAAGGCTCTGGAAGGTCTACTGGCCGCTTATCTGTATCCAGGGATTGATGACAGAATAAGGATGCTGAACGTGCTGCAAAGAAGGATGCGTTGCAACATCAACTAGGCACTGTTGGCTCGCCGTTCACTCTTCCACGATCGAAGAGGCACACATCAACAGCAAACAAGAGAAGAAGAAAAAAAACAACCTGCATAATGCAGAAAACTTATCACTCATTCACATTCACTTCATCTGAATTAACAAAAGATATAAAGCACATGAAATTTCAAATCTTTCTCTTTTCTTCCTCCAACTGCATATTAACGTAACTTATCTTACAAAGAAAATACTGGGAGAATATACCCACTTAATCAACATTAAACAGACATATTATATATTATTTGACTAAAAAAAATGAAATAAATGTCATACATGCACGTCATCACATACTCTAAATTCTCTTTCTTAACAATATATTCCCATATAGTTGATTAATAATATCAAACTATCACAAATTGGCTCAGTGTGCATGAACTAATGCACATCGAACAATGTGTGATGCAGTTGATTTTAACAACTCATTTGATTGAACTCCGATTGGTTTTTTAACCCTCTGGAGTCTGAGGCTGATTTGGGGCCTGGAGAAGTTTTGACATGCCCTGACATTTGTGCTTTTTTCAGTTGTTCATAAACACATTAATGGAAAAAGTGTCATTACACTGTATTCAGCACAAACTAGGCTACCATAATATGTGAGGAACATGTATGTACATGTTTGTGTTTTTGAAGAATAACATTTATGCGTGGTTATTGAAAAAACAAAAACTTAAGTCACTGAAATAAGGCCAAAAAAAGTATAGTAAATCTGTGTTACAATACTTTAGGGTATTGGAGGTTGTAGACTAGAGTTTTTGCTTCAAAATTATGTCAAATTATGCTGCCTACTCCTTCATATAAAAACAATATATTGATTTAGTTTTGTAAGACACTTTTTGCCAAGAAACACAGTATGCATGGAGGCGTGAATCACCACTGAATATGGGCCATTCTCACCTGAGAAGACAAAAGAATGGCATAGTAATGAGCTGAAATGACTTGCATATTAATGAGGCATTTCAGTCAGGTAGGCTGTGAAAAAAACCTTCTATGATGTCTCAAGCTCATCATGGTATATGAAACATACAGAAAAAATATTATTACAATATAAAGTAATGGTTTTATATTATACTTTAAAATATAAGTTATTCTGTGATGCAAAGAGTCTGAATATAGGCTTTTAGTTTAAAAGCATGCACATTTGGAGAAATATTGGATTCTCATATGCTTATGTCAATTTTCTATACAGAGGAGTTATATTTATTTAATATTCATTGTCATTACTATGAGCGCTGGTGTTTTCAATTCATACTTGAAGTCGGAGGGCGCTCTCTGTGCATTTTTAGTCCACAAATTCATCTAAAAGAAGAAGAGGCTATTCCATGAATGGAGTTTCCAATTCATACTGCAGCCGGAGGGCGCTAAAGAAACAAAAACTCATCTAAAATTCATCTATAGAAGAAAAGAAAACAGGAACTAACTGCATGTCTTCTAGAGCTCGCTAACCATGACTTTTACATCCAGATAAACACTTTTCAAGACATAAATACACGATTGAGACGATGAATGCAGTATTGACTGAATTTGCGTCTGAATAGCGCTCCCTCCGTGGGCGTGGCCGCATTAGGATAATGAGCTGAATCACAGACTTCTGACATGGCTCTCTTTTCATACAGATTACATAAACACAGAAGGTTTGTTTCGATTTGACTTACATGATTTAAAACCTGACTCTAACGTTTTTTTAGACATAAGTGTATTTTTCTGTGATTAGTATTCACTAAGTTACAGTTCATTTTCTGAGAACTATCAGATTGGACTTCGTTCAGAGGGAGAGGAGAAATCACGCATCATGTTAGTTTTCTTTATTTTACAAAAAGCACAACATTTTTTTTTACTCTGAGTGTATACAAATAAAAGAAGATATTCTATAGTTTCAACTGATATATTACTTATGTCTCTATGACAAAAATGACAGAGTATTTTAAGTCTGTTTTGCTGCAATGTGAAAAAAAAACCTGCAAAACGCGCCGGCGCGTTTTCAGACCTCAGAGAGTTAAGATAAACTATCCTTTATCTCTTTTATCAACATGCATATTTCAATATTTTCTCATCATCAGTTAGTTATCAATCATATTTCTTACCGTAAAACCATTAATTAAAACACATATGACTGATTACAGAGCAATAACGGAGGAACACAAACTCACCGGAGTTCCTCGAAAAAAAGTACTTAACACTTTCTCACTCTTTTATATTGCACTCTGAAATCAACAATCTTCTATCTCCGCTCTCATTTGTAAAATGGCTCTTTTCAATTATTTCGCTCGTCACGGAGGAACGCCCTCTAGTGGAGAATAGCATCACTACAAATTTTCTTCAAATTAAGAGTCCATTAACCACCCTAATTATAAGGGGTTACATCCTCCCCTCCTAAATCTGCATGTAGTCAATTTATACAACTTCATGAGGTAATAGGGAACTAACTCTAGGGCTCATGTCATGGTTAAGGGCTTGGGAGAATGCTTTGTCAAGTCTACTAAACAGAGATTCCATAATGAGGACTAAAGTATTCCCTAAAGACGGGTAAGTCAGTTTGTGTGGTGGAACTCTTTGTCTAGTATATCTTCTTGGCGTGAAATGTTCTTGTACCAGTTCATCATTCGATTGAGGTATTCCTTCAGCTTCAGAAGTGTCGGGCTCTTTGGAGACATCAGCTACAACTTCATCTTCCTCCCCTTGACTTTTGATCAATGCATCGGGCACAGTCAAATCTGTCTCTGCACCAACTGATTGAGTGTCAGTCATTTCAGTCAAGACTGGTGTTAACTGCGGATAGAATGGTTGAGCCTCCGGGCTTAAAGTTGACTCCGCATAACCCTCATGTTCAGATGTCCTAGCTTTTTCCTGAGACTGCACAGGAAACGTCCTTTCAAGTTCAGCAGTCTCTTCTTCCGAACTACATACTTCTCCTTCAGGTTCAATCACTTGGTGGCTTGGAAGCGGGAGGTCAACTGTTTCGATCCAAGACAGTGACTCTGGTGAGTAGTACTCAGTGGCAAGCAGGGCGGGCGAGAGCCATTGTAGCATTGCCACATAAGGGTGATATTTATACTCATGTATGATTAACAAGAATGTGTGATTGGTCATTTATTTTAATTGTCACCTTGTGCTCTGTTCTGTTGCTCCGGTGTGTGTGTGTGTGTGTGTGTGTGAGACCCCATGTGATCAAGCTCTCGCGAGATTTCGCAGCTCCCACGCAGCCTACACATCACGTGATCATAACACGGAACTTTAAAGGTAGCCGGCTTACCGGCGTCTAGCAGCGTCTGTGTTCGCTCCCTTCCATTACCTCATTTGTGGAATACTTACCGAACTGTTTTTCTTGGAGTTTAATGCCGCCTCGCTTGTGGAGTTTTGTCTGGGTGTTTTTTGGGACTTTGGACTAATTACCAGTGAGGATTTTTAACAGTTCGGTGATCACGTTGGATCTGCTCTCGACATTCAGATTTTATGGCAGGCCCATTTGTAACTCAACGCAATCCTACAGCAGAATTAACGTCTATGTTAAGCTCCTTGTATATCTCTGACCCTGATGACCAAAGTGATGATGATTATGATGTAACATCAAGCTGTGTGTACAATGTTAATGTTATACAAACAATGCAGGCAAATATTGGGAAGTTAAAGGTGGATAAATTGGCCCTTAACACAAAAGTGCAGGCTGGGGAATGTGATTTTAGACAGTCTATTGAAAGTGCTTTAAATAGAGAGGCCAATTTTCGGCAGGCAGTGCACGCTAGCTTGGCAGAGCTGGAAGAATATTTCCAGAAGAGTCTGGAGAAGTTGGAGAGGGCCGTTACAGACTGCTTTCTGCGGAGAGAAGCAAAATGGGAGAGTCAGATGAAAAAGCTGGGACTTACAAGTACCCCTTCTCTGTCCCACCTACGAGCATACACTCCAGCTACCTCCTTTTCTTCTTTTACTGCCCCTAGAACCCCGATACCTGCTGCCAGAACTAAAACACCTACATCTAAAACTGCCAATGTTACATATGATGTACCCCCTGTCAACACCCCACTAACCACTGTACTTAATCCTCCAGCTGTTCAAAGTGCCACGTCCTTCTGTGCACAGCCTCCAATCAGACTGGAGTTTCCCACCTTTGTTGATGCATGTGAGAGAGATGGCGGATGTGCTCGCCTTCATCGAACAGTGCGAGAATTACCTGGAAATCAGGCCATTGCCTAGTCCAGAGCTCATCGGAACCCTGAGCACGGTGTTGCGTGGGCCGGCTTTTAGCTGGTGGAAGGCAGAAAAGAGGAAGATAATCGATTGGTGGTCTTTTAAGAAGGCATTCATGGCTGCGTTTCTACCTGAGAATTACCTCACGGAGGTCGAGGACAAACTGAGGTCGATGGTACAGCAGCCGAAACAACGCCTAAGAGACTTTGTCTACGACTATCGGGCCCTCTGCTTGAAGTGGAAACCTGATATTTCAGAGGACGAGGTGGTGAGTCGCATCCTTAATAACATCAACCCCAGGGTGGCTGGCTGCCTACGAGGGACTGTGAAAACAGTGGAACAGTTGGTGAAAGTGGGCTCAAAGGTGGAGAAGGATTGTTTAGGGGCAAAGGACTACTGGCAGAAGGTTGGCAGTCAAAATACAAAAGAAAAGGCAGATAAGAGACAATCTGAAAGAAATACCTCCAAACACATGGCTGGCTTATCCATCGCCCAACCACACGCAGCAACGTCCCTCCTATTTCCTTCCTCCTAGGAAACCCTCTGGAGACAGTTGGGAGGTGAGGCAGTGACAAGAACTACAGACCCTCCCCAAAAGTTCATAATGGCGGATGGCAAGGTTCATCAAGCCTGTAGACCAGAGGGACATCACCTACAGGTGGCACAATAAGGTATGTCACCTAAATACCTTTATAATGAAAGATGCTCACTTAGCATTCTCTCTGTTGGCTGGACTGGACTTTTTGAGGGCCACGGGTGCCATTCTGGAGCTGGCTCAGAATAGATATGGCCTGGAGACAGAAGGACAGGGTTCATGCAGGTTTCACTAAGTCAAATTAAAGACCTTTTTAAGACATTTTAAGACCATAAAGATTGAAATTTAAGACCTACACGACACACTACCAAAAAAATATTCAAATCAAAGAAATTCTGAAAAAATCATTTTATTTCAATGAATTCAGTCATTGAAAAAGCATTAATTTAATTTACAGATAAAGCAATCACATTAGTAACCTTCCACACACCACAATGTGGCAAATGCCCAAAACCTTAGGCCTAAAATGAAAATAGGCTAGAATAGATTTAATCTCATATTTATTTACATTACAATATAGCATATTAATAGCCTAATAGAAATTGAACAGGCTACTCCAACCCAGGTAACAACCAATGTAGCACACACTCACACACACCAGATAATCCATGTTAGATAGATACTTACCTTGGGATAATTAGAGTATCTATCTATCTATCTATCTAACATTATCTGATGTGTGTGTGTGTGTGTGTGTGTGTCCCGCACTGTCCCATGAACTGTGAACCCAGGTACCTCGACTTAACAATTCCATTGTTCCAGTAACGAATGTGGACGTCAAGCTGCTTGGTCCTGGTGGTCTGATTTTGGCTTTCATTGAACATTACGACATACGGCCCGGTAAGAGTACGAATCAAGTCCCCCTTTATAAATTCTCCCAATCCAAATCTCACCACATAAGCGATCTTGTTGGGCCCGCAGTACGTCTTCGCGATTACTAAATCAGGGAACATCACTTGGAAGAGATCGCTAATCTCGCTGTTGCTATTAAATGAGTGCCGTTTAGTCACCGTGTGTAGTATCCAAAGCACCTCGGCTTTCGATGTGTCAGTCGATCCAAAAGTACCCCAAAGGTTGTTCGACAGAGCTGCGATGATATTCCGCTGGAGACCGGAGGGACCAGGCATTGAGGAGGACGACGACAGTGGTGAGGCTAATTGGCTGAGTCTGCTGAAGGCATTTTGCGGCTAGCTTGTGTTTCTCCGCTCTGGCGTGTGACTCTAGCGCCTTCACACCCAGAGTCCCTGATTGATTTTTTTTTTTTTGCAAAGTTTGCAGTGAGCCTCGTACATGGAGCTGGGTACCGCTTTTACCGCTTTTAGACTTTTTAAGACCCCGCGGGAACCCTGGAAGGAGGTTACAGATATTACCCTTTCTACCACACCCAGCTGAATCCGGGGTTAACTGGGTTAACTACCATGTCTGATGGTCAAACTAGGCTCCACACTGCCACCGTAAGTTTATATTACGCCTTACCTCCAACCTGGGAAACGCCATTCATTTCCCCTCTGCCTCTAGATGTTCCAAGCTGGGACTCAGACAACCAAGAGGAGCTGCTGAAGCTAATGGCTGCCTGGCCACGTGCTACCTCCAACATCCTGGGGAAGACAGATGTGGAAAAACACAAAATCATTTTGACGGATGAAGTACCCATTAAATCACGTGCTTACCGTGTTTCCCCTTTTAAGAAGAAGATCATTGAAGAGCACGTGAACCAGATGCTCAAGGACCATATCATCAAGCCCTCTTTTTCTCCTTGGGCTTCCCCTGTCGTCCTGGTTCCTAAACCAGATGGAACATATAGATTTTGTGTTGATTACAGGAAACTTAACAGCAAGACAATACCAGATGCTTATCCCATGCCTCTTGTACACGATATCCTGGAGTCCATGGACGGAGCTGCGTGGTTCAGCACCCTGGATCTCCAGTCCGGCTATTGGCAAGTGGAGATGGAGGAGAGCAGCAAAGACAAGACGGCCTTCATTACCACCAAAGGGCTATACTAATTCTGGTCTATGCTGTTTGGGCTCAGCAACTCCGCAGCCACCTTTCAAAGACTGATGGAGAAGGTGTTGGCAGAGCTTAGGGGGCAGTTTTGTTTTGTGTATATTGACGATATAATTGTCTTCTCCCGATCCTTACAAGAACACATATCTCATCTAAACCTGATATTCCAAAGACTCTCCCAGGCCAATCTTACCCTCAATATGAAGAAGTGCCATTTCTTCAAAAGACAGCTGAAGTTCCTGGGCCATATTGTCTCCGACAAGGGAGTTGAGGTCGACGCTGAAAAAAACAAAGCGGTCGTTCAGTATCCTCCACCTAGAGACCTAAAGGCACTCCACGGTTTTCTCGGTTTGGCTGGTTGGTACCAGTGTGAAGTGAGTTCATACCTCACTTCGCAGACATCACAGCTCCCCTCAACAATCTGAAAAAGAAAGATGTCCAGTGGCAGTGGACCCCAGAGTGTCAGGCCAGCTTTGAGAACATCAAAACCTTACTTCAAAGTCCACCTGTCCTAATCCAACCAGACCTCAACCAGCCGTTCCAGGTCCATACGGATGCCAGCGATGTGGGCTTGGGTGCCATCCTTTGCCAGCAAACACCTGAAGGAGAGAGAGTAATTGCGTATGTATCATGAACACTTCACGGAGCAGAACTTAATTACACAACATCTGAAAAAGAGTGGCAGTGGTTTGGGCGGTGGAAAAGTGGAGACATTATCTGGAGGGAAAACGCTTTGATGTATTTACTGACCATGCAGCTTTGTCCTGGGTATTTAACAGCCCCAAAACCAACTCCCGTCTGACTCGTTGGACCCTCCGATTGCAGCAGTTTGACTTCCAAGTTCACCATCGGAAGGGCTGCTTAAACCAGGGTCCTGACACGCTCTCTAGAACCCCTGGGTATGTAAAGGAAGAAGAGGCACCATGTTTGGCGGTAACAACAGCTAAGCATTCTTCAGACATTCCACACTCACTGGCTGAAATAGCACAGGCCCAGGAGAGCGACGAGACAGTCAGCCATCTGAAAGCAGAACCAAAAAACCAGGAGAGTAAAAGACCAGCAAATTACCTTTGAAGAACATCAGGGGGTATTATATCGCCAAGTTCCAATGAAAAATTGGAACAAATTCCAGATGGTGGTCCCTCAAGCCTTAATACCTGGATTTCTGCATTACTTCCATGACAATCCATTGGGTGGACACCTGGGAAGACTAAAGACCTTGCTGAGGCTCCTGGTGGTGGCTTGGTGGCCATCGGTGCGTGCCGACGTTTGGAATTACGTCAAGGGATGTGAAACCTGCCAAAAGTACAAACATGACAATACTAAACCCAGTGGTCTGCTACAAACAACACAAGTTACAGAGCCTGGTCAAATCATGGGGGTGGACCTTATGGGACCATTCCCATGTAGCAAGAAACGAAACACCTACCTGCTAGTAATGGTGGATTACTACTCTAAATGGGTAGAATTGTTCCCCCTGCGTGACAGTAAAACACAAAAAATTGTGAGAATACTCAGAGAGGAGATTTTCACCCGATGGGGGGGTCCCGAAGTATCTTGTGTCTGACCGGGGTTCTCAATTGACACTCTGAGGTCTGAGGGTATCGCCGGCGATACCACCGCGTTTTTTTTCTTACCAGTGTGAAAGAGACTCAAAATACTCCGTTAATGTTGCACATACAATTAAGAGTTATACACCATTTTAATCTGTGGAATATCTTCTTTTATTTGTGTACACTCAGAGTAAAAACAAAATGTTGTGCTTTTTGTAAAATAAAGAAAACTAACATGATGCATGATCTCTCGTCTCCCTCTGAAGGAAGTCCAATCTGATAGTTCTCAGAAAATGAACTGTAACTTAGTGAATACTAATCACAAAAAAATTAGACTTGTGTCTAAAAAAACGTTGAAATGTCAGGTTTTAAATCGTGTAAGTCAAATCGAAAACAAACATTCTGTGTTTATGTAATCTGTATGAAAAGAGAGCCATGTCAGAAATCCGTGATTCAGCTCATTATCCGCTAATGCGGCCACGCCCACGGAGGGAGCACTATTCAGACGCAAATTCTGAGTCAATACATGCATTCATCGTCTCAATCGTGTATTTATTGTCTTGAAAAGTGTTTTGAATAGCCATAGTTAGCGATCTCTGTCCTCTGTTAGTTCGGTTAGTTCCTGGATTGCCTATTCTTCTTTAGTGCTCAGGCATTTGTGGACTAAAGGTGTACAGAGCGCCCTCCGGCTGCAAGTATTAATTGAAAACACAGTATCCAGCACTCATAGTAATGACAATAAATCCTGAATAAATATTACTCTTCTGTATAGAAAATTGACAAACATATGAGAATCCATCAATATTTCTCCAAATGTGCATGCTTTTAAGCTAAAAGCCTATATGAAATGCCATAGAGGTAACATAATTGTTCAGACACTTTGCATCACAGAAATACATTATATTTTAAAGAATATAATAGAATACCATTATTTTAAATTGTAATAATATTTCACAGTATTGCTGTTTTTTCTGTATGTTTGATTTACCATGATGAGATTTGAATCATGATCACAAAGGGTTTTTTCACAGCCTACCTGACTGAAAGGCCTCATTAATATGCAAGTCATTTCAGGTAATTATTATGTGATTCTTTTGTCTTCTCAGGTGAGAATCACCCATTATACATGAGGATTCACGCCTCCACGCATACTGTGTTTCTTGACCAAAGATGTTTTAGAAAATTTAAATCTCTCTATTGTTTTATATGAACAAGCAGGCAGCATAATTTTTACCTCATTTTGAAGCAAAAACTCTAGTCTACAACCTCAAATACCCAGAAGTCTTGTGAACAAAGATTTAATATATATTTTTGGCTTTATTTCAGTGACTTAAGTTTTTGTTTTTTCAATAACCACGCATTAACGTTATTCCTTCAAAACACAAACATGTACATGCATGTTCCTCACATATTATGGTAGCCTAGTTTGTGCTGAATACAGTGTAATGACACTTTTTCCATTAATGTTTATGAACAACTGAAAAAAGCACAAATGTCAGGGCATGTCAAAACTTCTCCAGGGTCCCAAAAATCCTCAGACCCCTGAGGGTTAACATCCAAAGTACTCTCTGAATTGTGCAACACTTAGGGAAGCATCCAGAAACTCACCACAAGTTATCACCCACAAACAAACCTGACAGAGAGAATCAACAAGACATTAAAAACAATGATAGCATCATATGTGGGGCAATATCATCAGTTGTGGGACCACTGGTTACCTGAGTTTCGGTTTGCTATCAACTCAGCCTATCAAGAGACGACTGGCAAAACCCCGGCTGAACTGATGTTGGGCCGTCGACTTCAGGGACCCCTGGAAAGACTCATCCATAAAGCCCCTGCACCAAATCAAACATCGTATAATCTCGTCGAAAGACAATCTATGATGGCAGAGGAGGTAAAACGCAGAGTGGAAGTACAAAAAGCCAGACAAGCGAGGTATTATAATTACCGGAGGAAAGATGCGCAGTTTAAACCGGATGAGAACGCATCCCCTCTCGTCAGCCACAAACAAATACTCTGCCAAGCTAGCGCCCAAGTGGGAGGGTCCAGCAAAAATAATAAAAAGAATGGGGCCAATAAATTACACCGTTTGTTGGGGCAACCCACCTAAAACAGATAATATTAATGTGGTAAACCTGAAACGCTGGTATGGTAATAAATATATTTACACAGCATTTACAATTTGTCTACATAAATTTAATTTAATATTTAAATAAATTTTTCTAATTTTAACTTTTTAATGTCCCTTAAATATGAAACTAAACTAAACTGCCAGTAGGTGGCAGCAAGTATAATGACAGGTGTGATAATTTGTCCCTCGAAGAAGGAATAGACTGGAGACGTTATGCTGATTCAAACAACGCAGCAGGATTTATTTCTCTTCACATCACTGTAGTGTATATGCATATATTTACTTAAGTCACGCAGGACTTCTTTTTTCCAATTCACCTATATGCATAGGAACATTAACTACTAAATAAACATTTTGTTACCAAAAATAACAAGAAGATTTGATGATGTGTGCCGTAACACCAGAGGTTGCTTTAGACTTTTTTAGATGATCACTGGCGCGTGAACTGGCGCGTGAACTGGAACGCGTCTTACACGAATGAAGCGAAACTCAGCGTATAGGTTGCTTGCCTCAGAGACATGAGAAATATTTCTATAGAAAGCATGAAATATCTACTTTAACGACGTGCTAGGTCGTACCTCCGGATTAACGTTAACTCCTGGATGCTTTGCATTGATGTGGTAGCCTACTTTATAGTGGACGAACTCCGGTGATATGCACATTCCTTGCTGCAGACGACTTTATTTTTATCAACACTTCCATCAGGCCGTTTTTACTAAATGTTCCATTCAATGATCCAGGCAGTGCCAGCGTGTTCTCGTCTTGTCTTCATTTTACAATCGAATGGTGGCTAGAATGGCTCCAGGTTCAAAGGTCAATATGGAATGGATTAATCTGTGTTATTTTTTTAACTCGTTATTTTTTCTCAGATTAATTAATCGAACTTAGCGCATTATTTTAACAGCCCTAATATATATATATACATAACGTTTCCCCGTCACAACTTTTTCTTTCCTTCTTTTTTTTTTACAAAAAAATCTTCCAAGTGTTTGGGCCTTTTAACAGTCCTTTGGGACCTCCGGGACTGAACTTTGACTTTCAACAGTCTCTGGTTGTTTCGGAGAGCCCAAAACCACTGGCTCTGTCACAGTGTATCTACAAACAGTCCCACTACACACTGATGTGTCCAAGGAAACATCCCCACACACATTCTCTCTTGACTCTGAACTTTCCACATCCTGAGAGAGAATTTGATCCACATGTCTACGCACTCCGAGCATGACCTGGTATGAGAGAGGGCCCGTCACTTTGGAAGTGAATCCAGGAATCCACTTGGGACCATAACTAAAGTTCCATGTCAAAACTGTATCACCAACTTGAAAACTTCTTCCCTGCCATTTGTTGTCATGATACTGCTTTTGTTTGATTTGTTTTTCTTGTACCTTCTGTTGCAATAGATCAAGAGTAGAATGCAGTTTACGTCCCAACAGCATTTCTGCAGGACTCAACCCTGTAGCAGACTGTGGGGTGATCCTGTAGCTGAACAGTACACGTGCCACTTTGGTCGCCACACTGCCCTCTCCTGCCTTTTTCATCATAGTTTTGAATGTCTGAATGGCTTGTTCAGCCAAGCCGTTGGATGAAGCGTGAAACAGAGCAGAAGTGACATGTTTGATGTCATTTTTGTTCATGAAGTCCTTGAACTCTGTACTCACAAAGTAGGCAGCATTGTCTGAAACTAACATTTCTGGCAGTCCATGATTGCTGAAACTCTTTCTTAGGCAATCAATAGTAGTTCCAGATGAAGTAGTGGAAACAGGATACACATCCATCCACTTCGAGTGAGCATCAATGAGAATCAAAAACATGTAACCAAGGAATGGACCTGCATAATCTGTGTATCCTTTCCCATGGTTTCTCTGGTCACTTCCATGGATGAAGTGGTGCAGTGGCGGGAGCTTTTCTGTGTTCCTGACATGTTGAACAACTTTTTGCCAAAGCCTCAATGTCTTCATCTAGCTTCGGCCACCAGAAATAACTCCTCGCCAGTGCTTTCATGCGAGAGATGCCAGGATGACATTGATGTAGGTGGCCATCCAAAACGGTGGTTCTACCGCCGCATTGCAAAGTGCATTTGCAGCTTTTGACCGCTGAGTGGAGCTTTAACCACGTTATCCAACAAAATGCATCAAAGCACATTTATCTTTATGCAAAATGTCAATTTTCTCACATATTTTTCTCACATATTAGGCCTATATTTATCACAAATAAATGTATTTATATTTTAAACTCCTTTAATAAAACAGCATGGATTTTTGTGTCAAAAGGAGTCTTGGAGCCAAATGAAAGTTCACAATGTTTATTTAGAAGAGATTGAGAGAGGGTTAGACAGAGCACAAAAGTCACAGTCCACAGAGGAGAGACCACACGCGGCGTCCAACGATGTAAACCACTCTGGTTGGTGACTGGAGAGAAATCCTCACATGACAGATGACTGAAGGTATAATCCATACACTAGACAGAAGGCAAAATCACGCCCGACAGAAAAGGAAGCTCACTGGAACCCGGAGGAGACTGGATCTCGCCTAAAGACAAAGCGCACCAGCCACACCGGAAAAACAGGGCAGTGTTCACTCGAGGGCAAGTTCATGTACATCCACAGGCATGTGAACTCCGGGCATTGACAAGCATCCAGATGCCGGCGACAGAACCTGAGAAGAGCTGAAGAGAGTAAGAACAAAAGCTTCCGACTGGACTGGACAGCGTGACTGTGGCCAACCAAAACAATGAGCGCGCAACGAGAGACAGGACAGCGTGCTACTTAAAGAGAACAGCTGATGAGACACGACAGGTGAACAATTACCGAAACGAGCAGGAGGGGCTAGTGTACCCATGAGGAACCGCCACCAACAGGTAAGTAAATAAACATACACACACACACACACACACACCATCGATCACCCAGTAGTCCTGACATTTTGACTCGCACATACTTTGTTATTCGTTACCTGTCCTTTATTTTGACAGATAACTACTTAGGAAAAATATATCTGTTTGGACACTGATTAAGAAACTTTTGCGTGTTTCATGAATTATATCCTTTATTTTAGTAAAACGTGAGTCACTAAATAATTTCGCTCCCATTATTAAGGCACGATTTAGCTAAATCATTGAAACTAAAAAGAATGGACGGATTAATAAAACGTCATAAAAAACTGCAACTCCTGCAGCCGCATTTAAATGCAGGAGTGTATTCTATTCCTTAAAATATCAAATTCAGAAACAACACATTCCAGCGGATAGATCGCCTCTTATTTAACACAGACCTACGAATTTATTATCGAATTGAGCTATTTCTTTCTTTTTAGGTACAATTATTCGCTGAGTTTAAGTTCATTTTTGAGACGTTTCAGATTCTCGCAGAGAGACAGCTAAAAGCTCACCCTGTTTTTTATTTATTTTATTTTACTAAAGCACAAGGTTTTGTTGTTATTGTGAGCGTACACAAATAAAAGTAGACCATTTATAGTCTTGCACTAATCTGTAGGCTATCGCCAAAAATGACGGAAGGCCTGTTTTAAGTTGTTTCAGCTGTCATGAGGAGAAAATCCATCAGAACGCGCCGGCGCTTTCGTTGGCAAGAGGGATAAAAATGTAACCAATTTAGTTTCATATTTATATTTAAATATTGGGCTATAGCCTAATATAATGTTTTTTAAGATGTCACCAATGTTGATTATGAAAAGTGAATAGCATGACGGATGCGCAGTGTCGGGAGACAAATGCAGCGGGTCAGACATGAGTTCGACCACTTCATTAAGTTTTGTTTTATAGTAAGTCTTTCTTTAAAGTGAATTTCGTTTTGTAGAAAATCTTCATTTCAATCAATGTGTCATCAACCAATTGCCTATATTTAATAATTAGAACGTTGGGTGTGGAATGGATTGTGTAACAAACGAACTCATGTTTCTGCGGCCTATGAATAAGGCTGAAGCAATAGACGTCTTTCTATTTTTATTAAATTTCTTAAATACATGTCTTTATTACTTAATTAATTGATAAGATGTTTTGGTCTAACAATATATTTTTAGGTGGTCTAAATTCTAAGTTAGACACAAATTTGCATATAGGCTAGGCTATATAAGGTTCCCTTCTGCACAAGCGTGTAAATTGCTGTTTCGGCCGCAAATTTTCAGTAATTTCGATTGGTGCATCAAATGATATAGGCCTAAACTAAATTCATGTATTTACAGTAAAAGAATAAATAAATAGCCTAACTCTAGACTTTTTGGCTATGCTATTTACGTTTGGGCAATATATAATAATAATAATATCTCAGCAAAGACCGAACATATTTATTTGTCTCGGCACACGACCGCTAACAGTAACACAGTAACAGCGCATCAAAGCTTGCTGTTGTCTTGGCTACCTTACAAACGGCAGTGGAAACAACAGTGAATTTTTCCCCCTTTTGTGGTAATTTAACACTATTTTCTATGGTATTCTGCTTTCATTTTTGGGCTTCATTTGGATGCTTTATTTTTATCTTTAGTCAATTGAGTTTAGTTCTAAAAAAAGCAAAGGCTAAATAATAAATAATCTGTGACGGGGCCCATCATAGGGTGGGGGCTGCGGGGGTGTCCTGTACGCGCCCATGATGTAATGGTAATACATCGCTTACAAAGGGTTGTTAACTACATGTTAACTACTGTATGATTATCAGACGATTTTAATGTGTTAATGTTTCAGCTATATCGTGCAATTATAGCTATGTAACAATCTGATAAACTGCAATTGTGCAGTTTGTATCCATTAACCAAATCAGAAATGTACCCCACACTCACCCTGGGGACAGGGCAAAAGGCCCCCAGAATTGATATGTACTTTATCTAAAGTAATATGTATTGCAGTATTTAATGTTGATTAATAAATGTACTGTCATTAAAATATACTCATTTTATAACATTATTTTGCAGAATATTTTGCTTGCTTATTTTTTCTGAAAACAAGACAATCATTTTTACTTGACTAGAAAATGCTTCTTGATTCAAGAACTTTTAGATATTTGGACTAGAAACTAGACAAAAACACTAAGTAAGAAAGGCATTTTTGCAGTGCAATATTCATCAGGCTTCTTTTCATGTTCTTTAGAAAAGTTTAATCTTGGCAGTTTTGTGCAGAAGAGCAAGCAAGGATTTATTCTTGGTGGTGGAGGAGGATTACGTTATGCAATGTCCTTTTTCATTGATTTTCATTGATATTCCCAGTGCCAAGTCTGACACACTGGACCATGTCTTTTTCAGAGCTAGATTGTGCAAGTAGCGCCCTGTCTATGGCAGTGTTTCCCAGCCTTTTTCTTGCCACAGCACAGTTTTGATCCCACGGTACACCATTAAGCACTAAAATAGTAGAACAAATTTAAATATCATCTCTGTTGGGCGCAAATCTTGTATTATTAAAATAAACACTGTGTTGTCAGAGTTGTTATTGTTGCTTTACATATGGTCAGACACTTGCATGTGTCATTATAATATTAACCTTTTATGAAAATCAAGCTCAAATGGAGTTTTTGACCTGTGATAGAAAGATTTAATTATGTTTTCATCAACGTATAGGTTTTAAAGTTTATTTTAGTTATTTCCAGTAACAGTGATAGATAGCCAAGCCTAAGAACCAATTTGGGAGTCCAAGTCTTTTTTATAAATTAAATGTTATGAAAATGTTTTAATGGTCTTGGTGATTTATTGGTGAGACTACAGAGCTCTCATTAAGAGCTAAATTGAAGAACTAATTAGAAGTGATGGTGCTTAAATTGGCTATATTCTCTGTGTCTGTTTGGTGCAGCTGTGCATTATCACACTCCATGCGCTGTAAAGACAGTTGGTGCCTGTACCCCTGTACCTGTATCCACTAACATAGTCCACTTAAAGGGTTAGTTCACCCAAAAATGAAAATTCTGTCATTAATTACTCACCCTCATGCCATTCCACACCTGTAAGACCTTCGTTCATCTTCAGAACACAAATTAAGATATTTTTGTTGAAATCCAATGACTCCGTGAGGCCTCTATAGGGAGCAATGACATTTCCTCTCTCAAGATCCATTAATGTACTAAAAACATATTTACATCAGTTCATGTGAGTACAGTGGTTCAATATTAATATTATAAAGCCACAAGAATATTTTTGGTGCACCAAAAAAACAAAATAACATCTTATTTAGTGATGGCTGATTTCAAAACACTGCTTCAGGAAGTATCGGAGCACAAATGAATCAGTGTGTCGAATCAGTGGTTCGGAGCGCCAAAGTCACGTGATTTCAGCCGTTTGGCAGTTTGACACACGATCCGAATCATGATGGTGAGGGTGAGTAATTAATGACATTATTTTCATTTTTGGGTGAACTAACCCTTTAAAGGAGTGAATGAAAACGTGTGAGGGAATTCAGACACTGAGTGTGTCGGAAGGGCTGTCACTTGTGCATAGTTTGTGTGCTGCTGTTTAATAATCATTTGAAACATAGCAAACTGGCAGCTCCAGTAGAAATGAAAAAAATGATCTTGAGCTCTGTCATGTAAATTAGCATTTATAAACCTAAATTAAACAATTTAATAATCAAGTAAAAATGAATTTATACCTGTATGATACTATGCTGTAACCACATTGGGATGTTGATGTTTCAGCTGTGGGCGCCATCCACTGGTCAGACGTGGGAATTCATTCAGCACATGGCGCGACTCTCACATTGCATTATGGGTATTCTCTAACCGTCGAGTGTACATTGGTTCTACATTCATTATTGCAGTGCATTGTGGGATTGAATGAGTGCGAGTTTCATTCACTCATTCAATCATATTAAAGTCTGTAATATGCACAGCATTACAAACCCATTAGTAGTAGTATTGATCAGATTATAGAAAAAATCTGATCGTGATCAAACCAGAAATTCGCAAAATTACTGAACAAAAACAATTTCTAAGGCTAGGGCTACTAAACATTAGATCACTGACACCTAAGGCGGTTATTATAAATGAAATGATCACAGATAATAGTCTTGATTTAATTTGCCTTACTGAAACATGCCATAAACCAAATGATTATTTCGGTCTTAATGAGTCTTGTCCACCTGGCTACTATTATAAAATAATGCCGTCGATTGTGGTGTTGCAACAATCTATAGAGATAATCTTAATGTTACTCAAAACAACATAGGTTTATTTCATTTGAAATTCTTATGCTAAATGTTACACTCTCAGATATAAGTAAAAAGTCGCTACTATCTCTTGCTTTAGCTATCGTTTATAGACCTCCAGGGCCTTATGCTGATTTCACAACCAGAGCTTCACAGCTACCACCACACCGCACCAGTGACTGTGCTATCGAGTTGATTCCTGGTTCAACGCCTCCCAGGGGGCGCATATTCCCACTATCCCAGCCTGAGTCTGAAGCTATGAGGAAGTACATTGAGGAAGAGTTAGCCAAGGGCTTCATTCAACCCTCTACATCTCCAGCATCAGCAGGCTTCTTCTTCGTGAAAAAGAAGGACGGTGGCTTAAGGCCCTGCATAGACTATCATGGGCTCAACTACATAACTGTAAAGTTCCGTTATCCATTGCCCTTGGTTCCCTCCGCTCTGGAACAACTACGCACAGCTCGTTACTTCACTAAGCTCGACCTACGCAGCGCCTACAATCTTATCCGAATACGAGAGGGGGATGAGTGGAAAACCGCCTTCTCTACCACCACCGGACACTATGAGTACCGGGTTATGCCGTTCGGACTGGTCAATAGTCCGTCCGTGTTCCAGGCCTTCATTAACGACGTCTTCCGTGACATGCTAAACAGATGGGTGATTGTCTACATAGACGATATCCTTATTTACTCAGAGACTTACTCGGAACATGTCCAGCAGGTACGTTCCATGCTCCAGAGACTCATCCATCATCAGCTTTATGCCAAGTTAGAAAAATGCGAGTTCCATCAAACATCCACATCGTTCCTGGGTTACGTCATCAGTGCGGGGGGGGGGTCGCCATGGATGACAGCAAAGTACAGGATGTGTTAAACTGGCCATTGCCCACCACAGTGAAGGAGCTACAGCGCTTCCTGGGGTTCGCTAATTTCTATAGACGATTTATTCGTAACTTCAGTCTCATTGCGGCACCACTCATGTCCATGTTTAAGAAGAAAGCACAACGCTGATCTGGTCTCATACTTCGGCTGAAGCTTTCCAAAGACTTAAGGAACTGTTCACCACAGCACCCATCCTTCATCACCCAGATCCTGAGCGCGAATTCGTTGTGGAAGTAGACGCCTCCAGCACGGGCATTGGAGCAGTTCTATCACAAAGACAAGGCAGTCCACCCAAGTTATATCCCTGCGCCTTCTATTCCCGTAAGCTCACCCCTCCTGAACAAAACTATGATGTCGGGGATCGTGAATTGTTAGCCATGAAGGCGGCAATGGAACAGTGGCAACACTGGTTAGAGGGGAGCAAATTTCCATTCACTGTGCTAACTGACCATCGAAATCTTGAATACCTGAGGTCCGCCAAGCGTCTCAATCATCGCCAGGCCAGATGGGCTCTATTCTTTACTAGGTTTCAATTCACTGTCACTTATCGTCCCGGCTCCAAGAACATAAAGGCAGATGCGCTCTCTCGACAGTTCGAGTCTAGTTCTACCCCACCATCCAATGAACCCATCTTACCTTCCACCATCATCCTCGCACCCATTCAATGGGACCTCAGTCTGAAATTACTGAGGCCCAGCAAGATGAACCCCCACCGGCAGACTGTCCAGCCACTCTCACCTATGTACCCGCGCCTCTTCGTCAACGAGTCATTCAGGAGATTCATGCTTCTCCCAGTGCCGGACATCCGGGCATAGCAGCCACCATCCACCTGGTATCCAATCGTTTCTGGTGGCCCTCTCTCTCTGCAGACATAGTCACGTACATTCAGAACTGTACCATCTGCCAAACCACGAAAGCATCCCGACAGGCACCCGCAGGTCTTCTTCAGCCTCTTCCAATTCCACAACGCCCCTGGTCCCACATCGCCATTGACTTCATTACCGACCTCCCCAGCTCCCAAGGTAACACAACAATACTCACCGTCGTGGATCGCTTCTCCAAATCCTGCCGGTTCATCCCACTACCCAAATTACCCACAGCTCTGGAGACCGCTGAACATCTGTGTCACTATGTTTTCCGCCTTTATGGTCTGCCGGAGGACATCGTCTCCGATCGGGGACCACAGTTTACGTCTTTGTCTCTGGTCAGCTTTCTTCCAGAAGCTCAACATCAATGTCAGCCTGACCTCCGGCTACCATCCTGAGGCCAACGGGCAGGCCGAGAGACTTAACCAGGAGCTCATTCGATTTCTGCGGTCATACTGCCATCATAACCAGACTGACTGGAGTCGATATCTCTTCTGGGCGGAATATGCACAAAACTCACTGCACAAGCCGGCAACTGGCCTCTCTCCCTTCAAGTGTGTGCTAGGTTATCAACCACCTCTCTTCCCCTGGTCTGGAGAACCCACGGATTTACCTGCAGTGGATCATTGGTTACGACGCAGCGAGGAGGTATGGGACGAAGCTCATGTACACCTCCAGAGGGCGGTCCGGCGATCCAAGGAACAGGCCGACCGCAATCGACGACCACAGCCGAACTACCAGCCGGGTCAATGGGTGTGGCTCTCAACCAGGGACCTCCGCCTTCGCTTACCCTGCAAGAAACTCAGTCCTAGGTACGTGGGTCCATTCAAAATAACATGACAAATTACACCAGTATCTTACCGTCTAGCTCTACCTCCTGAATATCGTATCTCATCCACATTCCATGTCTCTCTGCTTAAGCCCGCAGGTGGTCCGAGGGGAGGGGAGAACCTAGAGGAGACCCGTGGTCAGAGACCTCCTCCTATCATCGTGGAAGGCGAGGAGGCCTATCAGGTACACGAACTTCTGGATTCCCGGCGCCGGGGCAGAATACTACAGTACTTGGTCAACTGGAAGGGGTTTGGCCTGGAGGAACGGTCCTGGGTCAATGCTGACGACATACAGGACCCCAACCTCATCACTGAATTCCATAGGACCAATCCGGAGCGTCCGGCCCCTCGTCCCCGTGGTAGACCCCGGCGTCGGCCGCCTCCTCGCTTCAGGAGCCGCTCGCAGGAGGGGGGCTCTGTCACAGAAACGGTCTCTGTGGCTCCCTCCTCTCACCACCTGAGGGCACCCTCACCGGAGTACTAACCACTTCTGGACTACATTTCCCACACCACATACCTGGACTGATTACTCGACCACGCCCACTCACACCTGTTCCCTATCCCACGGACTTTAAAAGACTCTCACAGCCCTTCGTGATTTGCAAAGTCTTGTTTTGCCTGGCTAACATTTCTGAGCGTTTTCTCCTGTGTATTGATCGCTTGTGTATGACCTTGGACTGCCTTAACCCTCTGAACCCCATCTGCCACCTGCCTTGTGAACTCTCTGCCTGGATACTGATTACCTCTGTCTTGATTGCCGCCTGTCTCGACCCATTGCCTGGTACTGTTTCTGATTCTGCCTTGTCTATTACACTGCTGTTGCCGATCCCTGACTTTTGCCTGTACGACCACGAGTTACTAATAAAGCTGCAAATGGATCTCCCCAAGTCTGTCAGTCCGTTACAGATACGTTAGGGGCTGCGTTTACTGATTTACTAAACTCATTTGGGGTCAAACAAAACATCACTGGACCCACTCACTGTTTTAATCATACACTAGATTTAATTATATCACATGGAATCAATCCAACCGATATAGAAATTCTACCGCAAAGTGATGATGTCTCTGATCACTACCTTGTAACTTGCGTACTGCATACTGATGATATTTGTCAAATTGCGCCGCATTATCGACTAGGCAGAACAATTCTCCCGACAACTATAGAAAATTCACAAATAACCTCCTGATCTGTCCAGCTGCTCATCGTACCTAAACACACAAATGATCTCGAGAAAATGACTAGCACATGTGCACCATTTTCACTAGTACATTGATACCGTTGCACCGATGTTTAAGGAAAGTTTAGAGAGAAATACTGTACCTTAGTACACAGTATTACTCGCGCTATCAAAAAGAAACTCGTATCTAGAATGCAAATGGGACAAACTCATTTGAGGTCTTCAGAATCGCATGGAAAGACAGCTCGTCCCGTTAGAAAGACTCTAAAAGCAGCCAGGGCCCGAGCATCTCCTCAAACTCATAGAAAATAACCAAACAATCCACGGTTCTTGTTTAGTACAGTGGCTAGATTAACAAATAAACAGACATCACCAGAACAAAACATTTCATTACAATTTAGTAGCGATGACTTTATGAATTTCTTTACTGAGAAAATCGAAAGTATCAGAATACAATTGTAAATGTACAACCTTTAACAGATTTTTATGATTCAGCCTCAATTATCGCCCTCAAGAACAGTTGCAGTGCTTTACAACTATAGGACAGGAAGAGCTAAATAAACTTATCACTGCGTCTAAACCAACAATGTTTATTCCAATACCCACTAAACTACTGAAGGAATTGTACCTGTAGCAGAAGAGCCTCTTCTCAATATTATCAACTCGTCTTTATCTCTAGTCACGTCCACGACCGTTCAAGCTAGCAGTTATTAAGCCTCTCATTCGAGAAACCACAATTAGATCCAACGTATTAGCAAATTACAGACCCCTCTCAAATCTCCATTTAGTCTAAAATACTAGAAAAAGTAGTGTCGGTCCAATTATGCTCCTCTTGCAAAAAACACTATCTATGAAAAATTCAGTCAGGATTCAGATCTCATCATAGCACAGAAACTGCGCTCGTTAAAATTACAAACGACTTACTTCTAGCTTCTGACCAAGGCTGTGTCTCAATACTAGTGTTACTTGATCTCAGTGCTGCGTTTCGACACTATAGATCATAAAATACTCCTAGATCGACTACAAAATTACACTGGTATTCAGGTACAGGCATTACGGTGGTTTAGGTCGTACCTATCAGACGGTCACAATTTTGTTTATTTAAACGGGAAAAATCTAAGATCACGATAGTAATTATTGAGTGCCACCAAGGATCGTGTTAGGCCCTCTGCTTTTCAATATACATGCT
This sequence comes from Culter alburnus, assembly GCA_028476615.1. Classification (NCBI taxonomy): domain Eukaryota; kingdom Metazoa; phylum Chordata; class Actinopteri; order Cypriniformes; family Xenocyprididae; genus Culter; species Culter alburnus. The sequence continues at coordinate 63,010 of JAOTNS010000240.1, forward strand.
GCCACTCGGCAATATTATAAGAAAACATGGAATTAGTTTCCACTGCTATGCCGATGATACTCAGTTATATATTTCAACACAACCAGATGAAATCTCTAAATTATCCAATCTGACAGAATGTATTAAAGAAGTAAAACATTGGATGACTAGTAATTTTCTTCTATTAAATTCAGATAAGACTGAAGTATTACTTATTGGGCCAAAAACCTGTACACAGAATCTCTCAGACTACAATCTGCATTTCCATCCTCAACAGTTAAAGACCTGGGTGTTATATTAGACAGCAACTTGTCCTTTGAAATCATATTTCATATTTTACAAAAAACAGCCTTCTTCCACCTCAGAAACATTGCTAAGATACGGAATATGTTATCTATTTCTGATGCAGAAAAGTTAGTTCATGCTTTCATGTCTCGACTAGATTACTGTAATGCATTATTAGCTGTTGTCCTGCTTCCTCATAACAAGCTACAATTAGTACAAAATGCAGCTGCTAGAGTTCTTACCAGGTCAAGAAATATGATCATATACACCAATTTTATCATCTCTACACTGGTTACCTATTAAGTTCCGTATCGATTATAAGTATTGCTAATGACCTATAAGGCTCTAAATGGTTTAGCTCCTGTGTACTTAACTGATCTTCTATCACCCACAATCCTTCACGCTCTTTAAGATCACAAAACTCTGGACTTCTGGTTGTACCTAGGATAGCTAAGTCCACTAAAGGAGGGAGAGCGTTTGCACATTTGGCTCCGAACTCTGGAATATCCTTCCTGATAATGTTCGGGCTCAGACTCGCTCACCCAGTTTAATCTAGATTAAAGACGCATCTCTTTAGCCAAGCATTCACATAATGCATCGCATGTCAGATCAATTGCATGTGACTATCTTTGCTTAATGTTATGAACAGCAGCTACGCTAATTATTCTCCATTTGCTTTTCTGTTTTACCTCGGGACACCCGTCCCGAGGTGACTAGAGAGGACTTCAGCTTCAGTTTGGATCCAGCCTCTTAAGAAGACCTCAGATGACCAACTCCTATGAAGAGACGGCGCCAACTCCTGTGAGGACTTCAGAAGACGCAATCATCTGGATCAACATGCACATTACACAATTTCTATATCCTAATTATTGTTAATGTAATTCATTTTTCAGGAACTCATTGCTTCTACGTTCAGTTAAACTGCTAACAGTGATTGTAAATTAATTGCCTAAATTATTACATTATTTGCTAACTGCATTTTTTAAATTGTGATGTTGACATGCATTCTCTGTAAAGCTGCTTTGAAATGATATGTATCGTGAAAAGCGCTATACAAATAAATGTGAATTGAATTGAATTGAATTGAATAGTATTGTTGCTGTTGCTAGTTTCACATTTTCTCATGCATACTATAGATTAATGCAAATAATGATAGTTAAGCTATGTTGTAACTTTGAAATTAGTTATGTCTTAGATTAATAATTTTAATTGTTCAGGATTAGTTATAACGTGCTTGAGATGCCATGAGATTAATACATGCTTTATATTTTTAAAACATTAAATTCACAACAATATTATGTATCTCACAACTTTATTTACCTTATTCCTGACTAGCCTACTGTGTTTCGAATTATGGGTTGCACTTCTGGTTTGGGGAACTTCACTTCCATTCAAAAAGACTGAAATGAATCGTTTCAAATCATAAGTTTGCCCTACAAATAAAGCTTATCCATCAATTTGACTGAATGAGCTGTCAATGTTTCATTCATGTTTTAATTTCAGACATCATGAGAATTACATAACGCTTGGTATTTTAACGTAACGTGATAACAAGAATATCTATGGCAAAAGCTCTTTTCAGTTGCTGCTTTCTAACCTTGTGATTATTTTATTTTGTCTCTTTGCATACCGCTGTAATAGTGTGAAAAAGGACAACATATACTGCACATTTGTGGTCTGTTCTCCCGATATAGTTCATGATATATCCCATTAATAATTTACTGTAATGCATGAAGAATCTCTTGTTTTTCTCACGTCAGGTTTGTTTTCACAGGTAAATACAATTTATTATTTGTCAAAATGATGGAAATCACTTTGAATTAGTATCACGCAATGCTGAAGTTTATGAACATTTCTATTAAGGCAACGTACATAATACAGATATAGTTATATTTAACCCGTCCATTATTGCTGTGTAAAGAATCGTGGGTTTTCATGGTCTGTTGAAAGTACCTTGTTGATGCTTTTACACTTTTAAATGGCCTTTTAATGTTCGTTTGTTGAAGGGTGAGTAGAATAATGTCATCTCATTGTATTTAAAATAAAACATATTACACTGTTAAAGAGTTGGATTCTCATGCTAAACATGGCCAAAGTTTCAAAACATGAGTTGGACGTATGACGGAGAATTTATGTTCCAAAAATTCTCTTCCAAATAGTCACAGGTTTCACATAATTTGTTCAAGCATCAGTTTGAATGATGTAAAACTGGGGCGGAATTCCTTGTACGGGCACTTCTCTCGGAAAGGGCACGCACGCACACGTGGACCAGAGCAAGAGAGCAAGGGCACGCGGCATGCCTATCAACGCACGTTCGCGTTTACGGAAGTCGTTGGTACCGCTGCACAGGTCACAGGACTGCACGAAATCAACAATGTTACCAAAGAAGTGTATTTTTGGTTGTGAGGGAAAGATAACCTTGCTTCCCAAAGAACCCAGCGTTAAGAGGAGCTGAGAGTTTTGTGCTCATGCAATACACTGATGTCCTCTCGACATTTGTTATTAAAATAACCATAGAAACTTAACGTTACAATAAATTTTTTAATGGTTAAAATGAATTGGAGCATATGTCATGTTTTTCCACTGCTCGAGCCCTCAGTTTCATAAACAAGGCCCAGTTCCACACTGGATTTACAGATCGTTGTAACGGAGACGCTGAGGCTGAGTTAGAATCCATGTGTGGTTGTTTATTGTGGACAATAGCAATAAGCAGATTTAGAAAAACAGGCAGAGGGTCAAAACCAAAGGAGCAGTCCAATCTGTCGACGTACAATGGGCTAGTCCAAGAAGCAAGAGTGAGAAGGCAGGCAATGGGTCTAAACCAAAACATCAGTCCAATAGGGCAACTAAAGTAAGGGATAATCCAGGTAATCGGTAAACAGAGAAGCAGCAGGTGGTGAGTAAAACTGCTTCAAATGTCTGTTTTGTTGCCAATATAGGCGCCTAATTGTAATATAATGTAAACAACATGAACGTAGTAAATTAATAAATTCATTATTCATCATTCATACCCTATATTCATTATAGTGATTCAAAAGCTATCCAGGGATAATGCGATGGTGTATTGTGTGTTTAAATTAGGGCTGCTCGATTAATCGTACGATTTGAAAAAAACCCATTGAAATCACGCTTAAACGATTTGTCTTAGTGCGATTATGAAATCGCAAAGCTGCAATTATTTTTTTATGTGTGGCTTGTCAATGAAGTATGGCTCCAAATGCTAATCCATCTGAAAACATCTGAAAGTTTGAATCGCTTATAATGCTATTATAGTGCATTTGAAAAAACAACACGCATCAAACATCTTTCCAGACATGAGAAGCATTTATTAACATCTTGTCCAACAAAAGAAAACATTTAATAATATGTTTTACTCCAAACTCACTTCATAACAACAGTTGAGCATCCTTCTGTCAGATGAAGTGGCTTCTTACATAGAATATGGCAGTCGTGCGTTTATTAATCATGTTTAATCAATCAAAATGTTTCAATCTTCTGTTTATTCAGCTACAGCGATTGTATAGGATTTCCTGGAATGATGCGTGTTCTACTTCAGCAGCAAGGCATATTTGCAGTTTCTGCCCGAGAGCGCCCTCTGGCTTTCAGGTGGAGAAGCATTTACTACTGATCACAGAGCCGTACAACTCTGACAAGCTGCGCATGAAATAATCGCAGCCTTTGCCAAATCGCGTGCGATAAATTTGCGATAAATCGTGCAGCCCTAGTTTAACTCCCTGAGGTCTGAAAACGCGCCGGCGCATTTTGCAGGATTTTTTTTCACATTGCAGCAAAACAGACTTAAAATACTCTGTCATTTCTTATCATAGAGACATAAGTAATATATCAACTGAAACTATAGAATGTCTTCTTTTATTTGTGTACACTCAGAGTAAAAACACAATGTTGTGCTTTTTGTAAAATAAAGAAAACTAACATGATGCGTGATCTCTCGTCTCCCTCTGAACGAAGTCCAATCTGATAGTTCTCAGAAAATGAACTGTAACTTATGAATACTAATGACAAAAAAATGACACTTATGTCTAAGAAACGTTGAAATGTCCGTTTTTAAATCGTGCAAGTCAATCGAAACAAACATTCTGTGTTTATGTAATCTGTATGAAAAGAGAGCCATGTCAGAAGTCCGTGATTCCGCTCATTATCCGCTAATGCGGCCATGCCCACGGAGGGAGCGCTATTCAGAAGCAAATGCAGAGGCAATACTTGTATGCATTGTCTCAATCATTTTTTATTGTCTTGAAAAGTGTTTTTTTGGATGTTAAAGCCATGGGTTAGCGATCTCTAGAAGACATGCCGTTAGTTCCTGGTTCCTTTTCTTCTTTATATGAATTGTGGCCTAAAGGTGTACAGAGTGCCCTCCGGCTGCAAGTATGATTGAAACACATTATCCAGCACTCTAGTGATGACAATAAATATTGAATAATATTACTCAGTATAGAAAATTAACATAAACCTATATAAAACCATCAATATTCTCTCCAAATGTGCATGCTTTTAAGCTAAAAGCCTATATGAAATGCCATAGAGGTAACATAATTGTTCAGAACTTTGCATCACAGAAATACATTTTTATTTAAAAGAATATAATAAATACCATTATTTTAAATGTAATAATATTTCACAGTATTGCTGTTTATGATGCTGACTGAGACATTATTACAGAGGGTTTTTTTTTCACAGCCTACCTGACTGAAGGCCTCATTAATATGCAATCATTTCAGGTCATTATTATGTGATTCTTTTGTCTTCTCAGTTGTAAATGACCCATTATGCATGATATTCATGCCTCCACGCATACTGTGTTTCCTGACAAAAAGTGTCTTACAAAAACTAAATCAATATATTGTTTTATATGAAGGAGTAGGCAGCATAATTTTTACATAATTCTGAAGCAAAAACTCTAGTCTACAACCTCCAATACCAGAAGTCTTGTGAACACAGATTTTAATATACTTTTTTTGGCCTTATTTCAGTGACTTAAGTTTTTGTTTTTTCAATAACCCACGCTAAACATTATTCCTTCAAAATACAAACATGTACATACTGTTCCTCACATATTATGGTAGCTAGTTTGTTGATTTTGCTGAATACAGTGTAATGACACTTTTGTCATTTATATGTTTATGAACAACTGAAAAAAGCACAAATGTCAGGGCATGTCAAAACTTCTCCAAGCCACAAATCAGCCTCAGACTCCAGAGGGTTAACGCATTAATAATACATCATTTGTGTCTCTGCAGTTTAAGGAAAATAACATAACTATTCAGTGAATATTCTGCGAGTATTGTCTGTGAGGGTTATATTGAGGGTTTAGTAATTGCATTATTATGATAACATTTGTTCAACAAGGTTTTGATTCCAAATCATACTGTTTGGGAGTACTATTGTCAAAAGGCTAAAAGGAAAATGTTAAAAATGTTACCTTTACTGTTACTAGTAATAAGACAAAGTTGATATGGTATGTTTGTTCTTAAGAAAGAGGGATATGTGGTGTTCTTGAGTAAGCCACTAGAGGGAGCTCTTGGGTGAGAGCGAGGAGGACGCAAAAAAGAAGTGAAGTAGCAGTACATGAAATGTGAATAATAAAAGACACTGAGTTCCAGTCACTGAGTTTGATAAGATTTATTTCGAGGCACTCAACAAACACATATTACTACATACCTGCACAATGGAGAACACATAGAAATAAGGGAAACGAGAATTAAAGAATTAAAAACGAGAATTTGGAGAATTAAAATCACTTCTACATAAAACAATGTACAAATTAATTACGACTAGGCCTCGTATTACAAACTAAAAATAACAACATAAAACACCACATTCGACGCCAAACACATATCAACAGTACTATAAGTGGTTCATTACAGGGAAAATCTGCAATAAAACAGTTAGTTATGTGTTTTTAATCATTTTAACTTATAATTCTCCGACTGCTGAAAACGTGCGACTTACCCACAGCATGTCTCATTATCTCTACTGTGGGCGGTCCCTATTTCACGTGCTATATGCCATCACACAGCAGACAGTTGGCGCTGTCCCCATTTATGCATCAATTTAACACTTTTACACACCGTTACATGCACCCCCTTACAATTATGCTAAACTGGGAAAGCGCCTATACTGTAGAAAACTTAACAAGAACTAGAAAAAGGGGGAGAGAAAAAAAAAGAAACAGAAAGATGAGTCTCCTTGTGAGTCTCCTTGACACATTTCAGCATAAATGTCAATTACAAAATTCCTCCATAGGAAGTATGGAAGTATGGACCGGTACTAAAATCCAGACTTAACATAGACTTAAAGAGATGCCCTAAACAAATCTCTTTACATACACAATTCAAGGATAGAAATGACTTCTTAAAAGACAATCTCAACTCAAAATGTCAAAAGCCACTATAAGTTACTCATGAAAAAGGCTTTTCACCACATCAAAAAGAGAAATCACTGAAGGTGATGAATCATGCACAAACTGTGGACTTCCCTGTTCAGTGCATACAGAGCTACTACGGGTATCAGAGTCTGCTTTTGAATTGGAATTGTGCACATCCAAAGAACACTGAATTTCAGACAAAACAACTGAATCACTGTCATTATCAGGGCAGCTGTGCTGATCAGACTGCATTACCCAGTGAGCTGTTCTCTTATCACTCTTGGGATGATCAGGCAATCTGTAGTCGAATCACTTGAATGGGACTTGGATGGTAAATCGATTCCATCTTTGTACAGAAAGTTAACAGGGAGTAAGAGATTCCTGAGCACAGTCTTTTCTCTGCCTGTTTCAGTGTCTCTTATCCGATAGACATTAATGGGTGATTTCACTGACATCACTTCGTAAAGGCTGGACTCCCACTTGTATGCAATTTTCCATTTGCCACGCTCACCACGGTTTGCCAGAAGGACTCAGTAAACAACAGTCAAAGGTGATCCTTTCACTTTACGATTGTAGATCCTTGCATGCCAAGCTTGCTCAGTAGAACTGTGCTTCTGTGCAATTTTCGCAGCTTCGCCAAGATCACATTTGAGCCTGGATACAAAATCTGAATATTTCACAAAAGTATCATCCTTGAGAACATGTTGAAACATCACATAGATTGGAAGACGTGAAACTCTCCTGAACATCAGATAGAAGGGAGCAAAGCCTGTGGTCTCGTGAACAGTGCAGTTATAACAGAATGTCAGCATCTGCAAAGACTGTGGCCACTTGGCTTTGGACTGGGGAGGTAAGGCTCTTATCATGTTCCCTAAGGTTCTGTTAAAGAGTTCTGTGATCCCGTTTCCCATCGGGTGATAAAGAGTGGTATGCGATTTCTTTACACCTGACATATTCAACAACTCCTTCATTAATTTGCTCTCAAAGCTTGGTCCTTGATCCGAATGCACTCGCTGAGGGAATCCGTAAACACAGAAGAGACCATTCCATAGATGATGAGCAACCTGTTTTGCAGACTGGTTCTTGCAGGGAAAAGCGTAGGCTAATTTAGTGAAATGGTCTGTCGCTACCAAAACATCCACACTCTTGTCACCCCGCTCTGCTGTCCAGAAATCGATACAGATCAGTTCCATCGGCTCAGAGGTATGTATGTTCTCAAGAGGAGCACAATCTTTCGGTTCAGGAGTCTTTCCTACAATACATTGCATGCAGTTCCTTACATAATTTGTTATGTCATGTTCCATGCCTATCCAAAAGAACCGTTGTCTGGCCAATGAAAGAGTCCTGGAGCGCCCTTGATGACCAGCTGCATCATGCAGACCATGAAGCACTTGTTGTTTCAGAGCATCTGGGACAATGAATTGATGCAACTTTTTTTTAATTTGATTGTCTCTTTTGACTTTGAAAAGCATGCTGTCTCTGATGGTAAGTTTATTCCAATGCTTCAGAAGCTTTAAAACAGTGCGAGGCTCACTAGCACGTTCACGCTTGTCAGGACGCCGATGTCTCTGAACATAAATGAGTGCTCTACTCACAGCAGTGTCCTGTTCTTGTGCAGCTGAAAGTGTGCTCACAGTGAGTGTGGCAGTCTGGTCCACATCAAGGAAGTGTGGAATGGATTCCGCACACATGAATCGTCCTACACCACCAGAACAATGCACGTCCAATACAGCAGCAACATCCTGTGAACTCATAGCACCTGTTGTTGTCTGACATTGACCGCCAACTCCAGTCAATCCAGAAGAATCATCAGCAGGACTCCATACTTGACAGTTAGTGGTAAGTTGGAAAGAATCTTGGATGACTTGATTTACAACTCCATCAACCTGACTGAGCAAAAACTGGTAAGGTTCAGCTATGATCCGATTGCTTACACTGGACTGGACAAAGGGTTCCCTGCTCAACCCGTCTACGACTATGTTCTTAGAACCAGGCACATATTTCAGGTCAAAGCTGAAGGAAGCTAGCTTAGCAACCCAGCGTTGCTCACAAGCATCGGGTCTTGGCTTGGTGAGTATGCAGGTGAGGGGATTATTATCTGTCCAAGCTATAAAATGATGCCCCTTCAACCAGTAATGGAACTGGTCACATATCGCCCACTTAATTCTAGCCTGTGAGCTGGATAATTCATCTGAGAATGTGATAGCGTCTTGCTAGCAAATGCAACTGGCCTGGCCGAAGTGGCACCCTCTGGGATCTAGGAAAGAACAGCACCCAATCCATCAAATGAGGCATCTACAGCTAGTAGGAAGTCACGTTTGAAGTTTGGATGAGCCAGCGTCATGCTTGAGAGAAGATCCTCTTTCAAAGTGTCAAATGCTTTCTGACATTTGTCCATCCAGTCGGTAAGTGAGAGTTTTACGCACGCAGCTTTTGAGTTGAGCTTCCTCCTCCTGCCTTTGGCAGAATATCTCTCTATAAAATGTTGGTAGTATAATACCATACCTAAGACTGATCTGATTTTTCTATGGCATGGAGTGATTCCATCAGAGTCCATCAAGTCAACTGCTTTAACATCCGTAAAAGCCTTTATTTTCCCAGGGTCAGTTTTAACACCATCTTCACAAATTACATGGCCAAAAAACTTGACTTTCTCAAGAAATGGCATTTTTTAGGGGAAAGCTTGAGATTGTGAGCCTTGAGTCTTGAGAACATCATCTCCAGTCTTTCAAGTGCAACCTGTTCGTTGGGAGCAAAGACCATGAGATCATCAAGGTAGCACAATAAACTGGTGAAATTCTTGTCACCAAAGTTTGACATCATCATACGCATGAGAGGAGACGAGAAAGCAGTGTATTTCCTATCATCTTCGTGCAAAGGAACATTATAGAAGCCTGAGGTAAGGTCCATAGTCGAGAAGAAAGCATTCCCCCCAAGAGCAGCTAAGGCGTCTGACTGGTGTGGTAGAGGATGGGCGTCTTTTACTGTTCTGGAGTTCAACCATCGAAAGTCTGTATAGATAACTCACAGATATCCAACCATCGCCCCATAAAGGTGTAATGACTCTGCCAACCATGATCTGCTTAGGGCCGCATTTGGATTGGGTAGGTTCCACAAGCACTGTACTACCCACAGACATTACAGTGTTGACAGGAAGCTTGCCCCACACAAGATGTTCACTCTGAGGTTGAAGCGTCACACTGTGCTTGAGCTTAACAGTACCTACTTTTTCAGGTATGTGATCGCCTCTCCATCTCTGTGTGTTGGACAGCAAGGAAATGAACTCCGAACTCTCACTCTCTCCATTACCACTTGGTAGTGAGACCAATTTTACAGCTTGGGCTGTTGGCCGTAGGGAATGCTGTCACTTGCATTGTCTAAATACCCACACTTGCGGTCTTGGGCACTTGAGAGCTTGTGCACGCGACAGGAAGTAAGTGCGCAAGACTGCCCCATGTCTTAAAAATGCCCAAGTGCAGTGCCCTTAATGCACACTAAACCCACACTATCTTGAATACCGCTTCTCAGCGGAAAAAACAAAGAGATCACTGAAAACATCAATATATATGCAAATCGACACTTTTGAAAGTAATAAATACACAATTGTGACGATATGTAGTTTATCTTTGTTCCTTACCACCACATAACAAATGAGACAATACACTTGAATAGATGCTTAGATGACGACAATAAACATCAGTTAGCACTTAGAGTCTTTTAAAATAAAGTCTCATGAAATGGTCTTGAAAAACATGTAATAAAACTCAGTTTTAGACATCTTCAGATTTGAAATATAACATGGTCAGACATGTGGCTTTAGCTGCAGTGCATTTCTAGATTGCTAAAAGGCCAACTTCACTTTTATTTCCATAAAGATATTTCATAAAATTAATTTCTAATACTTTTCAAAACTTTGAAGCTATTTTTAACTATTTTCTTCATTGTGACAATAATTAATTATGACTTTACAATAAACTGTAAAGTGTCTGCTTTCAAATGAGACATTACTTATGCTTTTAGTGCCAAGGGTTCATGAACTGTATCTGTTTTAGTTTGGGTATGTCATTTCTTGGGATTTTCCAAAAGCGGGGTGTTGGCTAACATTTAAGTATGTCAAAGGGACCTGTGTCCCTTTAGCATACTTCCTGCATGCCTGGGATTGGCTTGGTTCAGCCTATCAAACTGACATTATTGTGTTTCCGGCTTGGCAAAAATGCTGTGTGGAGGTATGAAAACTCTTTTCTTTAGAAATGCATACCATGAATGCATACCAGAGATGCAGTGGAAGGAATGAAACCTCTCGGGTTATGACTGTAACCAGGGCTTGACAACTTTTTTGCTCACCAGCCGCTGTGACTATTGGTTTTCCAAAGTTATTAGCCACTCAGCATTTTCACTGGCCACAATTTTGCTGTTGAGAAATTACATTTTATATGATTAAAGCTGGCTTTGGCACGCTAAAATTACTTGATTTTGAGTAATTTTACTTGATTAGCTTGATTTAAAACTAGATTTCAAACTTTCAAATAATTGACCACCTAAATCAAGACTAGGCCTACATGATATATCAGCTGTTATATACGGGTGGCAAGGGGTGGGTAATATGACCATAATTTAAATTTTATAAGTAAGTTATTTTTGTATAGGCCATATATAAAAATAACAAAGAAGCTAATTAGCAAATATATTAAATATTAAATTACAAAAATTAAATAGCCTAAACTTTTTTTCAGATTTAACATTTATTTAACATCTTTTGTTGTTTGATTAATGACAGATAGGTATTTCATTGGGCTGCTGAATGCATGTACGTAATATACTGACACATATCCAGTTTTTACCCACCTGTTTATGTACACTTAAGCCATAACCGCGACTGTATTCATGTGAGATACTCCACACGATGGAAATTTTGACTATTCAGGCCCAAGGAGAACTGATCGTATGCGAGAGAGCACTTATATTGGGTGTCATTCAGCACAGTTCCACCTATATCCCGCCTTCACTAACTGCAAGGTAATCGATAAAGAATTGTGATCAGATTGTAATTTTGTGCTATGACTAGCTTGGCTACCTTTGATTAGGCTGTAGGCTGAAATTACATTCAATCCGCCAAAGTGGCTAGTGGGAGTGGCTGTCTTACCCGCCACAGCTGAAATCCACCCGCATTTGGTGGGTTGGCAGGTCTTAATTTCAAGCCCTGACTGTAACCTTTGTTTCCTGAGAAGGGACGCTGCATTGATGATAACACTTTTGGGAAAGCCTTCAGCATGAAAGCGTCTGAGCAAATGCACGACTTCTCCAATCCTGATTGGTCCTGCATTACCTCATGATGTGACCTCTTGGGGGGGGGGGGGGCAGGATGGTCTCGATCTGAGTGGGAGAGGTCCTATACTACCCCTAGAAATGGAGTTCTCTGCTGGAAGTTAGTGAGCATTTCTTGGCATAGAGCTAGGCTGAACGGAAGAACGAGGGGGGTCACATTTCGGTATGGTTCAGTATGTGCTATATATGTGCTAAAAAAATAAGAACAAATAACAACTACAACCAACAGCACAAATAGTTAAAGTAGAGCAGGGCTCTTCAAGTAGTTTCCTTCAGGGCGGATTATCAATTAAACCCCCCCCCCCCCCCCCCCCCACACACCACACCACACACACACACACACACACACCACACACACAATATGTTACGTTATCAGCTATTATTATTCAGTATACACAATTCCCACTTTTCAATAAACAACTATGCACATCCATTTTCAAAGGAAGTAACTGGTAAACAACTAGAAGGACTTAAAACAATTGACCTTGGCATATTTGAGCATATGTTTTTACTATTTTCAATAGCTTTAAAGCCTAAAGAGGATCTTTTTCGTCGACTGAGAAACCAAAACTGTTAGTGAGTTTTTGAATGAGCACATGCGTAAGAACACCCCCCTCCTTCACAGCTCATTTCGAGGGAACGCCCCCAAAACTCGTACACGAGTATTGGAACACAGTGTTTTACCACCGGCATATTCGCTGTGTCGTGTTAGTGGATTCATTATGTCGGACTCTCACCGCAGGTACCTCATAATCTGCAGTTGTTACTCCTGTCCTCCTGACAAAAACATTGCATGCGGCCTGTGGAGTGTGAAAGTTACTGGAGCGCGCAGCGGCGCACGCGTCTCTCACAAGGACGTCATGGCAGTGATTGACAAGCCAGAGGCCAATCCGATTGGCTGATGTTTTTAAGGCCCTACCTCTGCACATGATGGATATTAATATTATTACTTTCAGTGCACCTAATAAATGTCTTTTATCAGTTAGTAAAGACAGTTTCAAGTAATATTGCAAAATGTATAAAACAAAATCCTCTTTAGCACCTTAAAAGTGGACATCCTAGACTTAATTGCTGCAAAAGTGCAATAATGTCATCATAGGACATCTGCCTGGAAACATCCCTGTTTTTATTCTCATACAATCAGACATGGCATTGCCACATACCATTTTAATCCTTTTGAAACTATCTATATAGCTAAAGCTGTAAACAAGAAGTAAACACTTACAGTTAGGACTGGGCTTGTCTCTGATGCTTCTCTTCCTACAGTAGCATCTGCCTTGTGATTCTCTAAAAATTTGTTGAGTGCACCTATCATGTACTTTAATATAAACTCTCTAGCATAAACAACAGATTCTCATAATCTTCACGCCCAAATCACAATGCTTGTCTGTCTGTGACTTCAACTGCCACTATTACAGCATAAAGAAATGCTTTATTTGATATTATATGCTATACTTGTTACAACACAGAAGGGACAGAGACGTCTTTCACAGGAGATGGATCTTATTGAACAACCAGTATGAGTTTTTGAGGGAGTGCAGGTGAGTATGGTGAAAGTCGGTGCAGATACTTGAGGTCCAGGTGATGATGGTATTCGGTGTGTTACAGGTGGAGATGGAGACCTGGAGAATCTGGAGATGTTGGAGATCTTGGAGACGCTGAGACGAGGGAGCACTCACACAGAGAGAGATAGCACATGAGGAGGAGACATGGATTTTAGCAGTAATGGGGAGTCCTTAAGAAGCATACAGGTAAGTTGATCGAACGAGACCGGACATGAGGTGGTGTGTGTGAGTGCTCTATATACTGTGAGTGATGAGGTGCAGGTGTCGGTGATTAGTATTCTGGTGACATGGTGCGCTGTGACTGGAGGGTGGTGGAGCCTGACATTTCGTGACAGTACCCCCCCCACTCCTGAGGGCCAAGGACCCCGGCGTTGAGATGGCCGTCCTCTTGCACGTGGGGCAGGTCTGTCAGGGTGGTTGGCAGGGAAGGTGAGTAGTAGATTGGGATCTAGGATGTCGTTCTTGGGAACCCAGGAGCGTTCTTCAGGGCCATATCCCTCCCAGTCCACCAGGTACTCTAGCTGGCCACCACGGCGCCGGGAGTCCAAGATGTCATGAACCTCGTAAGCAGCTCCGTCTTCCACGATGAGTGGAAGGGGGGGTTCCTCGGCTGCCACGTCAGGTCCTGTGGAGAGTGGAACAGAGGGATGGTGAGGTTTCAGAAGGTAAACATAGAAGGTAGGATGTATACGATACTGTGAAGGGAGCTGGAGTTGATAGGTGACAGGGTTGATCTGCTTGGTGATCGTGAACGGGCCAATGAACCTGGGGCTCAGCTTCTTGCAGGGCAGACGCAGGCGGATGTCTCTTGTGGACAGCCAGACCTTCTGTCCCGGTTGGTAAGTGGGAGCTTGGGAGCGCCGAAGGTCAGCTGTCATCCTGCATCTGCGCAGGGCTCGTTGCAGGTGATGGTGTGCTGAGTCCCAGACCCTCTCGCTCTCCCAGAACCAGTAATCCACTGCTGGGACGTCCGATGGTGTCCCGTCCCACGGGAACAGTGGGGGTTGGTAACCGAGTACGCACTGAAATACCCAAATACTGGTTCCAGGAGTCCTGGTGGTTGTGACACAAGGTACGGAGGAAGCGACCGATCTCCTGGATCTTCCTTTCCGTCTGCCCGTTCGACTGCGGATGGTATCCAGATGATAGACTGACGGCCACACCTAGGAGTGAATCGAAGGCTTTCCATACCCTGGAGATAAACTGAGGGCCTCTGTCCGACAAGATATCTTCTGGTATTCCGAAATACCTGAACACATGGTTAAACATTAATTCTGCTGTTTCCATTGCAGTGGGCAGACCTCTTAGTGGGACTAGATGACATGACTTGGAGAATCTATCAATGATGACGAAGATACAGGTGCACTCTTCAGATGGAGGTAAGTCAGTAACAAAGTCCACTCCTAGGTGTGACCAGGGCCGGTTGGGAACGGGCAGAGGATGGAGCTTGCCGGATGGAAGATGGCGTGGGCTCTTGGAGATGGCGCACTCCCTGCAGCCCTGCACGTTCCTTCTGACGTCGGATGCCATACTCGGCCACCAGAAGCGTTCCTTGAGCAACGAGAGGGTTTCATTGACCCCGGGTGGCCAGTACCAAGTGAAGAGTGCGCTGAGTGGACCAGTGGGGTGCGACATGCTCGAGGGATGTAGGTCAAGCCAGGTGGGCAACCCGGCGGAGGGTTAGTGGAGGCATTGGAGGAGGGGATAGTCTCTTCTGACCAGGAGATGGGGCTCACGATGATAGAACTTGGAAGGATTGACTCAGGTTCGGTGGTTGTCTCCTCGGGGGAGTGAAGCCGAGAGAGGGCGTCAGCCTTGACGTTCTTGGACCCGGGGCGATAGGAGATGGTAAAATCAAAGCGTGAGAAGAATAGGGCCCAACGTGCTTGCCTGGGGTTAAGTCTCTTAGCGGCTCGTAGGTATTCTAGGTTCTTGTGGTCAGTCAGCACGAGGAACTGATGTTTGGCTCCCTCCAGCCAATGCCTCCACTCTTCTAGAGCCAACTTCACGGCTAGGAGTTCTCTATTCCCGATGTCATAGTTGACCTCCGCCGGGTTTAGCTTGCGGGAGAAGAAGGCGCATGGATGGAGCCTACTTGGTGTCCCCTGCTGCTGAACAATACGGCTCCCACTCCTGTGGTGGAGGCTCCACCTCTACGACGATGGGAGCTCTGGGTCAGGGTGGACAAGGAGGGAGCGGTGGTGAAGGCTTCCTTGAGGCTGTCAAAGGCGTTGGTGGCGGCTGGAGTCCAGGACAGAGACTTGGGCTGGTTCGGAGCATGTTGTTAGAGGGCTGTGATGGAGCTGTAGTTCTGATGAAACTTGAAGGAATTGGCACTCACAGTGGACTAAAGGTGTACAGAGCGCCCTACGGCTGCATATGAATTAAAAACACAGTACCAGCACTCATAGTAATGACATAAATCCTGAATAAATATTACTCTTCTGTATAAAATTGACAACATATGAGAATCCATCAATATTTCTCCAAAGTGTTGCTTTTTAAGCTAAAAGCCTATATGAAATGCCATAGAGGTAACATAATTGTTTCAACCACTTTGCATCACAGAAATACATTATATTTAAAGAATATAATAGAATACCATTATTTTAAATGTGTAATAATATTTCACAGTATTGCTGTTTTTTCTGGATGTTTGATATACACCATCACAGAGGTTTTTTCACAACCTACCTACTGAAAGGCCTCATTAATATGCAAGTCATTTCAGGTCATTATATGGATTCTTTGTCTTCTCAGGTGAGAATCCCATTAAACATGAGATTCACATCTCCACGCATACTGTGTTCTTGACAAAGATGGTTTTAGAAAATTTAAATCTCTCTATTGTTTTATATGAACAAGCAGGCAGCATAATTTTTACACATTTTGAAGCAAAAACTCTCGTCTACAACCTCAATACCCGAGGTCTTGTGAACAAGATTTTAATATATATTTTTGGCTTATTTCAGTGACTTAAGTTTTTTGTTTTTTCAATAACCACGCATAAACGTTATTCCTTCAAAAACCAAACATGTACATAACATGTTCCTCACATTTATTGTAGCCTAGTTTGTGCTGAATACAGTGTAATGACACTTTTTCCATTTATGTTATGAACAACTGAAAAAAGCACAAATGTCAGGGCATGTCAAAACTTCTCCAGGGTCCCAAAAATCCTCAGACCCCTGAGGGTTAAGCATACAGGTAAGTTAGATGCGACGAGACCGGACAATGAGGTGGGTGTTGTGATGCTATATATACTGTGAGTGATGAGGTGCTGATGAGGTGCAGGTGTCGGTGATTATATTCTGGTGACATGGTGCGCTGTGACTGGAGGGCGGTGGAGCCTGACGTGTCTGTGACAATACTATCCCAGCTAACAATTTTTGGTTCACAGAACATTCCAGTAACGTTAGTTTATGGTTCTTAAAACGTTCCTAGAACAAAGATTCTAACGTTCCGTTCGCCAAGAAGTTTTCTTTATGTAAATAGGAACGTTCCCTTTAGGTTACAAAAATAAAAGGAACCAATAGAGAACATTCCTAGAACGTTCTTATTTCGTTCCCCCAAAAAATAACCAAATGGGAACCATATTGAAACATTAGGGGAACGTTCTGTGTTTACTGGGATTCTGCTGCGTGATTTATCTGTCCTGTGCTTATATGCAGTGTCATGTTTTGCTCGTGATGATGGAGCGACTAATTTGTAGTAGAACAGAACAATTAACCAATTAGTAACATACATGTATAATTCGCTTTCTTATTCCTCATCCTCATTTTTATTTTTATGATACTGAGCCCCAATGGCTTTGACCTTTTCATGATGATGAAACTTAAACACAATCCAGGTAAGCACGAATGACGACGTTCCTTGCCAACTTCTACATCTCGTTTCTCTATTCTCTTCCTAACAGCAGCGGCCACTATCACCAGGAGACTTGTCACTCAGATAATATGCAAGTAATCATAATGCCTCGAAATGGCAAAAGTACAAAATAATAATAATAGTATTAATAATTATTATTATTTTATTAGTGTTTATATATATAAATCTCTTGGTGGAGCGGGGGCTCTCACTGGCGCCCCCCAGCTGTTTGCGCCCTATGCGACCGCCTAGTTTGCCTATGCCTAGAAACGTCTCTGGTGACCGGGAATAAATGCAGCTTTAGTTCCGTTATCCACTGGGCCATGCTGTAGTTCAAATTAAGTGAAACGCCTGAAAACAGTGATATTTGTTCTGTATTTTGTCGTTACTGACCGAGAAATCACCTCAGATGACTCAGTGACAGAGCGGTCTGAATTAATCCAAATCTTTTCAGATCATTATGTCAGCGAAGATAATGCTCTGACCCTTCTTGGCACGGAGTGTACAATTTCATGACAAACTGTCACATCTGTCCTGTTAACTCTCTGGATGATGAGCTCCTTTTTTATTTTATTTATGTATTTAACCTTTATTTAACCAGGCAAGTCATTAAGAACAAGTTCTTATTTTCAATAACAGCCTGGCAGGAGAGCAAATGTCTCCTGAAAGACATACAGCCATATAGTACAATACATTAAAAAATAAAAAATAATTTAAGATAATAATAATAAAATAATAATATAATATAAATCAGTTAAACACTTTACAGATAAAAGCACTCGTTAATAATTTTTTAAATGCACAAACTCAACATATGTTTCTAATTTCAATAGCTTCTGTACACATTCCAATCATTCGGGCAGTAAATTCAAAAGCGGAACGACCACGAGTAGATTTCTTTCTAGGGATAGTCAAAGAGATATAATTAGATGATCTAGATGCATATGTATTAGTTTGTAGTTGCAGCCATTTTTGAAGATAGTTTGGTAGTAACCCTAGCAAAGCTTTATAAATTAAGATATGCCAGTGTATTTCCCGTCCTGTATGCAATGATGTCCAGTTCAGAGAAGAATATAATTCACAATGATGCGTTCTATAGGGTGCATTAGTAATCATCTAATTGCTGCTGCTACAACACATCTAATTGTGCCAGACACCTTTACGTGCATTTCTATATACCACATCGCCGTAATCAAACAAGGGTAAACAGTGGTTTCAAGAAGGTATTTCTTGGCGATGTAGTAAATACAGATCTGTTTCGATATAGAAAACTAAGTCTAGATTTAACTTTCTTCAAAAGTTAAAAGTCAAAGAACTATTGAGCCAAATTCTGAGATATTTATATGAAGGTACCACTTGTAGGATGTAATGTGTTTATTACCTTGTTGATTTTTTTCCGAACCACATTACTTCGTTTTTTGTACTATTTAAAACCAATTTTAAATCATTAAAAGCTTCTGAATTTTATTAACAGTCCTGTACCTGTTTTAAGACTTCATCATATGACGATCCTACAACATAAGAATAGTATCATCCGCATATAAATGAATATAGGTTTTCTGTTGACGCTAACACAGAGCCTTGTGGACACCCTGTAATGGTTCAGATAATTGCTGAGCAATCTTTACATATTGGGATCTATAAAATAAAGTTAGAGAACCAAGATAAGGTGGATTTGACACACCAATACTACTTAATCTGGATATATAACAGAATGGTGAACTGTGTAAAACGCTTTAGCAAGATCAATAAAAAGCTGCACAGAATTGTTGTTTTTTCTTGTGCATTATAAATGTCATCCCATAACTTTTACAACTGCCGTAATACAACTAAATGATGAACGAAGCCAGACTGGATATCAAATAATATATTACATTTATTTAGAAACCCTATCAATTGCTTATTAATTAATTTCTCTATTACCTTTGTGACACAGGGCAAGACTGAGATCGGGACGATATGAATTTGGATCCGTTTTATCACCACCCTTATAAACTGGGGATACAATGGCTATTTCCAGATTTTAGGTATTTCTGCTGTAGTTATAGATAAATTAAAATATATGTTAAAGGTTCAGATATAATTGATGCACCTACTTTAAAAAAAGAAGCTCCTTAAATGCCCTGATCTTTAATAGGAATGTTGCTCAACTCGTCTACAGAATCCCCCACAGGTGCTCAAGAATGTTAAGATTGAGTGCAGTACATGTGCACAGAAGGGGTTTCACCTTGGGAGAATGCACATCCTCATTGTTCTGTTGAAAAAATTCCCAACAATGCAGGGAATGAGGAAAGGGCAACATCTTCTGTTTCAGGTTTGTGTATTAAATTACACAGTGGTGTGGGAATCATACAGCATTGATAAAGCACAACTCCCCTCACACCTTACAATCATACATCCCTAGTATAAGAGCTATATAAGACCATGCACTCTCACTGTCCTCCTCCTCTAGCAACGACAGAACATTTGGATGCTGTTAGATCCAAAATAATGGATTTGGTCTCATTATACCAGAGTATTGATTCCCATAATCGATATTTTGATAAATATGGGCTTTGGCATGGCTAACTGTAGCTTTGGCTACAGTAGGTATTCCAGTGAGAACACAGATCATGCATGTCATTTCTGCAGGCTGCATCTTACTGTCAGGATTGATAACTCGAGATTCATTGCAAGTGAAACAAACTCCTTTATTAAGGAAATGCACCAGAGAAAATGAACAACGTGAGTGGTCAGAAGACTGTGGTACAGCTGGTTCTTTGGCGGCACAGGGACTACAATGGGCTGATCCCCAAACGCAATCCAGCGCAGATCACCAGACAGATAAACATCCACTCTGAACAGAGGCTGGAACACCAGACGAGATAAACATCCACTCTGAACAGCGGCAGGAACCCCAGATGAGATAACATCCACTCAGAACAGCGGAGGAACCCAGGAGACAAAAGGCAGAACTGAAATAACAACAGCGTGAGCCCACAGAACAATCTGACAATGAACGAACAAACACAGAGAGATTAAATAGCAGTGCTGACAAGCAACAGCTGCAGCTGATCACTAATCAGCGCTCGTGAGTTGCCCAGCAACCACACGTGACAGTCAAGACACACACAACCACACACACACACACACACACACACACACACACACCATAACAACAGAAACAGGAATCCACAGACCTGCGAACCGTGACAGTACCCCTCTCCCTAGGAACGCCTCCTGGCGTTCCCGTGGACCATTACCTGTCGATTGAATTCACGTAAGAAGAGCTGATCCAATATGGCTCTCGCAGGCACCCAACTTCTCTCCTCCGGACCGTAACCTTCCCATCCACAAGTATTGAAATCCGCGTCCCCTCCGCCTTGAGTCCAGAATATTTTAACCGAAATAGCAGGTTCCCCATCTACGAGACGCGGGGGGGGGGGGGGGGGGGGAACGAAAACAGGCTAATTTTGGACACATGACATACCGGATGAATTCTCCTGTACGCGGAGGAAGTTTGAGGCGAACTGCCACTGACTAGGATTTTAGTGACAGAAAACGGCCATGAATTTAGGAGCAAGCTTGTTACAAACGGTGCGGAGAGGATGTTCTGGGGTAGAAAGCCACACTTTTTGACCAACGACGTATTCGGGAGGCTTTGACCGGTGGCGATCGGCCTGAGCCTTAGTGGCACCCGCACCTGGAGGAGAGCAGTTCTAGCCTTCCTCCAAGTGCGAGACCACCTCTGGACAAAAGCGTGAGCGGAGGGGACTGCGACTTCGGATTCCAAACTCGAAAAATAGGTTGGCTTTTTGTAGCAATTACTCAAAATAAATATGAATAATTATCATAACTAGTTATAATTAATTATTAATATTTTAATTCAGTTAATAAAATTAACTTAATGTAATAAATTTAATATTCAATCTTAACCTGTTGTTCATGAACACACAGTGTTAATTGTTTATTAATTCTAAGAATGTTCATTCCCGGTTATGGAAAATAACAATCTTATTCTACTAAAAGCCTGTAGTCAGACCGACATGAATAGGACTCCCGTATATGAGCAAAACACGGCAACCTTACGCGTGACATGAACAGACTTTATTAACTAGACTAAACACTTAAACTACTCTAACATTCACACACATACATGCATACAGTTTACCAAGAGAGAGAGGGCTAAGCAGAGTACAGGAAAGCAAAGTTACAGCATTTTGGACATTCAGAGATCAACATCCTGAGCAAACCATCAGTTTAGTTTTAACAGGCCCTTCTTTAAAGGGGTAAGGATACTCATGTATCCGATAATGAGACTAAGTGTTTGATACTTGCATGTCTCTCCAAGTTGAATTAAAACTGTCCTGATGCAATTGTGGAGGCTTCCGTTGAATCTTTGCTGATATTGTCTTGACGAAAGAGAAACGGCTGGATTCAGAGGATCTTTGGTGAATGGAAGGTCTAGGCCGAGGCCTGGCACAAGCTTGGGGTTCCTTAGAGCTTCTAGCTTCTTAAAGCTCATCTTGACGTCAGCATTCATCAGTAAAGAGAAGAAAGGAGGAAGAGCAGGAAGAGAGGTCTGAACTTGTGATCAGTGAATATAAGGGGTGAAGATTCACACCCTCTTGAGGTGTCTGAGCCAATAAGGAGTTTCCCTTTCAGAGGGAAGTTTACGAGTCTTTGTCTGTAGCAAGATATTAGCATAAGACACTGGATTGGATGAATGAGAGAATAACCTTCTAGATTCCTATATACTAACATTCACAGAGTTAGTAACATGTAACATGAATTACCCAATAGGAAATTAAAGTTGGAGTCCGTAGATACCAACATGTTGCCAATGTGATCTCCGTTTAACTATATTTGCAACTATGGAACATTAATACCAAAATAGTTCAAAAGAGAGAATTTACATAGATAAAGCTATAAAAGGAAAGTCATGAGATGGGAAAATTGATACATGTTATACATTTCCCAAGTGGTTATAGAGAATACATATTAAGAGAGTTATTTGTTATTTATTGAATGAGTCACTAGCTCTACAGCATTCTTCTGGATCATAAAAGTACCATATAACTGTAAAGGACACCAGTTGTGCCTGTGTGCTAGCTACACTTGGGATGCTGGTTGCAGTTTAGGGGGATGAGTTCAGAGAACTTTGATAGTGAGAGTGAGTTTATGGGTAATTCATTAATACAATGAATAATTGTGTGGCTGATTGGTCCAGACGCTACATCACAATGTAAAATTAGGTTTTGGTAATAAAAAAAAGAAAAAGAAAAAGAAAATTTGTTTATTTCTGTGGCGAATTTGTTATTCCTATTGTTTCCTGTAGATGGCAGTAGTGCCATCTTATATATGTATATATTCAGGTTTCAGATAATAGGTTTATATAAAAATAATTCACTCTGAGACTTGTTTCAAAAGAGGTTACAAATTACCAATTATACTGGTATCTTTTAATGACAAGTTCAGAATAAAAAATCTTCACATAATCAAGGAGTTCCGTCTTCACCAAATCGGCAGATTTCTGATACAGGTTTCACACTTTATAATCATCATAAAGAGGAGGAACTTAGTCGTCACCTTATTTGGTAGAAGAAAAGGAACACATATATCGTAAGAGGAAAAGAGAAAAACAATCTAGGCTATAGTAAAGATACACACACCTACGCTCCCTCAGTTTCCTGTTAACCTTTATATTTCATAGTAAGCATAAGCAAAAACATAGCCCTTTTCTTCTGCATTCAGCCGTTAGAAGTTTTTTCACACCTCCTCAATCTGCAAGCAAGGAATATATATCGGTTGCAACAGATGCAACTCGTAGCATAGCAAAAGCGAGTAACCAACTGATAACCCTTTTAACACAGACCTGGCCCCAAATTTCAAACCACAACAGGAAAACAGTTGTTCAATCAGTCAGTCACAGGAGAATTTGCAGGCACTACATTGGTAGACAGTGTTGCAATTTCTCCTGTGGTATGAGCTAAATCATCATGATAAGTATTTAAAGCAAAAGACTTAGACAACAACAGAGAATTAATGTGAAATGCATCTCGTTGATTAAAAAGCATCCAAATTTTTCCTTGGCTGTAGAGCTGATACGTTGTTGTCCAAGGGTTCTCTCGTTTGTGTCTTCTTCTTCTCCACTTTCTTGAAGAGTTTGGCCTGTTGTCGTTGGATTCCTTGATGAATCAAGCATTCATATCATCTAAGTTCAGTTGGTCTGCTTAGAGGTCTGTCAGCAGAACACACCTTACTTGGCATTGGGCTATCAAGATTTTGATCCAGAGCCAGGCCGAATATGGAACAATTTAAGAAATTAGAAGTAAATCAACTAAATTAACTCCACTACAATGTAATAACTAAACCTTGCCTTTCTATTTTTTCCATATATAAAATCAGTCTACATAATAATTAAATTACCCAAAATTAAACAACACATACACACTCTACGAGCAGTGACATCCTCTGAGATTGCTCTTTAAAAGTGTCTCAATGTTGAACATGCACCTGTGTCACAGCAGTTGGGCTGTTTACATGGCTAGCTGACCACCACACATCTTTTGGCAGATAAACACATGAGCCTGGGTAAATTTCAAGCTGTAGGGGGAGAACAAGCATGTATTAGAGCTTGTGCTGTGTTGGCAACCCTGTAACACTCATGATGTTCCCAGGCAAAAATGACCGGCCTGCAAACAATTGCTGATAAATCTCTCGTTATGCTACCTTATCACCAAATATTGGATTCAATCTTTTTGTCAGCTGTTTTCTTTCAACAGGACAGGTTTTGTATTCAATTTTGAAACTGATTGATCGTAGGCCTCATTGATCTGAGCTTCATTGATTTGAGGATAAAGTTCATCTCTGTGCAAAAGAAAGCCTGTAATACTCAAAATGGTTTGTATGTGTTCATTAACGTGTGTGTATCACGAGTATGCATGTATCCACACATGCAGAGGTCTGAGGCCTTTATTTTTGCTCGCCCACATGTACATATGTGAACATGAACATGAACAAGCTCCTGAAGATTAATTGTTTCTCTGAATTTCTACTCCCCCATTCATTTTTTAATGGACGGTCATTTTTGAACAATAGTAGCTCAGATCAACGAGGCCTACAATCAATCAGTTTGTGTCACATTTCCGCCCACTGCTGCTTCTTTCCACTCCCCACCAGAGGTCTCCGTTTCACCATGTAAGACTTTTTCATTGCACACATGCAGTCACTTCACTCTGGACTACATTTCCCACAATTCCCCAGCTAGGTACTGATCACACTCACACCTGTTTCCCATCAGGAACCCTTTATAAGCTGCACTCCCTCAGACACGCGTTCCTGAGTAATACACTGTGTCCCAGTTCGCTTACTTATACTACTGTCATGATCATGAGTTGGAGAGTGTCAGTGTCTCCTGTTTAGCCACCAGAGGGCACTCCAACGACTTTTGTCACCTGTCTGAACTACATTGCCCATAACACACTTCCCTGGACTCATTATCCTCATTTCATTGCACTCAGCTGTTTGTGTTTGTTCATTAGTGTCTGTCTATTTATACTCTGTTGTTTCTGTCCTTGGTTGTGGTTTGTTATATTTTGTTACGTGCACCTTTTGTACCTCTGGCTTTCTGTTTGTGGACTGTTACTTGGATTTTGATCCTTGCCTGTTTTCTGGATTACGACTTTGGATTGCCCAATAAATGCTGCAACTGGATCCTAACATCTTGTTTTTGTGTGCCACCATGACAGAACAAACCACCATTTACAAGGATCCAGCAGCATGAAGGTTCTTCCGACAGCCACGGGCAGGGAACTGTGGCTTTGCTTGGGGCGGTGATGGCTCTACGCCAGGAGGGAGAGGAGGTTTGGTGCTTCTCCCTGAGGTTTTGGACGGTGGCGGTGGGGCTGAAATATAATGATGATGCGCTTAAGGAGATTTTTAATAAAGGTCTCGATGATCCTCTG
The DNA here is from genome assembly GCA_028476615.1 of Culter alburnus. Classification (NCBI taxonomy): domain Eukaryota; kingdom Metazoa; phylum Chordata; class Actinopteri; order Cypriniformes; family Xenocyprididae; genus Culter; species Culter alburnus. The sequence continues at coordinate 88,362 of JAOTNS010000240.1, forward strand.
CCTCAATGGGAGATGGAGGGGCTGCAGGTTTTTGACTTTTGGGGCTTTGTCAATTATCTCTCCCATAGAGTCCAGTGGGCAACACCTGCTCAGCCAGAATGCGCTCCAGCCCGTGAGTCCGCTCCAGAGGCCGCTCCAGCCCGTGAATCCGCTCCTGAATCCACAGAGGAGGTGGGCACAGAGTTACCGCCTCACTCACGTAAGAGGAGGAAGAGGAGGAGGAAGGCTTCAGTCATCCCTCAAGGCCTGGAGGCCTTCCCAGAGCCCGCTCCAGCCAGTGAGTTTGCTCCAGCAAGTGAGTCCGCTCCAGCCAGTGAGTCCGCTCCAGCCAGTGAGTCCGCTCCAGCCAGTGATCCGCTCAGCCAGTGAGCCCCTCCCCAGTGAGCCCGCTCCAGCCAGTGAGCCCGCTCCAGCCAGTGAGTCCGCTCCAGCCATTGAATCCGCTCCAGAGCAGCCTGCTGTCCTGGTCAGTCCTGTCTTGGCCCAGAGGGCTGTGCTCACTTTTTATGTTTTGGCTGTCCTGCGTGCGTGGAGGATGAACTCAAGCTCTATGGACTTTGGAGCAGTCTGCCAGCCCAAGGCTGCTGTCGTCCCAGAGCAGCCCGAGCAGCCCGCTGCCGTCCCAGAGCAGCCCGAGCAGCCTGAGTCCGCTGCCGTCCCAGAGCAGCCCCAGCCCGAGCTGCCATCACTGAGCTGCCCGCTCTCCCTGATACAGCCACGGAGGCCGTCACCGAGCTGCCCGCTCTCCCTGATACGGCCACGGAGGCCGTCACCGAGCTGCCCGCTCTCCTGATACGGCCACAGAGGCCGACCCAGAGCTGAGCTGCTCTCCTGATACGGCCACGGAGGCAGTCACTGAGCTGCCCGCTCTCCCTGATACGGCCACGGAGCACCCTTGGCCAGCCCTGCTGCCGCCGCCCAGGTCGTCTGCCCTGCCACCGCCATCCAAGCCTTCTGTCCTGCCGCCACCATCCAAGCCTTCTGCCCTGCCGTCGTCGCTCAGGCTTTCTGCCCTGCTGCCACTGCCCCGGCCGTCTGAACCGCTGGAACCCGCCTGGTCAGTTCCTCCAGCGCCGCCCTGGCAATCAGCCAGGACTCCAGACCCTCGGGAACCCGCCTGGTCAGTTCCTCCAGTGCCGCCCTGGCAATCAGCCAGGACTCCTGACCCTCGGGAACCCGCCTGGTCAGTTCCTCCAGTGCCGCCCTGGCAATCAGCCAGGACTCCAGACCCTCTGGAACCCGCCTGGGATGCGTTTCCCAAAAGCATCGTAAGCTTAAGTTGATCGTAGCTCCATTGAAACCAATGGAGCTACGATCAACTTAGGCTTACGATGCTTTTGGGAAACGCTACCCTGGTCAGTTCCTCCAGCGCCGCCCTGGCAATCAGCCAGGACTCCAGACCTTCTGGAACCCGCCTGGTCAGTTCCGCCAGCACCGCCCTGGTATCGGTCGGGATCCCGGACTTGGCCCGCCAACCCTCCCCCTGATCCTCCTCCAGTCCACCTCCTCCTGAGAGTTGTGATTTGTTTTGTTTTTTGTCTCATGGAGCGTCTGGTAGCCACTCCGTCAGGAGGGGTACTGTCATGATCATGAGTTGGAGTGCCCTGTTTAGCCACCAGGGCACTCCAACGACTTTTGTCACCTGTCTGAACTACATTGCCCATAACACACTTCCCTGGACTCATTATCCTCATTTCATTGCACTCAGCTGTTTGTGTTTGTTCATTAGTGTCTGTCTATTTATACTCTGTTGTTTCTGTCCTTGGTTGTGGTTTGTTATATTTTGTTACGTGCACCTTTTGTACCTCTGGCTTTCTGTTTGTGAACTGTTACTTGGATTTTGACCCTTGCCTGTTTTCTGGATTACGACTTTGGATTGCCCAATAAATGCTGCAACTGGATCCTAACATCTTGTTTTTGTGTGCCACCGTGACAACTACACCCTAAAAGTATGTACTCTTTTTGTGAAGAAAAAGTACATACTTTTGAGTGGGTAGCAGAATAGTATGCACGTTTTGGGACACACTACCACGTAATAAAATTGCGTCTTAATTTAACAGACCTATTTGTCGCATATTAGCCTACGTTCGTCCTTACATCTGCTGTCAATCATCCAGACAATCAACATTCCTACATTACATTTAGCCATTTTATTTATCCCTACCGTGCTCTACATTGCTCATTACATTTGTTTTACAAATGCTTACCAGTGTATTGACGAGACAGGAAAGAGCACGTCGGTGCAGATCTGCGGCTCACAACTGTAATGTGTGGAGAGCGGTGCTGATGTTTTTGCCCAGTTCTGTATGTATTCAATAGCCGACAACTGTGCTAAGTTCACCATGCTTAAAATTAATTTATACTATCCAACAATATTATATTAAATATTTTGTAAATAATTATTGTTGTTTGTTTGTTATTGTTAATATCTGAGAAAGAACTGATAAATAAAGTTTCACTGTTGGCGCTACAGGGGTCAGGAACTGCGTTGTTATATTGTTTTATAATGTTTCCTGGGGTGCACTTATAATATCAGTATGCTTTTTACATCAAAAGTTGTCATAATTTAGAAATAAAAGGCATTTTTGCTACCCTGATTTTAGCCCTCTGGTTTGAACGCTGTATTAAGGGGCGTGTCTGATGTGAGACTTCAGTGGAAACGCCCACTGCTGTAATTGGCTAACATCTTTCCATTTGAAATTACGCTCTCTTTTACCGTGTTTTTACTATTACAGCTCTCAATTGACAGCTTGATTGACCTCTTATATGTCAAAAGCTCAAGGAAAATTTGATTTATCAGTTTATCACCCCATTCATATTTCACCTAAAAATGAAGATTCTGTCATTATTTACTCACTCTCAAGTTGTTCCAAACCTGTATGATTTTTTTTTTGTTCTGCTGAACACAAAAGAAGATATCTCTCCACCCCATTGACTGCCATAGTATTTTCCCCTACTGCTTGGTTACAAATATTCTTCTTTTGTGTTCAGCAGAACAAAGAAATGTATACAGGTTTGGAAAAACTTGAGAGTGAGTAAATGATGACAGAATCTTCATTTTTGGGTGAACTATCCCTTTAAGCTTAATTATGTATACATGCATATTATAGATACATATTGTACAGCTGAAAATAAAGACAGGAGACTTGCATGACATTAAATTGTTTATTGGTGGTTTTGTAGAGAGGAAACCCTACATCATATTGTCAAATTAATACCACAGTCCCCATCCTGAGGCTGTATTTTGATGGGGAGTCTGACCTCCGCCCTGATCTGCGCCTCAGCAGGGAATCCATACTGCACCTAATAAATGCAATCCCCTATGAGGTTCAACAGGGATGGTCAAAAGAAATAGAGGTGCTATTGTTCATCTACTGGCTGGCCCATGCTGCATCCTACAGGGTGGTTGCTTCAGCCTTCAACATTCCTCGAACCACAGTCCACAGGCTCGTGCACAAGGTCAGTGAGGCTGTCCTTGGCCTCCTAAGAAAAGTAGTTCGGCTTCCTCATGGTGAAGAGCTAGAGGAGGTGGGGTGCAGGATTTGCCAGGCTGGCAGGCTCTCCTGTTTTCAGTGTGGCAGTTGGAGCCATTGATGGGTGCCACATACGTATAAAGCCCCAATCGGTCAACGCTGCCTGTTACTTCAACAGGAAACTGTTCTTTTCAGTACAGTTCCAGGCTGTGTGTGACTACCAAGGAAAATTCTTGGATATCTGCGTAGGCTTCCCTGGTTCTGTGCACGACGCAAGGGTCCTGAAACACAGTGCAATCTATTGCAAACAACTGTACCCACCTGAGGGTCGGTGCATCCTAGGAGATGGGGGGTATCCCTGCCTGACTTCACCCATATGCATCATGAGCCCCTATCGAGAGCCTGTTGCTACCCCTGTTGAAGCTCGCTACAACAGGCATCACTCCAAGGCCAGGTATGTTGTTGAGCGGGCTTTTGGCATGCTAAAAGCACGCTGGAGGTGAATTTTTTTCAAAGGTCTGGAGGTGAACCCCAACTTTGTACCCACTGTTGTGACATGCTGTGTCATCCTTCACAACATGTGCTTTGCCAATGGTGACATAATTGAAGATGAAGATGTGATCAGCGATGATGATGATGATGAAGATGATGAAGATAATGCAGAACCCCAAGACGTGATGTGTGGTGATGCCATGAGGAACCGTCTGGCAGCAGCAGTTTCTGCACCTGATATCCATGTCCCAGCCCTAATGTAACATGATTATGTTTAAAATTAATATTGTTTATTCTTGTCTTTTTGTCTATTTCAACATCAAGTACAAAACATCACACACACAATAAAAAGAAATAATTATATTATTTCAATTATCTATATTATTTGAGTTCTTCTGGCTGAATTAAAGACATACTGAAGAAAAAAAAATCACTTTGTTGTTTGTGATGTTTCAGTAAACTTTAAAAGTTGATTATTGCATTATTGCTTGACGTTTCAGCTTGAGGGGGAGGAAACTTACATTATTTGAGATATTTGTATAGTAACCTTGCAAATCTACACTTTATGTACCATTCAAGTGGTTTTACTGAATCTGGGGCCAGTTGCATAAACTTAGTCACTATATTAAGACTGTGTCTTAAGAACGTCTAGGTTACTATTGTAACCCCCGTTCCCAGAAGGAGGGAACGGAGACGTTACATCGATACTGACGTAATGGGGTCTCGCTAGGGAGCCCAATCACCTCCAAGGATACAAAACAAGCCAATGGGAATTGGCCTGTGAGATTTACATGCCGGGCCCCTCCCCCGGCATCCGGGTATAAATAGGGCCGGCATACTCACCTTCATTCATATTTTTGCTGAGGAGCCGAGACAGGTATCTGGCCGCTCAGCGGTGACTCAAAGCTATGGCAGGGGAATGTAACGTCTCCGTTCCCTCCTTCTGGGAACGGGGGTTACAATAGTAACCTAGACGTTCCCATTCAGTCAGTCACGTTCGACGTTACGTCGATACTGACGTAATGGGGTCCCGTGGAAAGCGCCATAGCAACTGAACCACGTTACGAGTTAGGGAGGCAGATGCTGGCAGGCTGAGGCGTGCCAATGCAAGTGCGGCCCATACGCCAACCCTCCAGCGCCCAGAGTAAGCCCAGGAATGTGTTCCATACGGGTGGGATGGAGAGGACAGGGCGTTACAGTGGAGAGGTCGAAGCTGCTGTTCCTACCCACGGGGAAGAGTGCTTCGGAACTCAATCCCACGTTTTCCAGCAACGACGAAAACGCCAGGAAAGCGTTCCCCAAGGAGGGGAAAGCTACGGAGACCACACCCTGCCCGAAGGGAGGTAATGTGTGGAAGACACATATGGACTGTTCTGAGAACAGTAACGCATATGGAAGATCTCTGATGTAGGTCCTACCTTCCGGGAGGAACGACTAGCAATCAGAGACGGGGCAAAGCGAAGCCGCCCAGGGAAAGACACGGGTTACCGTCAGGGAAACCTTACCGTGGACAAACACATATGGGATTACCCGAGGGGAATCACAGCATATGGGCATCTAGCCCAGTACAAGGGCAAACCAACTGGGCATACACACAAGTACTGGACCTGGCGCCGGACGCCTCCGCCGCGTCTGGCTGCCGCAGGATGCAGGAGGAACTCCACAGGGTTCGCCGTTACGGGGAACTGAACTGGGGAGCGAGAAAAGTGCTCGCATTCCCTCTCCCGAGGGAAATGGCACAGCAAGCGAACACCCGTGGCTAACTACGAGTAGTAGAAAGCACACGGTGGACACCGTTCCACTCGGAGGTTGTAGTACCTCGCGAATGTATTCGGTGTCGCCCAGCCTGCAGCTCTGCAGATGTCTGCAACAGAGGCGCCGTGCGCCAACGCCCAGGAAGAAGCAACACCCCGAGTGGAGTGAGCTCGCAACCCGAGGGGGGCACGGCTCGCCTTGGGACTGGTACGCCAAGGCGATGGCATCCACTATCCAGTGGGCCAACCTCTGTTTGGAGACAGCCTTTCCCTTCTGCTGACCTCCAAAACAGACAAAGAGCTGCTCAGAGCTTCTGAAGCTCTGCGTGCGGTCCACGTAGACGCGCAGAGCACGAACGGGACACAGCAACGCAAGGGCTGGGTCTGCCTCCTCCGGGGGCAGTGCTTGCAGGTTCACCACCTGGTCCCGGAAGGGAGTGGTGGGAACCTTGGGCACATATCCAGGCCGGGGTCTCAAGATCACGTGAGAGTAGTCCGGCCCGAATTCCAGGCACGAATCGTTGACCGAAAATGCTTGCAGGTCCCCAACCCTCTTGAAGGAGCGAGCGCGGTCAGGAGCACTGTCTTAAGAGACAGATGTTTCAGCTCAGCTGACTCAAGGGGCTCGAAGGGAGCTCTCCGAAGGCCCGAGAGGGCAACAGAGAGGTCCCAGGAGGGAATGAGGCGAGGCCTAGGGGGATTTAACCTCCTGGCGCCTCTAAGGAACCTGATGATCAGGTCGTGCTTTCCTAGTGACTTGCCATCAAGCACATTGTGATGCGCTGCGATGGCGGCCACATAGACCTTCAGGGTGGAAGGGACAGCCTCCGTTCCAAACCCTCTTGAAGGAAGGAAAGCACAAACACCGACCGGGCATTTCCGGGGTCCTCCCGGCGGGAGGAACACCACTCAACGAACAGACTCCACTTCATGGCATAGGCGCGCCTCGTAGAGGGGGCTCTAGCCGAAGTGATGGTGTTGACTACCGCGGACGGTAGGCCACTCAAGTCTGCCGTGTCCCGTCCAGGAACCACCGTGGAGGTTCCAGAGTCGGGCCGCGGGTGCCATATGGTGCCCTGCCCCTGAGAAAGGAGGTCCTTCCTCAAGGGGATGCGCCAGGATGGGCTGTCGCGAGGAGCATGAGTTCCGGGAACCAGGTCCGGTAGGGCCAGTATGGCGCAACTAACAAGACCTGCTCCTCGTCCTCCCTGACCTTGCACAGTGTCTGTGCAAGGAGGCTCACTGGGGGAAACGCATATTTGCGTAGGCCCCGGGGCCAGCTGTGTGCCAGTGCATCCGTGCCGAGGGTCCCCTCGGTCAGCGAATAGAACAACTGGCAATGGGCGGATTCCCGAGAAGCGAACAGGTCCACCTGTGCTTCCCGAACCGGCTCCATATCAGCTGGACCGCCTGGGGGTGGAGTCTCCATTCCCCTGGGAGCGTGAGCTGTCGTGAGAGCGCGTCGGCCGCACGATTGAGCTCGCCCGGGATGTAGGAGGCGCGCAGCGACCTGAGTCGGCGCTGACTCCACAGGAGGAGATGGCGGGCGAGTTGCGACATACGACGGGAGCGTAGACCACCCTGGTGGTTGATGTACGCTACAGTCGATGTGTTGTCCGTCCGGACCAGTACATGCTTGCCCTGCAACAGCGGTCGAAACCGGCGCAGCGCAAGGAGTACTGCCAGCAACTCGAGGCAGTTGATATGCCAATGGCGATGGGGTCCTGTCCAGGAGCCCGACGCCGACTGGCCACTGCATATGGCACCCCAGCCGGTGGTGGAGGCATCTGTTGTGACAACAACATGCCTGGACACTTGTACAAGGGGCACACCGGCCCGTAGAAAAGCAAGGTCCGACCACGGGCTGAATGTGCGGCGACAACTCGGCGTGATGTCCACCGGAGAGCCGCGGTGCCATGCCACCTCGGGACTCGGTCGTGAAGCCAGTGCTGAAGCGGTCTCATATGGAGCAATCCGAGCGGCTGACCACGGCTGCGGATGCCAGCTCGACGGCACATGGTGTTGTGGAGGAGTGGGAGGTTCGTGGGGACGGACCCGACGAAGTGGCTCCCACTGTGATCCTCAGATCTCCCAGAGCACTAACCGGACCGGCGGCTGCTACAGCCGCCGGCGCTGGGGTAGTGGCAGAGGGGCCTCTCACTTCCGTGTTAAAGAAGGAGAAAGCGATCTCAACACCAACATGGACATGCCCTCGCAGTGAGGGCATGTACCATCCACGAGCGCTGACTCAGCGTGCGGTCTACCCAGACACGTGAGACAGTGGTCGTGGCCGTCAGAAGAGGTCAGGAAACGACCGCATCCAGAAACACACGGACGAAAAGACATCTTGAAAAAGACGCTGATCGCCCGTGCTTGCTCTTTCAGAAAACCTCACCAGCCGAAGCACCCAGGGATGAGTGCAGCACCGTCCTGTGGGCAGTGCGCCGTCACACCCACCGCTGAGCGTGTCTTTCCCACCAGCTGGAGAGAGAGAGTCGAGCAGCCACCAGAACAAAACAGCGAAGTAGCAATTAAAATTGCTGTTTTTAGGATCCTGTCCTATAGCAATTATAATTGCTGTTTTTGCTCTCTTTTAGAAATTCACTCTTCTTGAAGAGGTGAAATGCGCAGATCCGATCCGATCGGCTCCGAAGCAAAAGTATGAATGAAGGTGAGTATGCCAGCCCTATTTATACCCGGATGCCGGGGGAGGGGCCCGGCATGTAAATCTCACAGGCCAATTCCCATTGGCTTGTTTTGTATCCTTGGAGGTGATTGGGCTCCCTAGCGAGACCCCATTACGTCAGTATCGACGTAACGTCGAACGTGACTGACTGAATGGGAACTAGATTGACCAACTTGCAGTTAACCAAGGGGTAATCAATGTTAATTTTCCAATTCAAATTACACCAATCTACCTTTTTATGTAACAGACTTTAAAAAATTAGGACCACTCTTCAAGAAAAACATTAGTGTCTTAACTTTTTAGACTAGTCTAAGTGGTTTATGCAACCGGCCCCTGATTACATAGATCAGCAGCAAGCGAGAGGTTGTCGTGGCAACCAGATACATCGCATGCGAATTGCGCTACGTCTATTTTTGAACGATTTGCAATGAACACGTTGCAAATAATGGCATATAAACATGTTTGTCAACAGAATGGCAAAGTGTGTTTTTTTTTTCTAAACAATTCAAGGAGTTGTAATTACCCGCTGCTTTAAAACAAATATTTGTTGGGCACGGCGAACAATAAGCAGGCATACAAACACTTCATTTTTAGTAAATCCTACAGGAAATCGCCGATTAAGCAGTTTATATTATAAGATCTATGCTTAAGTTTTGCTCTGTCTAAATTTAATAACATTTGCATGTACATGGTCCTCTTCCTGACATTAATGCTAGAGCCGCTACAACCGCTACATCCTGCTGGTCAGATCACCTTTATGAGATTGTCCGGGTCCGGATTCAACAAACACGGCATCGGCATCGGCATCTTCATCTGACTTTAATTTGGTTAGCTCAGGATTTCTCTGAAGTTGTAGGACATAAAACAAACGCTGAATATCCATTCACACCACACTACAGATGAGCAGTATGTTCCATAGGCTATTATTATCCGTAAAAATGCAGATTCGTCACGTGATAACTTCTTTAAGCAAATGAGATTGGGGAAGGCAATAGGAAGTTTAATTTGATTTATACATTTATTTACAAAACAACATTAAAAATGCATTAAATTAACTACAATATGTAGTATTTTATACAAATAAAATTAATCAATACTTTTATTCATCAAGGATGAGTTAAACTGATCAAAAGTGACAGTAAAGACAATTATAATGTTAGAAAATATTCTATTTTAAATAAATGCTGTTCTTTTGAACTTTTATTCATCAAAGAATTTTGAAAAAAAAAATTTGTACACAACTGTTTTCAACAATGAATAATCATTAATGTTTCTGAGCAGCAAATGCATATTAGAATGATTTGAAGGATCATGTGACACGTAAGACTGGAGAAATGATGCTGAAATTCAGCTGTGATCACAGAAATAAATTACACTTTATATATTACATAGAAAAACAGCTGTTTTAAATTGGAATAATATTTCACAGTATCACTGTTTTGTTTGTATTTTTAATCAAATAAATGCAGGCTTGGTGAGCAGAAGATACTTCTTTTAAAATAAAAAAAAAGCCGAAATTTATAGCTGTTAATTTGTTTATTTCAGACAGTTAACTTAAATACTGAGATACTTCTTTAAAGTACTTTGTTGTGTGCTGTATCAGCATCAGCACTACTTCATAGCAAAATAAGGTGAAAAAACAGTCAATAATAATAAAAAACAATACACAATGTATAAAACCATAAAAAAACATAAATAATAATAAATCAATCATTTTTGGAAAGTGATTTGGCAAGGACTTCCATTAAACTGAGGAACCTCTCCTCTCTTGCTGCAACTTCTCTCCTCATCTCTGCATTCCTCCGTCTCATTTCTTCATCCCTCATCTCCTCTCTCCTCAGCATTCTCACCCTGAACTCGGTCCTCTCCTCCTGGCTTCTTCCTCTCTCTGTTTGTCCTCTTCTTGTCTGGTCTCTCTCTTCCAACTCTCTTGTCTTCTTTCCTCTCTCTGCGGGCTTCTTCCTCTCTCTTTGCCTCTCTTTCTTCCATCTCCTTGAGGTATGTCAAAAGGTCCCCTTCGCTTCTTCTCTTCCTGTTTGTTGGTGCCAAATCAGATGGGCCAGCAACAGAGGATGAGGAACTATTGACAATATCCTTGCTGGATGAGCAGTGGTGGGGTGATGGACGGCTTACACCCTAATGCAGCATCCATCACCCCATACCACTTCCAGGAGGCTGCTGTAGATTCCCCACCCTCTGTGCTGACCCCTGTCTGTGGTCCTGTAACAAACAACAAGCAAAATAAATAAATGAATAGCATGAAAATAAAGTCGTTCACAAATACAAGCAAACAAACAAACAAACAAACAAAAACTTACTTTGTACTTCTGCTTAAGGTTCTCCCATTTCTTTTTTACCCATGCAGCAGACACTTTTCCCTGCAGATTGCTCTGCTCTATAAAAGTTCTTAAGGACAGACAAAAGAGATAAATTAGGGCTGCACAATATAGAAAAAAAACGGACATTGCGATGATTTTTTTTTTTTGCGCGATGTGTTAGGCCTATACGTTATGAAAAAAAAAAGGATTTTTTTACCAGATGACTTGAATGGCTATAATTATTCTACAATGATTGGTTTGATTTTCCCCAGGTTTTTGTTTTACCAGGTTATAGCCATACCATGTAGGCTCATTTAACATGTTAAATATCGTTAACATTAGCCTGATACGATTTATTTAACATAATTCCACTGACACAACATATAACACTTGAAATGAGAAGCAATGCTAGTCTCTCTGCTACATTTGAGTTTAATGTATACTTTCTTTGCCGTGTGCAAACAAACAAACTCACTGACGCGGAAAGTTTTATTTATTTAATTACATCACAGCCTTCGCGATTTGACTATTGCATTAAGCAATGTCGATTCTAATTATATATCCTGCCTATCCTAACCATAGATCCACATAAAATGCAACATATCAATCTAAGGTCATTACTCACTCGAATCCTTTTATAGCAGCGTTTCTCTTGCCCGTGAAAACAGCATCATCGGTAGTTCACCAAGTAATTAGATGTTCAGTGTGTTCATCTGACCCTACAAAATATAAGACGTATTTTAATTAGGCCTAATATTAGCACAACAGTGACAAATGACAATAAATTAGGCTATTTGCTTTATAAATGTATGCACTTTTACATTTAAACGCTGATGATGACACATTCACATTGTTAACATGTTCGTCCGTCATGTTTGTTCACCTTATGGATCTTAAACTCCTCCCCCAAACGCAAGAGATTATGGGAAACACGAGCCGATAAAGTGTGCACGGATCCACACTTCGAAAATCTACCGGAAATAGTACATCATCTGGGGAATTTTGGCATACGCTTTTCAACATACTATGCTTTGGGACACACTTTTTGTAATCTCACATACTATTTAGGATGGATAGTATGGACATTGGGACGCATCGATGGATCCACACCACGAAAATCTGCAGGAAATAGTAGACCATCCGGGGACTCTTGGCATACTCTTTTCAACATACTACGCTTTGGGACACACTTATTTTAATCTCACATACTATTTATTATGGATAGTATGGACATTGGGATGCAGGCATAGTCCTACATTTGTCTTGACTTGCTATCGCGTGCTTCATTTCATTCATACAATTTACACTAATTAATTTATCATCGTACAATGTTTTAAACATTTAAGTAGACATTGAATAGTAGAAAAGTGGTTTGATGATGTAGTTTTTAGTTGATAGCAGCCTATTACTGACAAAGCTGAGACGCAAGAGAAACGCGCTGCTCATTTCATACTTTTTGCCCATTTGTGTTTCATCTATCATCTCGCAAGGTTTAAATCATTTAAATACATATCAAATAGTAGAAAATGTTTATGATGCAGTATTTTATTGATGTATTAGACTAATTTTTTGCAAAGCTCTGATTTCTGAGAGACAAACAGCACGGCTATTTGATTTGCGCTGAGTTCAGTTTACACTCATTCACTTCACACGCCTATTGCGTAGTAATTTTAGAGATGTATGTAATTTTGTGCTATCCCTCAGCTCATCTGTTAGCCTATTCATAAAACACAAGGAGTGACTCACTACTTTCCCATACTGGAGTGAGACCATGGACGTCTCTCGAGCTGTCGTGATCTTTCTTAGCACTCTGTGGAGTGACAGATCACGGTACTGCTTCAGTTCACGCAGAGAGCACATGAACCGACCACCTATATGCATTCTGGCTACCCCTAAACTTTGTTCAGTGCGAATGCCGCATGTTCTATATGAGTAGTCATTTACTTCGCCATCACCGGGTGTTGATAGCTTACGCAGGTGATACCTGAACTGCACAAGTTGTTGTCTGCGTTTAAACTAAACTCATTTAAGCCTTGCCAATTTAAACATCCGAGTGCAAGACGTGAACGAGAACTTGCGAGAACTGATCCTGATTGGTCCTCATGTGTGCTGATTGGCTCACACAGATAGAACCTTAAAGAACCAAGTTAGAGTGTTACTTTGTAGATAGAATCTTTTCTAAAAAAAAAAGTACCAAAATGAGGACTGAAATGTTGGTTCAAGTCTTGTTCTTTCTGAATTTTGGCAATCCAGAAATGGTTTTGTGTCCATTCTGTTCTCAAGATTGCTCTCACTAATTTCTGTTCATCTGCAGCAGCAAGTTTTTTTTGGTGTGAATTCTCTCAGCTTCACCTTTGAAGGGGCTCTATGTAAGATTTTTACTTTAATAAAGCATAAAAATACCCCGACATGTTTGCAGTTATTTAGGAAACATGCTAAGTTCACCTACTTGTTCCTCAGAGAAACATTGCTACAGCCTGATATTCTACTTTGAAATGTGCGTTCCATGTCGGAATGTCTGTCTTTGTTTTGTTCTCTGTGAAACCATGTGCTGCAGTTTATCCAATAGTATTTCGACATCACAGGTTGCCAGTTGGCGGAAAACATGCGTATTGCAACCATGGAACCCAGCAAACAAACTGGTTCAAAGAATCGCAGATTCTATCTGACCTAAAAAGCCTCTGAATCCATCTAAATATCTCTATGAACAACAGCATATTAAAACACAGATAAATCAACTCATCAGCTTTCATTGAGAATTGCGCTCCCTATTGTTACTGGCAGCCCGCTATTTGAATGAGGGGGCGGGCCAAACAATATTTTGAATTTGGACTGCAGTATCTATTTCGACCACTGGATGTCTTTCCTACATAGAGCCCCTTTAACACTTCCTTTTCACTACTGCTAGTGTAAATTTGTAAATGTAAGGCCTTTTGAATGATCTCTTTGGCCAGAAACTTCCACATTAACTAAAAATGCGGTCTGCATTTTTGTCAGGTTCTTCCAATATGTGTAAATCAAATTTGGTGCATCCTGGAAATTTACAGCCTTTCCATGCCAGTATGAGCACAGCCTCTTTCGTGACTGAGACTGAAAGACTTTATTATTTGAGAAAGCCAGAACACAGTTGATCATCTGACCATTTTTTTTCTGACAGTATATCTGTCCAGCCACGCTGCAGGATTCTGTAGCCTCGTCTTTGGGTGGGTTTCATTTTGCTCCACTCATCGTCTGATAGCTTTATTTGAATTTCAGTGGGGCACTGTTTAGTCTGTACCTCTCTTTCACTCTCATGTTTTTCTTGCTCTTCCAATGCTTCAGTGTTGAAAGACTGATCAGAACTGTCAAAATGAAGTTGTAATGGTCTACTTGTTTTCTTTATGGGACAGTCCGGACACAGCCACGGTGGAATCAGTGCTACATCCTCAATACTCTGAAATCCAACGCACCTTGGGTGGAACCAACTTTCACTCTATCACACTGAGCATATAAATAGTGAGACGCTTCCAAGCACAATATTGCTGTTCATCAGACTCAGATTTTGGGATTGAATGCTCAGCCTAATTAGGAAAAAGGGGAAAAAAAAAATACAATTCAATAAATTAATTACATTCAAACACATAATTGATCATTTACATTTGCGTATGTAAGTCATAAAGGAATGTGTTAATTAAACAACAGAACTGCAATAAAAGCAAAAACAAACCAAAGGATTTTTACCGTTCTTAGCAGTTAAACTGTAAAAATCTACTCGGAAATGTGGGTAAAATTGCTCATAATGTTGCATGGTGACACATGGTCATTTGGGCACAAAGTTGCCTCAATTGGGCACACTGGACTGGGTTATCCGAAGTCTCATAACAGGCTGGTCCAAGCTTGGCTGGTAAATGTCTAGTTGCCTTGTGATATGACATTTATAAAGATTGTTTTAATTAAGTATTCAATTGATTCATTATGCGTTCAAAGGATGATGTGCAATAATGTAATTACATTTTATATACCTTTGTAATTTTACAGCCATTTTCTCTTATATTTCAGTGTCATTTACATTTCAAAATAATGTATTATTCTTTTTAAGCTGAAATGTTCAATAATTGAAAATTAGTCTATTAGTAAGTTATGTGCCTTTTATATTTTTTCAGTCTATTTTCGCTCATATATCAGTGTTATTTCATTTCATTCGTTTTATTCTGAAAATATACAGCGTTAGCGTCAGTTCTGGCAGGTCACGTCATTCAAGCTCGCATCAGCTGACTCTCAGGTGACTCACGACTACCAATAGGAATACGCGGCCTATCACAGCATCCATATATAAGCTCTTCAGTATTATCAGCAGCTATTGCATTCTCGGGAGCAAATTAAATGGCGAATTCGACAGGCAAAAAATCATCATCTCACTAGGAATTGTGCAATCGGGAATTTAGCGAGAGGGATTCGTTCCTTACATGGATTTCACCTCTCGTACATGTGAATTCGCCGCATTGATCATAAGCCGACTGATTGGAAATGACTGAGTTAGCATTGTGTGAATTCTCTCTCTCAGCTTCACCTTTGAAGGGGCTCTATGTAAGATTTTCACTTTAATAAAGCATAAAAATACCCCGATATGTTTGCAGATATTTAGGAAACATGCTAAATTCACCTACTTGTTCCTCAGAGAAACAATGCTACAGCCAGATATTCTACTTTGAAATGTGTGTTCCGTGTCGGAATGTCTGTCTTTGTTTTGGTCTGTGTGAAACCGTGTGCAGCAGTTTATCCAATAGTATTTCGACATCACAGGTTGCCAGTTGGCAGAAAACATGCATATTGCAACCATGGAAACCAGCAAACAAACTGGTTCAAAGAATCGCAGATTCTACTTGACCTAAAAAGCCTCTGAATCCATCTAAATACCTCTATAAATGACAGCATATTAAAACACAGATAAATCTTCCAGTCTAGGCATTTTCTCTGTACTTTTTCTGGCTCAAATGTCTCACTGAATTGACTGGACAGGTTAGATGCCATGTCCTTCCACAACATTTTTTTCTTTCCTCTTGACATTTTTACTCTATTCCGTTGGTCATTTAGATTTTTGGGAAGTTCGCCCTCTTCCTCCAGGTGCTGGCGCATTAAATCAATGAAGTACACTGTTTCTGCCTGGTGAAGCCACAGTTGATGGGTATTGAGGTCTGTCCACTTGTAGTTGGTTTTTAACTGCTCTCTCTCCATGTTCAGCCTCTTCTAGGTAATAATACAGAAAGCACTTACTTCTTGGTAGTAAAGTTAATTAAATATGTATGTACTAACATCTGCTGATGCATTATAATGCAGTTTTTTAAGTTTCCAAAGTATGATAGCACTGCCTTGATTCATTTACTTTGCAAGTGAAATATCTTTAATGTTCAATGACAGGTAAAAATGGGTGTTGAACATTGTTAAAAGTGCTTAGTAATTTACCTTCCTTAGCTGGATAAAAATGGCCTGCAGAGTCGTCTTCTCATCCATGAATATCTGATGTCACCCAGTCTCTGGTATAATGTCCCTAGTGAAAAAAAAAGTATACTAGTATACTTGCAGCAAGACTAATTATTTATATTTCAAGTGTGTTAATATTAAGTTCATTTAAAAGTGTGCTATTTTGAACAACTAATTTTGTAAGTA
>JAOTNS010000241.1:0-375000 GCA_028476615.1 Culter alburnus
AAGTTGTGTGTTTAAAACTATTTTCCTACTTACAACTGGAAGAGTCGTCTGCGACAGCGAATCTGATTTCTGATTCAGGAGGACATTCAGGCTCGTCCTGGAGCTTGTAAGGAGGTGTGTTAAAATAATTTGGCAAAAAGAAATCGAGCAGAGGAGTGTAAAGACAAGAAAGCCGCACTCCGGATTCTCAACCAGGCAGTGGCATCTCGAATAAACCGCAAGCTGTTTTCTAAACTTGATCGGTTTTTTGATTGAGGATTTGAGGAACATGCAAACTCTTGACTCTGTATCTGCAACATAAAGACACAAAAGCTGATCAAGCTCAACATGTGATGCAACTAACGTCTCTGTACAATAACGACTGGTTTCCAGTGGCTCTATATGTCACATCCGTCCATCGGCCGAGGATGAGGATGAAGACGCCGAATTCATGTCCTCCTCGTTGGCGCCGCACGTGTCCACCAGACAGATCAGGCAGCTGGTGACAGGAAAGGCGCGGACTTTACTGGACACCACCCATTTGTCCGTCTCTGTGTAATACTCCATGATGTGGCCCAGACGGCCGACCCCCTGAAAACCGGCCAGCACGTAGATGACAGAGCCCACGGCCGCCGCACTTCACCGTCACGCCCCTCAACGGCATCGGAGACCCATCTTCCATCGTTACTGCCGATCTCGTAGTACTCCACCGAGTCCAGACCACCTGAGAGAAACACGGCCATTACAGATCACAAACACACTGCGCTGACCTCTGCCTGCAGCCTCATAATGCCGTTGTACTTCACCATATTTATGCGATTAAGCTCATAATCGTGGCAATCGTACTTGTAGTGGCGATTTTAATCCCAATAAATAGGCATGTAATCACTTTAATGGCATCTCTTTCACTCATGTGCATTTGTGGGGTGCTGAAGAAACTGAGCTTGAGTTGATAAGTTTGCACTAGTGCTGTCAAATGATTAATCACGATTAATCGCATCCAAAATAAAAGTTGTGTTGACATAATGTGTATGCTGTGTATTTTTATTACATAAATACACACACAAGCATGTATATATTTAACAAAAATATAATATTTATATATTAAATATTATTATATAATATAAATTATATATATATATATATATATATATATATATATATATATTATAATATATATTATATATATATATATATATATTATATATTATATATATATATACACATACACACACACACATACATATTTACAAACTTTTATTAGATGCGATTAATCGTGATATCGATTTGACAGCAATTATTAAAAATAAATATTCAAAATAAAAAATAAAAAATTCAAATAAAGCGAAAAGTCAAATAAAAATATTACTACCAAAAAAAAAAAAAAAAAAAAAAAAAAAAACTAGGGAAATGTAAATATAAAATATTATAAAATTAAATTTAAATTAATTTTTTTCTACTTATTATGTACTCAAGGTTTCTTGCACCAAGAACATCTGTAATTTAGGTAACTCTCTCAACATCTGTAACTCTAGGTTACCTATTTACTAATCTAGTATTGTAAAATTAAAATACTAATAATGGCATTATATTCTATGAATATTGTTGGATAAATTCTCTAGGGAATAAGTCACTTCGAATGAAAGCAAATGCTGAATGAATCCATGTAAATTGTAAATCAAATGTAAAATGATAATGTCTTTGTAATATCTGCATATTGAATTCTGATTGGTCTTTCTTGCATGCATCTATCCTTTCCACTGAAGACAGAGGCTACCTAAACATGTCTAAACCAGCACTGCTACTTCCTTCAAGAAATCAAAACAGTCTTGAGAAAACAATGTGTTATTTTGTCTGTCACAACCTTTTGTCTGCTTGTGCCTGATAAGGAATCATCATCATCCCACGATCATCATGAAGATAAATACATTTAAATAAATCAAATATTGGCAGGAAAAATGAACTTATGAACATAAAAACATACCCAGTGTGTTCTGCCCGCCGACGGCGTATATTCTTGAGTTCACCACCACCAGGCCGTGATTCTTCCGGGCCTCGCGCATCCCACAGAGAACCTCCACCTGAAACCACACAACACACTCTTAACCCTCCTATTGCATCAAATAGATACATAAAAAAATATTTTAGTACAGGAAAACATTTTTTGCAAATGGATAAAGACTAATAAAATACACATAATTTTTTAAAAATAATTTTTTTAAGAGATATAACAATTTAAACTAAATTGTTACACATTTCACGTTCAAAATATTTCCATCTGAGATTTTAAGTTAATATTTCAATAATTTAACAACAAATTTGCATGTTCACATATCACATGCATTTAAACAAATAAAATATTTCATCTTTTTTAAAAAAGTGTTTTATTTTGATTGTTTTTATTTTACAATTATTTATTTATTTAAATAGTATTTTTTTTTTATTTAATTATTAGCTTTTTATCAACTCACAAACCTCAGTTGTTACGAGCCCCTCTAGTCTAGGGGTAAGAAGAGGCATGTAACAAAAGAAAACGTGGAGAGAATGAGAGAACTGCCGTCTCCAGGTCCCAGGGCAGGTACAGTAATGCTCAGTAACACAAGATTCAAAGATAACAATTTATTAAACCAATGGTGAGAATTAACAAACTTCAGGAGGGGAGAGGCCAAAAATAACAAACAAAAGGATTCTTAAAGTTAAGGGATAACTTACCTACCAAAAGAAAAGAAAATAAGAATACAAACACAATTCCCTAACTCCCTTTTCTACATAAACAGGAGAAAATATTAAATAAAAATAAAGACATCCACCTCCCTACAAAACTAAAAGAAAAGACTTAGAATATCAAAAGAATTAAGATAACAAAATAAGATAACTGATGTTCACAGATAACTCTTAAATCAACCGAAAAGCTCAATGCTGCTCAGCTTACACAAGTCTCAGGATTGGGAAAATTAGCTGAAACACTAGACAGCTCAGGTAAACCAGTCAACTGAAGCCCACTTAATTGTTGTAAAGTTTTAAGTATACACCCATTAGCTGAAACACTTCACATACAGCTCTTTACCTGAACACCACAGGCAAAACAATATAAATTAAAGAAAACCAACAACACTGGGACGGAAGATGTATATCTCTCAGAGGAAAGTCTCTCCTGGACTGGAAGTCTTCAGCTTCATTTATACTCCACTTAACGAGCTACAATAGGATTCAGGTGGCACTCTGAGCCTGTCAAGCAAACAGTAGGAGGAGCAAGAGAGCAGCATAGAGAAAAAAAAACAAAAAACAGAACATGGAAAAAAAAAAAACAAAAAGATACACAAGTCACAACTCACAAAACAAATGGATCCCTACGTCCATAGGACGTAACACAATGCCAACAAAATCAAACTCCATTTCTTATCACCACAGAGACTCTCCTCCCCACACAAGAAGCAAAGACAGCAAAAAACAAGACGTCTAGAGAGAAAAGAGAAATTGTACTCACCGCACAAATAGTTGCCTATATAAAAAATCCCGGACGAGCCCCCACTTGTTACGAGCCCCTCCCTACAAAAACTAAAAGAAAAGACTTAGAATATCAAAAGAATATAATTAACAAAATAAGATAATGATGTTCACAGATAACTCTTAAATCAACCGAAAAGCTCAATGCTGCTCAGCTTACACAAGTCTCAGGATTGGGAAAATTAGCTGAAACACTAGACAGCTCAGGTAAACCAGTCAAGAAGCCCACTTAATTTGTAAAGTTTTAAGTATACACCCATTAGCTGAAACACTTCACATACAGCTCTTTACCTGAACACCACAGGCAAAACAATATAATAAAAGAAAACCAACAACACTGGGACCGGAAGATGGTAGTATCTCTCAGAGGAAAGTCTCTCTCCTGGACTGGAAGTCTTCAGCTTCATTTATACTCCACTTAACGAGCTACAACAGGATTCAGGTGGCACTCATGAGCCTGTCAAGCAAACAGTAGGAGGAGCAAGAGCAGCATAGAGAAAAACAAAAAAAACAGAACACATGGAAAAAAACAAAAAGATACACAAGTCACAAAAAACAAAATGAATCCCTACGTCCATAGGGACGTAACACCCCCACCGTTAAGGATTTTTCTTGGCGTTTCACAAAATGCAAAGAAAAACAAGCCACCCCCATATACACAAATATCACAATTTCCTTAGTGCAGGAGCAACAGCGTTTTCAAAATCGCCAAGCGAGAAGTTAAGGGGGCTTTGTGAACGTAGGTATAACCACATTAGCTCCACAATTCGAATGAAACGCCACAGAAGACCTATAAGGACAAGAGAATCCCTCAACTATGCCAAGGAGAATTTTTAAATTGGCCAAGAGCAGGACTACATTACATGCTGAAATGACTTGACTTGCAGAGGACCAATAGGTATTTTTGCAAGTACACATTTCTGCACTTAAATGATGCACAGTAGGTAAGACCATGAGCTGAATGTAACAATTAGACAAATCACGAGTGGGCTTACATTTCTCTGTTGTCACACCATTATTGCTCAAGTTAACATTTTCTCCATCACGTACTTGCTCATAGCTTTCCACCGCATTAGAACATGGAGGAGTTGAGGAGTCTGTTCTCTGCACTCCACTTAAAGTAGCTTTACCAATGTAAAGTTTGAGTGAGTTATTCACATCAGTTTCTTCACAAATTGCAGGCTTAAACATCTGCTCACCTCTAGGAGGTTCATAGGGAGTTTGCCAAGGTGAGTCAGCAAGGTCAACTTTTCTGAACTGTTTCACTGGCAGTTGCACCACTTCACACTCCAGAGATGCAAAGGAAGCATCACCAAAATTACCATTGTTCACTACAATAGGTCTAGGGAGAATCTGGTCACTTGCTATATCATTCCCCAATATAAGACCTACTCCTTCAAATGGTAACTGGGAACATACCGCAAGGTGGACTATACCAGTCACAAGGTCTGACTTCAAATGTACATGATGGAGGGGAACACGCTCACACCCCATCTCGATGCCACGTAGTAGTACGTCAGAACCAGTGTAGGAACTCTGTGAGAAGGGAAGCAACTCTTTTAAGATTAATGACTGTTCTGAACCAGTATCTCGCAAGATCACAATAGGTTGTGGCTCTGTGTCAACCAAAGAAACAGTACCAGCATAGATGAAAGGTTGCATGGTCTTACTCTTAGTCTCAGACACTCTTTGTACAAGAGCAACATTCTTAGTGTTACCATCAACACTTTTCTTTTCCCAAGCTGGACACTCTGCAATCAGGTGATCTGGGTCGAGACAGTAAAAACAGGCACGTCTGTCTCTCCGACCTGGAGAGGTAGCTTTGCCTTCTCCATTGCCATTACTTTTTAGATGCATGCGGAGGTTCACGTGACAAATTGCGCACTACAACATTTTTATTGGCAAACAACGTTTTTGACGGTCGGACGGATGAAAAAATGTTTCGATGTGTCAAGACAAACTCATGCCAACACAGCAGCATCAGATAGGGTAGTTACCTTTTGTTCATTCAAATGAACGACAACACTTTCGGGAAGGCAACTTTTAAAATCTTCCAGCAGGAGCAACTCCTGCAACTGCTCAAAGCTAGTGATCTTACTGGAGAGACACCATTTCGAACAATACTCTTTTCTCTCTTGCAAACTCTACATGCGTCTGCCTTGCTGTTTTCGCATGCGCACGAAACTTTTGGCGGTATGCCTCGGGGACCAATTCATATGCCCTGAGAACAGCGGTTTTAACGACCTCATAGTCAAGAGATTGTTCAATCGGTAACGACGCGCAAATCTCTTGGGCCTTACCGGTCAAACTACACTGTAGGAGCAAGGCCCACATATCGTTTGGCCACCTAAGCTTACCTGCAATACGCTCAAACGCAACAAAGTACGCATCCACCTCTGACTCACGAAAAGGAGGCACAAGCTTGATGTATTTACAAACGTCAAATTCCTGAATGTTTTGCTCTAAATTCGAGGCTACGGGTGTAACAGGAGTGGATGCAGAGGAAGAAATTGAGGAAGCTCTGGAGCGCGGAACAGGAATAGGCTTTATTTCTTTAGCTTGTAAATCTAAACGACGCAGTTTAATATCACGGTCCGCTTCTACCTCCACAACTTTAAGTTTTAAGCGTAAATTCTCATTTTCCTGTTGTTTAACTTTGAGCTCTAACTCTTTTAAACGAATGGCCTGTACAGGATCAAATTAACATGCTCACTAGCATTTATACCAGGAACAACTTCCTCAGCCACGGCTTTCGCCACAACTACAGGTTGTTTTTCACCTTCAACATCTGGTAAAATACCATTGTGCACAAGCTTCAAACAGAACATCCTTAATCACATGCTTTCTGTCTTTTGGTACCTCTATATTAAACTCTGCAATCAAAATTAGATCTTCTTCCTACATTTATGAAAGGACCTCTGTGGTGGGAGAAAGGGTAAATGCCAACAAATCAAACTCCATTTCTTATCACCACAGAGACTCTCCTCCCCACACAAGAAGCAAAGACAGCAAAAAACAGACGTCTAGAGAGAAAAGAGAAATTGTACTCACCGCACAAAATAGTTGCCTATATAAAAAAACGAATGGACGAGCCCCACTTGTCGAGCCCTCCCTACAAAACTAAAAGAAAAGATTAGAATATCAAAAGAATTAGATAACAAAAAAGATAACTGATGTTCACAGATAACTCTTAAATCAACCGAAAAGCTCAATGCTGCTCAGCTTACACAAGTCTCAGGATTGGGAAAATTAGCTGAAACACTAGACAGCTCAGGTAAACCAGTCAACTGAAGCCCACTTAATTGTTGTAAAGTTTTAAGTATACACCCATTAGCTGAAACACTTCACATACAGCTCTTTACCTGAACACCACAGGCAAAACATATAAATAAAAGAAAACCAACAACACTGGGACCGGAAGATGGTAGTATCTCTCAGAGGAAAGTCTCTCTCCTGGACTGGAAGTCTTCAGCTTCATTTTACTCCACTTAACGAGCTACAACAGGATTCAGGTGGCACTCATGAGCCTGTCAAGCAAACAGTAGGAGGAGCAAGAGCAGCATAGAGAAAAACAAAAAAACAGAACACATGGAAAAAAACAAAAAGATACACAAGTCACAACTCACAAAACAAAATGGATCCCTACGTCCATAGGGACGTAACATCAGTTTATAGTTAATATACTTTTATGCTTTATAGTCGTTAAAGCACTTTCTTAGTGCTTGACAGCCCATTTATAGAAAAGTATAGAAAAGAGCAAAAATACGTCACGGCATGATGGTGAGTAAATGATGCAGTGTTGATTTTGTTAACTAAAATGATTAAAAATCAGTTTTAATTAATTAAAATAAATTTGAAATTAAATTAAATATAAATATTAGATGAAAAACATACATTTAAAAACTTTTAACTGCAATAAATAAGTTCAAAAGAAAGTACTAAAATGACTTAAACTTACTAAACAAACTAAAACTGATAAGAAAATAAATGAAAGCTAAATAGAAATATAAAAAAAATTATAAAAATGACAAAAGCGCATAACAAAACTACTAAAACTTACACTACAATTAAAATAAAATTAAAATATAAACATAAAAGCTAATTCAAAATATTCATAAATACTTTAATAGTACATAAATGACACAAAAATAACACAGTAGAGTTGAGAATTCACATTTTTAGGTAAACTATGCCTTTAAAACTCTCATTAAAGGGTTAGTTCACCCAAAAATTCTGTCATTTATTTCTCGCCCTCATGTCACTCCACACCGTAAGACCTTCGTTCATCTTCAGAACACAAATTAAGATCTTTTTGATGAAATCTGAGAGCTTTTTGTTTTGTTTTAACAACGTACCTTTCTAGACCTTGAAAGTGCTGGTTAAGTGGCTGTCTATGGACGAGTCATATACCTCTTGGATTTCATCAACAATATCTTAATTTGTGTTCTGAACATGAACGAAGGGCTTACGGGTGTGGAACGACATGAGGGTGAGTGATTAATGACAGAATTTTCATTTTTGGGTGAACTAACCCTTCAACACCCTCATTAAGGTGAGGTGTCACGAACAGCAGCATACGCACTCTTCAGTGTTGGGGTCGTAGACCTCACAGTCGTTGAGGACCCTGCCGGACACGTTGTTTCCCAGACTCCCTCCGCAGACGTAGATGAGCCCGTTGGCCTCGACTGAACCGTGACTGCAGCGCGGCATCAGCATGTTGGGCTTCGTCTGCCACGTCTCCGTGCGCGTGTCATAGCACTCGAACAGATTGAGAGCTGAACTTCCTGTCAACACGATAAAGATTCACTTTTCATTTTCTCTTCATAAAACCCTCAAATCCAAACCCAGAGGACAGTGTGGACGGACTCACCCACTTCCGAGCCTCCGGAGGTGTAGATCTTTCCTTTAGAGGCGCAGGCGGCCAGGCTGTCCCGTGGATTTGGCGGTCCGAGTTTGGAGTACCAGCTGTCCTTCACCACGTTGTAGCAGTCCATCCGTTTGATGGGGAAGAGCTGAGAGCCGCCCAGGATGTACACCACATTGTCCCAGAACACGGATGTGGCGTCCCGCCGCTTCTCAAAAGGGCAGCGAATGTCCGTCCAACTGTGATCCTGAAACACAGATAACACTCAGTGATGCTCAGAGTTTGTGATTGCAGGATAAGAGTTTTTAAAAATAACTTCATTGAGACTTTGATTAGATATTCACTATAATTTTTTATTTTTTATTATATTTTTATTGCAAAAAAAAGTCGTTGATCTCAATCCCAGTGGTTTGTGATTTGCAGGATAAGGATTTTTTAAGGATCTTTTTGTAGAGACTTCAGTTAGATAAAATTTTATGATTTTATTTATTTTATTATTTTAATATTTTTATTGCGAAAACAACAATAATTATACAAATAAAATATTTTTAAAAATAATTTGATAGAGACTTAAATTATATAAAATGGAAAATTGGTTTTATTTATGAAAGATTTTTAAAATTTTGTGACTTTTTAATTTTATTTTACCATTTTAACATATATATCGCAAAAAAACAATTATTTCAAAGAAACAAAATAATATATAAAATTGTATCAGTTTTCATGGCTGTGGAACAAGTTTTTTCTCGTAATTTAACGAATTTATTCTCAACATTTTCTCGACTTTTTCTCAAAATTTAACGAGTTTTTCTCGAACGAGTTTTTTCGACAATTTAATGAGTCTTTTTTTCTCGAATTTAATTTTTTCTGTAATTTAATGAGTTTATTCTCACATTTTATTTCGACTTTTTTCTCGAATTTAGAGTTTTTTCTCAACATTTTATCTTGACCTTTTTTGAAATTTTTTTCTCGTAATTTAACGAGTTTTTCAACATTTGTTTCAACTTTTCTCGAAATTTAACGATTTTTTTCTCAACATTTTATCTTGACCTTTTTTGAAATTTAACGAGTTTTTTCTCGTAATTTAACGAGTTTATTTCAACATTTGTTTTTGTTTTTCTCGTATTTAACGAGTTTATTCTCAACATTTTTTCAACTTTTTCTCGAAATTTAATGAGTTTATTCTCAACATTTTATTTCGACTTTTTTCTCGAAATTTAACGAGTTTTTTCTCAACATTTTATCTTGACCTTTTTCTTGAAATTTAACGAGTTTTTTCTCGTAATTTAACGAGTTTATTCTCAACATTTTTGAAATTTAACGAGTTTTTCTCGTAATTTTATTCTCAACATTTTGTTTCAACTTTTTTCTCGAAATTAATGAGTTTATTCTCGTAATTTAACAAGTTTATTCTCAACATTTTATTTCGACTTTTTTCTCGAAATTTAACGAGTTTTTTCTCAACATTTTATCTTGACCTTTTTCTTGAAATTTAACGAGTTTTTTCTCGTAATTTAACGAGTTTATTCTCAACATTTTGTTTCAACTTTTTTCTCGAAATTTAATGAGTTTATTCTCGTAATTTAACGAGTTTATTCTCAACATTTTATTTCGACTTTTTTCTCGAAATTTAATGAGTTTCTCGTAATTTAATGAGTTTATTCTCAACATTTTATCTCAACCTTTTCTTGAAATTTAACAAGTTTTTTCTCGTAATTTAACGAGTTTATTCTCAACATTTTATTTAGACTTTTTCTCGAATTTAATTTAATTTAATGAGTTATTCTCAACATTTATCGACTTTTTTCTCGAAATTTAATGAATTTTTCGACTTTTCTCGAAATTTAATGAGTTTGCTCAACATTTTATTTCGACTTTTTCTCGAAATTAATGAGTTTTTTCTTGAAATTTAACAACTTTAATCTCGAGATGGTTTTATTTTTTTTATTATGCTTGGCCCTAATCCTCTTACATAATTTTAAGATTTACATTTATTGAAGATTTTTAATTTTTCATGACTTATTTTATTGCAAAAAAAAAAAAATATATTATAAAAAATATATATAAAAAAATTCTAGTATTTCCATGGCTGTGGATTTCAGTCCCAGTGGTTTATGTTGCAGGATGAGGATTTTGTAAAATCATTTTATAGACATTTAGATTACATAAAATTAAAAAATTATAATTTATTAAAGACCTTTAAAATTTTGACTTTATGATTTTATTAACAATTTAATAAAATATTACTTTTATTATTTTATTCTTAATTGCAAAATACAAAATACAAATTCTAAATTAAATATTTCCAGTTTTCCATGGCTGTGGCTCTCAGTCCCAGTGGTTTGTGATTTCAGGATAAGGATTTTTTTAAATAATTGGATAGAGGCTTAGATTACATAAAGTGTAACCTTTATATTTATTAAAGATTTTTACATTTTCATGATTTTATGATTTTATTTTATTTTTTTAAATCATTTTATAGAGACTTAGATTTTTGTTTTACCTTTTTATTGCAAAAAAAAATGTAATAATTACATAAATAAATAATATAAACATTTCCTGTTTTCCACAATGTTGTTGGTATGATAAAGCAGCTCCTCTGATTATTGTGAGCGTTACCTTGGGGTTAAAGTAACGGCAGGACTGCGGCTGTGAGCCTCCGAACAGAGCGATGCGGTAGTCGTGTTTCTTGCGACGGGGTCGACTGCTCTCGCCCAGCTCCTCACGGTCCTCTGGAGACAGCAGATGATAACGCATCCCACCTGAGAACACACACACACACACACACACACACACACATGCCATCAGCTCGAATCTAAAGAATTTCTCCTGAGAGAAGATCTTCTAGGACTACATTTAGATGATAAAAACAATGAATAATTCCACATAAATATTTATAAAACATATCAAAGATTATATTGAAATATTTTCATATGATCTTATATATTATTTTAATTTTTGTAATCATAATTTTTGTAATATATATATATATATATATATATTAATTTTTTAGATATAACCACGGAAATCAAGTAAAAAAAATTCTAAAAATAATAATACATCCAAAAAAACAAAAACAAACAAAAAAACATTTTAATAATTACTATTATAAAGTGTTGGTAACTCACAGATGACCATTTTCAGGCACTCTGGGTTGTCCTGGATCAGCGGTTCTGCTTGAACGGTCTTACTGAGGAAGTTTTTGGAGACGAGGGGGAATCGCACCTTCCCCAGAATGTCTACGATGTACTGCTGTCGATTCAACACGTCATACTTCAGCCACCGCACCGCTGCATCATATATCTGTACGATCACACATCAACATGTAACTCACGCCAGTAAACACGGCTCATTCCCAGCCGTCCCACGTGCTCTGACCTGATCTTCTGCTCGGACGGTCAGCGTGTCCTGCTGGAGCAGGTGTGTCACCTGTTTAACGTCCAGCTGCAGAAACTCGTCCATCTTATAGACGTCTGTGAAGTGCTGGTGGATGAAATCATCTGCCGACACCTTCAGCTCGGGACAGTTCAGACACTCGGCCAATGCGCTGATGCCTTATGGAAAACAACCAATCACAACAGCAGTTATATCTGCTGTATAAAGAGGCACAATACTTCACTGACCAATACATTTTCTACCATTGTTAGAAATTTAAATGTAAGTTATAATTCACCTAAGGCTTGTCAAATTTTTGATTAAAGCTTTGATGTGAACACTGATTTAAAAAACACATGTAAAACATGTTTATAATATCAGATTTATAATATAAAAAATAATAAGCTACAGAAATATATAAATGTAATATATATATAAATTACATGCAATTAATAGAAATTAAGCAGACATGAAAATAAAAATAAATTTCAAGACAAATTAATTTAAAAAAAGTATAAACTATTTTATTATTTAAAAATATGTAAAAAGTTGTTTCACAATTAAATAAAGCAGATATTAATTTACCTATATATTCTTAGTTTATTGTAAAAATTAAGAAATTATTTGTATCAATTTCTATGTAAATTATGTAAAATTTATATTTATTAATTATAAATTATTTAAAATATTTTATTATTTAAATATGTATAAAAAAATATTAACTAAAGTACATTTAAATTGACCTATTATATATATATTTATAATTACAAGTAGTTATCTTGTAATTAACAGAAATAAAATAGACAAAAGAGAAATAAAAATTAAATAAACATGAAAATAAAAATACATTTCAAGATATAATATCAGATTTATATGTAATAAATTTCAACACAAATTAATAAAAAATAATTATTAATATAATTATTTAAATAATAGTTTATTTTATTAATTAATTATCTTGTAATTAACAGAAATAAAATAAAAAAGGAGACTGAAATTAAATAAACTTGAAAATAAAAATACATTTCAAGACGTATAAATATAAATATTTTAAAAATCTTTTATTATTTAAAAATCAAAGTCAACTTAAATTTACCTATTATCTATTTTTTAGTTTATTGTAAGACATCATTTTTAATAAATTTTATGCATTTTATATACATTTTAAGTATGTAAAGATATCGCAGACGATGCATATGTTAGATATGGCATTTTTTTTATGCATTCGTCAGATATCTCATATCTAAGAAGCATATGTCAGATCTCATAATATATGACACATATATCAGGTATAATTGCAGATTTATAATATCAGCAATAATAATCAATTTGAAGACGATGAATGGCAGAAGTTTTCCACAGAAAAGATGGCGGCGTCTCACCCAGACAGTTGGTGGCGTCCACCTGCTCCTTCAGGAAGTCCACACACATCTTCTTCACCGGTTCAATCTGGTACTGGTTAGCAGCGTTCAGCAGAGACTGAACATTATTACTGTTCACTGAGATTCTGAGATCACATCACAGCACAAACGGCACTAAATTTTACAGAGCAGTTACTCATATAAATGTGTGTGTAAGATATGCGTTAGGAACTGCTATTGTCTCACCGTGCCGTGTAGACAAACTCCACCAGCAGCTCGATGATCTCTGGTTCTGCTCCTCCAAGCTCCACCTCATGATTCGTGGCCTCCATCATACTGGCTGCACACACACAAGCATCAGGATTACATGCTTCCATGAGCAACTGGAAACATCTGTTTGATTAGCTAAAGCGGCTGGTTCTCCAGTCATATCTGTGATTGCACCGCTGTGTCGTAACACGTCATAAAGTGTTTCTCACATGTGAACATGAGGTTGAAGAAGTGGCTCGCGGCCGCCAGCACTACTCTGTGTGCCAGGATGTGCTTCCCATCAACCACCAGAATGACATCACAGAGGATCCCCTAAACACAGGTCAAAGGTCAGGCAGTGCATTAGAGACAATAAACGCACAGGCATGCATAGATATTGCTTTAAATTATGATTTTGATCATTTCTAAAATTGTCTAAACAATTTATCTTGTTACCACAATCATTCTGTACTGACTATTCTATGTTCTCATTATTACAAAAACATTGCAACATTGCAATTTAAATTAAAAATTAATAAAAAAAAATGAATATGTAAAATAGTTTATCATTTAAAAATATGTAAAAAAACAAACAAACAAACAAACAAACCATTATATATATATATATTTTTTTTCAAAATATATATATTTATATCAAAAATTATTCAGACATTTTTGATATTGTGGGTGCAGGACACTATAGTTCATTTATGTAATATATATATTCTTATAAATTTAAAATATTTATATACATATATACATTATATATATATATATATATATATATATATATACACACATATATATATGGAATATATCAGACATTCAGATCTAATATTATATATATACTGACTGAATGTATATAATATTATATATCGAAAAAAATATAGACATGAAAATAAAATTTCAAGTCAAATGAATAAAAAGAAATTAAAATATTTAAAATATTTTATCATTTAAAAAAAAATATATAAATGGTAAAAATTTAATAAAGTAAAAATAAATTTAGCCTACCTATTATCTATTTACAGTTTATGGAAAGACATTACTTTTAGTAAATTGCATAAAAAGTATGTAAAGATATCGCAGATTATATGATGCATATGTAAGATCTCATAATATA
This sequence comes from Culter alburnus, assembly GCA_028476615.1. NCBI lineage: Eukaryota > Metazoa > Chordata > Actinopteri > Cypriniformes > Xenocyprididae > Culter > Culter alburnus. The sequence goes on from JAOTNS010000241.1 coordinate 14,459, forward strand.
TGACGCATTTTAGATATCTCTCATATTATATGATGAACATATCACATATGTCAGGTTATGTCATGCACATGTCAGAAACTTCGATGATATTTACCTGTTTCCTCAAGTTATTCATCACTCCCATGATATTGGACAATAATCTGTACTCCTCTTTGGACGCAATCTTCTTCTCGTTTTTCTTTTTTGGGTCCTAGTGTCTTCTCGCATGATGTGGAGGCCATGCTCAACATGCTTATGAATATGAACACAACGTTTATTTAATAAACACACTAAGCTTTCCCGTGCGGCTCTGTATGTAAATATGAAAGATAGGAATGATGTGAAGGAAGTGACGTGTTTCACGATGGCGGCCTTCGAAAGGATGCAATAAAAGTCCCTTTTAATTTTAAAGTAAAAAAAGACTATAAATAAATGGCTCTTTTAATCTCCAAAGAGAAGATTTTTTTCAGTCTCTTTGAGTATTTTAAGCACACGAATAGTTTTTGAGAAAGGTGTATTTAATAAGGGGATACTATTGGAGAATCTCTGATTTGAATGACGCGAAGTATTATGTTTATTTGGCTGCGTGTCAAAATAAAAGTCCCACTTCAGGTTCGACCTTAATAGCAAATACATAAACTGATTTTTCAGTGATCAACAGTTTTGTTTTGTTTTTCGTTTTTTTTTTTTTTAGTATATATGTAGAGATATCTAGGAAAATGGATTATGGTTATTTTCTATCATATGATTAGTGATTACAGATTTGATATAAATACATTTTTATATATATATATATATATATATATATATTATAATATATATAATTTTTTTAATTGTTTTTAAACTTTTTTACACAGGTTTAAATTTAATAAGAGCAAGATGTGTTTTTAAAGTATTAAAAGCACCAGTTCACTATATCATTCTGTTTTCTATTCAAAGAACAAAATGTGATTTAAAAAAATAACCAGTTAATGAAATAAATCAATTCATAAAGCATTAAGTCATTATCTACTGCACTACAAACATGTAAATTATGAGAATATTAGCCATATTAGCCTACCTTTATTATAATGTCATGTTATGTACACTAGATGTCAGTGTTAAAACAAGTTTTTATATTAAAATCTATGCATTAGTCAGTATTAAAAGGAAGACAAACCGGATGTCTAAATTAATTAGCAAAGGTGCTAATAAGAAAAAAGAAGATTCATGGCTCTCGTTTGACAAACAAATTGGACGTTTTTACATTTTTAGCTACATTGTCAAAATAATTTAATTATCATAAAACAAAAGGAAAATTTAATAACATGAAGGAGAACCAGGCAAAAATATTCTTTAATTACATTTTAATTTAAGCATGATTACGAATCTTTTTCTTTTCCTCCAGCACAAGTGTTTTAGTGTGTAGTTATTTGATGGGTTGAGGTGAAAGTGTCACGGCCATTCAGGGCCAATTACATGAAACCCAATACTTCTGAGGCTGAACGCCTGGAGTGCGGACGAATACAGCGTTTGCATTTATCTTTTGACTCGACATGGAGAGTTTTACATAAGAGAAGACATGCCAGGCTCTTGTCTGTGTTTAATGAGGTAGAGGAGCCTGTCTTTGGGTCTTAACAACAAGACCTCTCTGATGTGGCCTTATTACGCCAACCAAAGAGAGCAGAACGCTCCGGCCCGGCTTAATTTCTGAAAGCTTTAATTTGAACACCCTGCCGTCAGATGTCTGAGAAGCGATTAGTTCTGTCTCCTCATCCACCTGTACAGAGAAGGAGGGCTGAACACGTCTGGACGTTGTTCTCGCTGTCTGGATCATCTGAAAACTGCCAAAGGATGAACTGATCAGATTTTTCTTCTGAGAAACAAAGAATCATTCAAACAGCCCTGGATTGTGTTCAATTAAACCCAAAATGCTCTTTCTTTGAGTAGACAGATACATGTTTCAACCTTTTTGGCAGGAAAAAAAATCATGTTGCACAAAATTTGTTGAGATAACAATTCGGTCATGCGGCCTTCGGGCATTACAGGATTTTAAAAATTTAGATTACATTCAAGAGAATTTGCTTTTCTTCTACAGGTTTTTGTCCCTTGAATTTATGCAAATGTATTCAGATTAAATCCAATCCACTGTAAAAACATTTGCACCTTTTGGCAGCCAAATACTGTGTCGATATTCAATGGCTCACATGGTCTCTCAAAAAGGGATTGAAAGAGAAAGAGATGGAGAAGAGGACAAAGCAATTGAAACGACCTCTCGTTGCATTTTTGGATCCTGAAGAGGAAAGCATAACACATACACATATATTCAGTGTTTTTCCCATCTGTGGGAGAATCTGTTTCTGCAGTTTTATTGCGGCTGAAGGCATCAGCAGCTCGAGCAGAAGCGCTCGCTTTGAACCCTCTGAGCTGGACGTGAAAAACGCCCCGTTGTCCTATTGATTCCCATCTGTGGGAGTTTTTGTTGTCATCTGCTCTTTAAAGGGGTTTTTCCTCCTTATCTTTTTATGAAGTTGATTCCCATTAGGCAGCGAATCATTCCTCAAAAACTGAGATTTTCAGGCTTAAGATCTAAAGGGCCAAAAAAAAATAAAAAGATGAGGATGGTTGCATAACCTGCAGAACAGACAGATAGACAGACAGACATAGATAGATAGATAGATAGATAGATAGATAGACAGACAGATAGATAGACAGACAGACAGACAGACGGATAGATAGATAGATAGATAGACAGACAAACAGATAGATAGATAGACAGACAGACAGACAGACAGACAGACAGACAGATAGATAGACGGATAGAACAGACAGACAGAGACAGACAGACAGATAGACAGACAGACAGATAGATAGATAGATAGATAGATAGATAGATAGATAGATAGATAGATAGATAGATAGATAGATAGATAGATAGATAGATAGACAAGACAGACAGACAGACAGACAGACAGACAGATAGATAGATAGATAGATAGATAGATAGACGGATAGACGGATAGACTGACCGACAGATAGATAGACAGACAGATAGACGACGATAGATAGATAGATAGATAGATAGATAGATAGATAGATAGATAGACGGAAGACATAGACGACCGACAATAGATAGACAGACAGATAGACTGACGGATAGATAGATAGATGATAGACAGAGATAGATAGATAGATAGATAGATAGAGACAGACAGACGAATAGACAGATAGATAGATAGATAGATAGATAGATAGATAGATAGACAGACAGATAGACTAGACTGACAGATAGATAGATAGATAGATGAGATAGACGATAGACAGATGATAGATAGATAGATAGATAGATAGATAGATAGACGACAGACGGATAGACTGAGATAGATATAGATAGACGGACAGATAGATAGATAGATAGATAGATAGATAGACGGACAGATAGATAGACAGATAGATAGATAGATAGATAGATAGACAGACAGACGGATAGACTGACAGATAGATAGATAGATAGACGGACAGATGGATAGACTGACAGATAGATAGATAGATAGATAGATAGATAGATAGATAGATAGACGGACAGATAGATAGACAGATAGATACAGCTCATTTTAATGCAGTAGTTTTGAGCTGTATTTCAGTGTATGTATGAGAGGTGTTCAGTCATGGCGTTCTGCCCCTCTATACCATAATTAAGCAAATACAGACTCATAGAACAGACACGAGGCCAAATCCGCCCTCAATGAGGCGTGCAGGCCTCCGTCGGCAGAAATTAATTACCAAAAGACTTCTGCAATTGTTGGAAAGCAAAGGGGCGAGTTATTGTGTTCATGAGCGGTGTCGGCCTGGGAGTCGCTGTGAGCTGGATGTTATTTCTGTGTTTTCCACACATCACCTCTCCAGTGCCACAGCCGTCACTGCGCTCGGAGCCAACTCACACACCCGGGAAACTGTGAAAGCCTTTCTCTAACAAGCTGCCTGGATCCCACATGAAAGCAAACAGAAGGACTGCTTCGCAAACTACAACCGCTCCATTTACATATCTCCAATCCCAAAGAGACCGCTGGCTCATTATGAAGGGAGAAATAACAGAAGATAATAATAATAAAGTGGAATTTTTTTCCACAGGCAAAATGATGCAACAGCATGTTGGTCGAGCCGCTGTCACAACAAGTTTTACATTTCAGAGCCACATGTGAGACTGCAGTGGACTGTTTGCAGCTAATGCAGCTCCTTCTGGAAGGGAACGGCACTGGCCCTCTGGGGAAAACACAGTTTACCATCATTTAAAGTCAACAAGAAATCAAAATTTACTATTTACTTTCTCAATACATGCTCCTTGGATGATTCATGAGTGCACGATTTACCAAATCTACTTCTGAAATAACTATTCTTTTTGGCAGACGTCAAAATAATGTCATCACCATCATCATTATCAAGATTTTGGTCCTCACACACAGCTCTATAACAATTATTCATAATTTCACATATTGTCTAAAAAAGGTGTAGGCATATATATGGCATTTTAAACATCTACTTTTATATATTTTTTCTTTGCCCTTATTTTTTTTTAAACGTGCATATAAACGTGAGTTTATATGGACTCTTTCACAGTTCAAACAGCTTCTGAATACATTTTGGATTTATATGTCACGTGAGAGGAGGAAATGCTTCCATCGCGCTATGATTGGATTTGTTCGGTTATGATTGGATATGATTAGTTCGTGCAATAAATCTGTGGGGGTTTTTAGTGAGCAATCAGCTTGGGGAAATTAAAGGTGCATCTTCGTGTCTGTGAACAGTGTGTTACAAACTTGATTACTACTGAAAATAAGCTGACTATTAAAAACAAAATTTAGTAATAATACATACTGTTTAAATTGTTATTATTTTGTAATAAATGTAAAAACCGCTTACTTTCATACACCTTTTTTTTCCTTCATCATTATCGTAATTTTAGCATTCATTTGCTGATTCAAATATATAGCTGGTCACTGTTTTAGGCTGCTGTTGTAAAGTCTTTTTCTTTAGTAATTTAATGCCAGTCAACATTAAATTGCTTGCATCAGTAATGTCAAATAATGATAGATGTGAAAGATAAGCATTATGCTAAGGGATAGTTCGCCCAAAAATGAAAATTTGATGTTTATCTGCTTACCCCCAGGGCATCCAAGATGTAGGTGACTTTGTTTCTTCAGTAGAACACAAATGATGATTTTTAACTTCAACCGTTGCAGTCTGTCAGTCTTATAATGCGTGTCAATGGGAACTCTAGAAGAGTCAGAAAAACATGCACAGACAAATCCAAATTAAACCCTGCGGCTCGTGACGACACATTGATGTCCTAAGACACAAAACGACTGGTTTGTGTGAGAAACCGAACAGTATTTATATAATTTTTTTTACCTCTAAAACACCACTATGTCCAACTGCGTTCAGCACTCGGTTAGTGAGGTCTGATCGCGCTCTGACAACGGAAGTGATGTCTTGTCAGAGCAATGTGTCGTCATGAGCCGCAGGGTTTAATGTCGATTTGTCTGTGCATGTTTTTTTGACTCTTATAGATTGTGTTCCCATTGACACGCATTATTATACGGCTGACAGACGGCAACGGTTGGAGTTACAAATTATCATTTGTGTTCTGCTGAAGAAACAAAGTCACCTACATCTTGGATGCCCTGGGGGTAAGCAGATAAACATCACATTTTCATTTTGGGGTGAACTATCCCTTTAAAGCTCCCTCAGAAGTGCATGTGTGCTGGTGGTGTTTTTTAGGACAGAAGCACATAATGCACTGCAAACTACATTCAGATCTGACTCTATTCTGACACACACACACATTACACCATCACATTACTTCAGGAGGAGAAAATGAAGTCTTGTCCTTGACGGTTTTTCCTTTTTTTTCACTCTGAAATCAGTAAAATGGGTTGCGAATGCCACTTCATGACTGCTTGCTTTGGATAAGACACCATTCAGAATCACATTTACATCTCAAAAGCTTCAGTAATTCACATGAAAACACAATGATAGTGAGTCATTTTTTTCAGTATAAAACTATTATTGATGACAAACTCATGCGAGTTGTTGTTCATGCAATGACTCAGTTGTAGTTTTGTGAGGTCTCCTTCTATTTTCTCATTTTCTTCTGTTACGTAACGTGACATTTTATGTCTTGTCTGTGTTTTACCTCACAGTATCATCTTCCTGCCTTTGACATTTCGCTCTGTAGTCTTTGATATCATGATGTAATGGTGTCATTGGCAGTTTGGCTTATGAGTTGATGACTAGGTAAGTGTGACTATTACTCTGTATGTGATCAAGCCTCTAACAATAAGTATTAAATCTGAGTGTGTGTGTGTGTCACCTATAGCAACCCCCTAGAACACCTTAGAAACCCACTTGCAACCACCCAAAACACCTAGCAACCACTCAAACATCATAGCAACTACCTAACAACCACCGCAAACACCTTAGCAATCACTCAGAACACCTATAGCAATTACCTTGCAGTCCCCCAGAACCTCTTAAAGACGAACCTCCAACCACCCAAACACCTCAGCAACCTAACAGTCACCCAACCCAAAACACCTTGGCAACCCCCTATAAACCAAAACAAACAAGCAAACATCCAAACACCTTAGCAGCCATCTAGCAACCACCCAAAACACCCCAGCAACCCCCTAACAACCACCCAAAACACCTTAGCAACCATCAAAACAGCTTAACAGCCATCTAACAATCACCCAAAACACCTTAGCAACCATCCAAACACCTTAGCAGCCATCTAACAATCACCCAAAACACCTTAGCAACCCCCTATCAACCACCCAAAACACCTAGCAACCATCAAAACAGCTTAACAGCCATCTAACAATCACCCAAAACACCTTAGCAACCATCCAAACACCTTAGCAGCCATCACCCAAAAACCCAGCAACCCCCTAAAACCACCAAAACACCTTAGCACCATCAAACAGCTTAACAGCCATCTAACAATCACCCAAAACACCTTAGCAACCATCCAAACACCTTAGCAGCCATCTAACAATCACCCAAAACACCTTAGCAACCCCCTATCAACCACCCAAAACACTCCAGCCATCTAACAATCACCCAAAACACCTAGCAACCATGCACCATCTAACAATCAACCAAAACCTAACCCCCCAACACCCAAAACACCTTAGCAACCATCCAAACACCTTAGCAGCCATCTAACAATCACCCAAAACACCTTAGCAACCATCCAAACCTTAGCAGCCATCTAACAATCACCAAAACACTTAGCACATCCAAACACCTTAGCAGCCATCTAACAATCACCCAAAACACCACCCACCCAAAACACCTTAGCAACCATCCAAACACCTTAGCAGCCATCTAAAATCACCCAAAACCCCAGCAACCAACAACCACAAAACCCTTAGCAACCATCAAACAAACAGCCACCTAGCAACATCCAAACACCTTAGCAGCCATCTAACAATCACCCAAAACACCTTAGCAACCATCCAAACACCTTAGCAGCCATCTAACAATCACCCAAAACACCTTAGAAACATCCAGCAGCCATCTAACAATCACCCAAACACCAGCAAAAACCACCCAAAAAACCTTAGCAACCATCAAAACACTTAGCCATCTAACAATCACCCAAAACACCTTAGCAACCATCCAAACACCTTAGCAGCCATCTAAAATCACCCATCAACCATCCAAACACCTTAGCAGCCATCTACAATCACCAAAACACTTTAGCAACCATCCAAACCTTAGCAGCCATCTAACAATCACCCCAAAAACACCTAGCACCATCTAACAATCACCCAAAACACCTTAGCAGCAGCCATCTAACAATCACCTTAGCAAACCCTTAGCATCTAACAATCCCCAAAAACACCTTAGCAGCCATCTAACAATCACCCAAAACACCTTAGCAACCATCCAAACACCTTAGCAGCCATCTAACAATCACCCAAAACACCTTAGCAACCATCCAAACACCTTAGCAGCCATCTAACAATCACCCAAAACACCTTAGCACCATCAACAATCACCCAAAACACTAGCAACCATCCAAACACCTTAGCAGCCATAACAATCACCCAAAACACCTTAGCAACCATCCAAACACCTTAGCAGCCATCTAACAATCACCCAAAACACCTTAGCAACCATCCAAACACCTTAGCAGCCATCTAACAACCACCCAAAAACACCTTAGCAACCATCCAAACACCTTAGCAGCCATCTAACAATCACCCAAAACACCTTAGCAACCATCAAAACACCTTAGCAGCCATCTAACAATCACCCAAAAAAAACCATCCAAACACCTTAGCAGCCATCTAACAATCACCCAAAACACCTTAGAACCATCCTTAGCAGCCATCTAACAATCACCCAAAACCCTTAGCAAGATTTAGCAGCCATCTAACAATCACCTTAGCAACCCAAACACCTTCTAACATCACTTAGCAGTTAAACCATCCAAACACCTTAGCAGCCATCGGTGCAACCAGCGGGGCAGGCAGGGGATGCAAACAGGTAAAGGGAAAAAAAGGTGAGAACATTGCACGGTGCGGGCACAGATTTTTTTTAAGTTGTTTGCTTTGCATGCTCATTTTAGTTTTTTTTTATTACCCTATATGTCCAAAACTGTAATTTTTCATGAAAAAAATTAATATATTGTTGCAACATTTTACCAAAATCAACATTTGGTTAAACATTTGGTTAAAATCTCATGTTATAAAAGATGAAGTGCTATGCAGGATATTTAAGACAATATTGGCTGATTAGACAGCAATATTGTTTGCCACATCTCAGACCTCAAATACATAAAATATTACCCATTATAGACATAGTAGTTTAATAAAGTAGAGTAAAGGAAACACTGTACAGTTCTTACTGAAACAACCAGTTCATTATTTACACTTGTAAGACCTCAAAATAGGTCACCAAATAGGTATGGTGACCTATTTTGATCTCAGAAAGGTGAGTTCTCACTGAAAGGTGAGGAGTTTGCATCTATGACCTCAGCAACCTAACAATCACCCAACCCAAAACACCTTGGCGACCCCTAACAACCAACCAAAACACCATAGCAAACATCCAAACACCTTAGCAGCCATCTAGCAACCACCCAAAACACCCCAGCAACCCCCTAACAACCACCCAAAACACATTAGCAACCATCCAAACACCTTAGCAGCCATCTAACAATCACCCAAAACAGCTTAGCTACCCCATAACAACCACCCAAAACACCTTAGCAGCCATTTAACAACCATCCAAAACAGCTTATCAACCCCCTAACAACTACCCAAAATACCTTAGCAACCATCCAAACACCTTAGCAGCCATCTAACAATCACCCAAAACAGCTTAGCAACCCCATAACAACCACCCAAAACAGCTTAGCAACCCCCTAACAACTGCCCAAAATACTTTAGCAACCATCCAAACACCTTAGCAGCCATCTAACAATCACCAAACCCAAAACACCTTGGCAACTCCCCAACAACCAACCAAAACACCCTAGCAAACATCCAAACAACTTAGTAGCCATCTAACAACCACCCAAAACAGCTTATCAACCCCCTAACAACCACCCAAAACACCTTAGCAACCACCTAACAATCACCCAACCCAAAACACCTTAGCAACCCCTAACAACCAACCAAAACACCCTAGCAAACATCCAAACACCTTAGCAAGCCCCTAACAACCACAAAAGCACATTAGCAGCCATCTAACAACCATCCAAAACACCTTAGCAACCCCCTAACAACCACAAAAAACACATTAGCAGCCATCTAACAAACACCCAAAACACTTTAGCAACCATCCAAACACTTTAGCAGCCACCTATCACCCAAAACACTCTGGCAACCCCCTTAACAACCACACAAAACACCTTAGCAACCATCCAAAAACCTTAGCAGCCACCTAACAACCACCAAAAACACCTTAACACTCATCTAACAACCACCAAGAAACCAGTAACCACTTAACAATCAACTAAAACACTTTAGCAACCACCCAAAACACCTTAGCAACCCCCTAACAACCACCCAAAACACCTTAGCAATCACATTGATTGTCTTAGTAACCCCCAGCAACATCCTCACATTGTGGTGGCTGGTTTTGCACAGGTAAACACACCTCAAATAAAAATATGTCTTGTCGGCACTTTACAGCATGGTATTAACTTGTCTTCGACATTCACTCTACAGTCTTTGATGGCATAATTTAACAGTGCCTCAGCCAGTTAATCCATATATAGTTTTCTTAGATTGTTCTTGTCAAACTACAGGTATGTCACATTTTGCAAACACATGCCGAATGTGTGGAGAAACAGATTTTTTTTTTTCTCTCTTTGCTCACACCTCAAGTTTTCTACAAGCAGAAGGAAGACAAGAAACAAAGCGAGAGCCGGAGAGAAACAGAAGAAGACAGGAAATGAGAAGAGAAAGGCAGAAAGCAGGCAGAAGGTGCCAAATGGCATGTTTGCTTGCTATAAACAGACACATTCAGGCGTGCTGGGTTTGAGTAAACATGAGCGCACCAAAGGCTTTTCCATCAGAATAACACTCCCGATGAGCGCGGAGAGGAATTAGACACATGCACTGAAGAGCTGAACGCTTTCACAGAGGTCAAACACTGTTCATCAGATTAACAACAACTGAGAAACTGAATCAAATGACACCAGCCTCGCTGAACACACGGGCTGTGTGCAGAATAAAACACTAGTGTACTAAATACTGTGCAGTATTAAACATTGGGATGTGAAACTGCTGTCACATGACCTCAATACATGCTGCATTCAGTGAGTGACCAGTCATCATCACAGAAAAAATGTCATTCTATAACAGGCATCATAAAAGACATCTCTTTAATATCTCAAATGTTTCTCTTAAGCAATGACTATAAAAAAGTATTAAAAAGTATTAAAAAGATCTCAGCAATGTCTCCAACTGTGCTCAGATTTGCCAAGAAGTCTGCAAAAGTCAGTGATCTCAATACTGAGCCGCTGTCCACATTAATTCATTACTGTATGACAATTTTTGTCTATTTAAAAAATAAAAAAATAAATAAAATAAAACATACATAAACTTAAGTTTATTTCAGCTAGTTCCAAAGGCAACATTTCTATTTTTTATTTAGTTTATCTTGATGCACTAAAATAACTAAAACTGAAATAAAAATGAATAAAAACTATATAGACATTTTTCTGAATAAAAAAAAAAAAAACTAATAAAAATGACAACAAAATGACTAAAAATCTAACTAAATTTAAAATGAAACCAGAAAATAGAAAAACAAAAACTAAATCAAAATATGAATATAACTAATATAAAAAAAAAGTAATAACATCTTAATTATATTAAAATAACACTGATTTGAGTTCATTGAATTGGGAGATACAATATACAGTATTGTTAGTGTAAATTAAAATTTAAACTATTTTTAAAAAATCATTAATTGAAATAAATAAAAATAAAAATAAATAACACAAATATCATATAAAAAACTTAAATGTTGCATTAAGTGAAAGCTGAATTACAAAATTACTGAAACTAAAACTGAAATAAAAATAAATTAGGCTAAGCTAAATAGAAATATTAAAAAAACTAATAAAATTACAAAAACAAAATACATTAGAGCTAAATAAAAATATATTTTTTTAAAAAAATGACAAAAGCACATAAAACTACAAAGAAAACTGAAAATATAAAACCAAAAGATAAATCAAAATATTAATAAATACTATAAAAGTATATAAATAAAAATGGTAACACTTAAGGAACATTATTCACTATTAACTAGATGCTTATAAATATGAATATTACTAGGATATTGGCTGTTTAACATAACCAATACATTACTAACTATTAATAAGCAGTAATTAGGAGTTTATTGAGGGAAAACTTCTAGATAATAGATAATATGTGTTCCCTATAAGTGTACCATAAGACTAAAATAACACTGCAGGACACTATCATTCACATTCTGAGGAAACTCAGTACAGCATACATCAAAAACAGTACAAATGTGCACTGAAGAGATGCAGTATTTCAGTACCTTCATCACGGTTTCATATGGTGTCATTTCTCCAGTTATTTGGATAATAAATACAGAGGTTATTGAGTTGTGTTGTGCATTTGGGGAAAAGCTCTTTTGCTCAAAACAGACAAAGCCTCTAGATTTAGCCGTCAACCTAAAATAGGTTGTGTGTGTGTGTGTGTGTGTGGTCTGAACGTGGAGTTTACACACTCCAGCGGCTCCATCAAAATGCTTCAAACGCTCGCTGTGATTTTCCAGCCTGTCAAGCTCCTCAAGATCACTAATTGCAGAGATCACTTAAAAATTTGAGACAGCATATTTTAGCATGCAGAGGGTTTGAAGTCCTGTGAGATTTTATGCCCATGAGATTCACAGATTCGTGCTGTTAAAACATGAGTGTGTTGCCATGGAGGACTCGCACAACCTCTGTGTGTCATATTTAGCTGTTCCAGCGTTAAAAATACATTAATAACACACTCACAAACAGTTAACAACAGGCGATTCATTCTCTACAGCATTCACATTTCACATCTTACAAAACAAAACATAGAATATTAACGCTTAAAATATGCTGTAAATATGAAATAAAAGAAAACTTACTGACAGGAAAGAACAGATAAAGAGGTAAACTATACCAAAACGTTCTCCAAGCCACTAAGTCATTTAAGCACCAAATCTGTGAAGTTTCTCCTACAATTCTTTAGGAGAAATAAAAACAGATACAAATGAGACATTTTTTGTCAGAGTAAGAGGCATAAAATGAGTAATAATTTGGTCTTGGGAGGATCTGATCTTTAGTTGCAGACTTTGGTATCTTGGCAAATCTGACACATATAATTCAGGAGAAACATCAGCACAAGTCTCGATTTACTCTCCATTTGGTCTCTTTGCTGAAACAACTGAAAGATTAGTGCATTCATATGTGATCTTTGACTTGTGTGAGAGCATTAAAACAGTCTGCTGTAATTGAGAGCGGTATATCAAGGCTGTAGAGGAGGAAAACTTCCACACGCTGGCCATCGTTTTAACTGGGCAATTCCTGATGGAGGCGGAAGGTGGATGTAGGTGTGTAAAACTATTCCGTTGTGTGAATTTAAACATCCTCCCACTGAAAGGTGAGGCGTACAGATCTTACGTAACACAGTAGGAAGGACAAAACAGGCCAGTTTCACTTTGTGTAACTTTATCCATGGTTGGAGATACTGTTATTTATATATATATATATATATATATATATATACACATACACACAATAGTTGCCAAATAGTAGCAAAAAGGTGATGTCTGGCCTAGGAAAATTGACCTTTATTCAAATATTATTGAGCTTATTGCATAGTTGTGCTTGGAGTCAATTGTCTTATTTGTGATAATAATGCAATGAAGCATGCCAAATTGTGCGACATCATTTTTGGCCAAGAAATTATGAACACATACAAAAAAAATAACCAGTTAAATATTTATAACTGATTATGTTGTAGTCAGTGTGTGTTTTTTTGTGTGCTTTTTGTTTTTTCTATGTATTTTGTTTTTGCATATAAAATATCATAATTAACCAAGTTTAGTGTTTTGTTCTTCCCTCATATTTAAAATATTCAAACAATAAAATATTTTTATCAATTTTGATGGTTTAAATCAAACTTTGGGTTATTAAAACAAATTCCCTCTGGACATCACTTTGCCACTAATGAATATATATATATATATATATATATATATATATATATATATATATAATAGAGAGAGAGAGAGAGAGAGAGAGAGAGAGAGAGAGAGTATATTACCCAAAACCACTTTATAAACCAGAACAAAATAATAAATGACAAACATAACAAAAAGAGCCAAATGAAATGGATCATTGAATCAGAGTTTTGAATCAATGAGTCGATTCATCACACAAAGACAAATGCAAAGAATCTTTGAAACGATTCATTGAAATGAACTGATTCACAAACATGAAACAAATTAAACAAAAAAGGCTATTTTAAAAAATTAACAAATAAAGACACTATTTAAATGTTTAAAGACATCTCTTTCTTAACTCTCTCAAATTAAAATAATTTTAGGAAACTTACTGTATAATTAAAAAGCATATTAAAGGTGCCCTAGAATTGAAAATTGAATTTACCTTGGCATAGTTGAATAACAAGAGTTCAGTACATGGAAATGACATACAGTGAGTCTCAAACTCCATTGTTTCCTCCTTCTTATATAAATGTCATTTGTTTAAAAGACCTCCGAAGAACAGGCGAATCTCAACATAACACCGACTGTGACGTAACAGTCGGATCATTATATGTACGCCCGGGTGCGATTTGTAGGGGGATGGGGGGGATTTCCCCCCTTCTGGTCTATGTATCCCTGCCTCTGCTGAATTATTTTTATCCCCGGGGGGGATAAAAAAAATATCCCTCCCGGGTGATGCTACTCCACAAACCACCAACAGAGCATATCAAATACCAAAAATAAAAATCTTTTTTTAAAACATCACCAAGTAAAACGCTGCGTTTATATAGAACTGTCTCTTTACAACCACAACAAATGGGACACTTTTCAGACGCGCATTCCGACTTCGCCTCAGCGCCAGGCGCAAGTCAAATGAGCGCGGAAAGGTAACGTTAGGTGACGACGAGGGAGCTTCAGTTGAAAACAGTGAACTCAGATGAGATGTTGTCATGCTATGTCAGTAAAACTCCGAAAAATTAACATGACTGTCCAATCAGCCGTTATACTGTGCTCGTGGTGCGCACTCAAGAATTGCATGCGCAAATGCGTCGGCGAGCGCTGCATAATTACTTTATTATAGCTTAAATAAAGCGCAAAAGAAACTACGAGCAATGACCGTCGTTGTTCTGTTGTAAGTTAAGTCATGAAATTACCAGACATGCGATTAAAGCTGCCTCAAAACTGTGCATGATTTGTTGACATGGTTTTATAGCTATTGTTATCCAATTTGTTGGCCTTAAAACGTCTTAAAATGCACATATGTACACCAGGGAAATCTAAATTTTCTCGGGGGAGCATGCCCCCGTACCCCCTAGAAAACAACATTTACTGACCCAGGTAATTAAGAAACCATGCGTACCGCCCGGCTTATATTCTATCTAATGGAATATGAGGTAAATGTGCATTTCTCCAAACGTGCGCACTTTTGGACTTAAAGTTTGTGTATGCACTGTGATCAAAAATAAATGGGACCAAACGCGATTGAATGTAAATTTTTGTCTCATAATCTATTAATACTACCGATTGATTTTGCATTTCTATAAGAAATGAAGAATTATTAGTGTCATTGTAGTGGGGCAAATATCTAAGCTATCTAATACTTCAAATCTCAAGGTTAATCACAAGATTTTTTGTAAAATGTTTCTGTAACAGCTGCCAAAAATCAGAAATAGTATACAGCTCCACTGTGGTTTTTAACACATTTTCAAAAAAAAAAAAAAAAAAAAAAACAACACAAAAAAACCTTTTCAAAACATCCCCCCCTCTGGTTTTTTCAAAATCGCACCCTGTGTACACCCCCAATATTTGCATATGCCAGCTCATGTTCAAGGCATTAGACAAGGGCAGGATGTCTGGATCTGCACAGCCGAATCATCAGACTACGTAAGCAAGCAACAACAGCGAAAAATGGCAGATGGAGCAATAATGACATATCCATGATAACATGATATTTTTAGTGATTGTAAATTGTCTTTCTAAATGTTTTGTTAGCATGTTGCTAATGTACTGTTAAATGTGGTTAAATGTGGTGAACTGTATTCACGGAGACCAGTGCCATGTCGCTATTTTCATTTTGAAACACTTGCAGTCTGTATAATTCATAAACAACTTCATTCTTTATAAATCTCTCCAACAGTGTGTAATGTTAGCTTTAGCCACAGAGCACTATCAAACTCATTCAGAATCAAATGTAAAGATCCAAATAAATACTATACTCACATGATCCGATGCATACATGACAAACATTTTGTCAGATCCATTTTGAGGGTTATATTAGCTGTGTGAACTTTGTTTATGCAATGTATATAGAGCCTGAGTGCATAGTTAATGATGCCCCAAAATAGGCAGTTAAAAAAATTAATTAAAAAAAATCTATGGGGTATTTTGAGCTGAAACTTCACAGACACATTCAGGGACACCTTAGACTTATATTACATCTTTTGAAAAAGCATTCTAGGGCACCTTTAATATAATACTTTAATATTAATATTATACTTATTGTGAATACATACTGAGATTTCTGGCAGATATTTTTATCCTAATTCTAGCTCAGATTAAACTGCTATATCTGTTCATTAAAGTCAGACTGATTTCACAGACTTCTCTTTGTACATCATGAGTCTTCAGTCATACAATAGAGGAAGATTCTGCTTTCATCAATTCAAATTCACACATTTCTCAAAGACCCTCCTTATCGCCACACTTCTGAGAAATAACAGTCTGTGCGACGGCTTCACTGTGTGCAAATACAGTTAATAGGACACGATCCTCTCTGAACAAACACTTAAAATGCACATTCCCACATACAGACGTGAATATCCTGTCATTGTGTACTTCAAAAATCATTATTTTATGTCACACAGTAAAAAGTACAACATTTGAGTTTGGAGTAAATAATGTCAGAAACTAAGAATTCCAATGCATGTGATTCTGAACAGGAAATCACATTTCCTTAAAGGAGCACTAGAAGTGTTTTTCAAATTTCCTCATGGCCTCAGAGACTTTAATTGGAAAGAGTTTCCTCATTAGTGGAATATTCCGGAAGCTCAGCATGAGAAAGAGGCGCCTGGTTTATGCAAACGCCTCATTAGCATACACAGACTCTCCACAGAATAAACAGGCTTCATTTCACAAATGAACAATCATTGCCGGAGCGGGACATTGTGCTTTTGCTGTCATTAGATTAATTGTTTAATAAGAGAGTAAATCCTCGCCTCGCCGCGTGATAAATATGAGCTTTTTAAATTGGATTCTATTGTTAACGTGGCACGAGACAGAAAAGCTTCAGCATTAATCCTTTTGTTTTATTCAAACTCTAGTCAATCCCGAGCCAAAGGGGTTCGTTTGGCTCTGAGTGATCAGAGGCCAAGACAGATATAAGAGGCGATTCACCTCGTTGCACCTCAAATAACAGAAAAATCAGAATTAAGATTTTCTCAGAGAAAGCGATTAGGTTTTGCTTAGGTCTGCTGGCTCTCAGGATCCCAGAAATCTCACATTTGTCTCAAATGAATAGGTTACAGACAGCACAAAGTCAGATCGCAACATTTCTCATCAGATTCTTCGAAAAAATTCTCTTTGAATCAATGAATCACCACACAGAGACCGCAGTGAAAAATACTGCAAATGAATCTTTGAACCAGAGTTTTGAAATGATTCATTTATATAGAAAACACTATCAAAAATCAGAGATCTCAAACATTTTTAATCAGATTCTACTAAAGAATTCTCAGATTCTCAGATTTTTGAATCTGTGAAAAATAATGCAAATGAATCTTTGAATCTGTTTTGAAACGATTCATGAAAATAGAGAGATTGAACTGATTCACTAAAATGAAACCAAATACCAAATAATAATTAATAATAATAATAATAACTATTATTACATTTACCAAGTAAAAACACTATTAAAAAAGAAGACACTATTAAAAGATAGCATAAGAGATCTGATCAGATCTCAAACAATTCTCATCAGATTCTCCTAAGGAATATTTGAACCAGAGTTTTGAATCAATGAATCGATTCACCACACAGAGACCTCAGTGAAAAATAATGCAAATGAATCTTTGAATCACAGTTTTGAAATGGACCGTTTGAACTGATTCACTGAAATGAAACAAAAACAAATTGACTAAATATAAACACTAAAAAATAAAGACACTATTAAAAAGATAGCTTAAGAAATCTGATCAGATTTGAGTACATATCAAATGTTAGAGATCTCAAAAATTTCACATCAGATTCTCCTAAGGTCTTGAAATCAGAGTTTTGAATCAATGAATCGATTCACCTCACAGAGACCTCAGTGAAAAATAATGCAAATGAACAGTTTTGAAATGATTCACTAAAATGGACATTTGAACTGATTCACTGAAATGAAACAAATTGACCAAACAAAAACACTAAAACATTAAGAGACTATTAGAATATAGCATAAGAAATCTGATCAGATCTGAGCACATATCAAAAAGTCATTTCTTAAACATTCTTAAACATTTTTAATCAGATTCTACTTAAGAATTCTCTATGAATCAGATTTTCGAATCAATGAATCGACTCACCACACAGAGATCTGTGAAAAATAATGCAAATTAATCTTTGAATCCATTTTGAAATGATGAATTAAAATAGAGTTTGAACTTATTCACTAAAATGAAACATATTTACCAAATAATAATTAATAATAATTATTATTATTAAATTTACCAAATAAAAACAATAAAAAAAGACACTATT
Organism: Culter alburnus; assembly: GCA_028476615.1. Classification (NCBI taxonomy): domain Eukaryota; kingdom Metazoa; phylum Chordata; class Actinopteri; order Cypriniformes; family Xenocyprididae; genus Culter; species Culter alburnus. Next base: position 32,948 of record JAOTNS010000241.1, read on the forward strand.
AAAAGATAGCATTCTATTTGAACCAGAGTTTTGAATCAATGAATCGATTCACCACACAGAGTCCTCAGTGGAAAATAATGCAAATTAATCTTTGAATCTATTTTAAAATGATGAATTAAAATAGAGTTTGGACTGATTCACTAAAATGAACATATTTACCACATAATAATTAATAATAATTATTATTATTAAATTTACCAAATAAAAACACAATAAAAAAAATAAGACACTATTAAAAGATAGCATTCTATTTGAACCAGAGTTTTGAATCAATGAATCGATTCACCACACAGAGTCCTCAGTGGAAAATAATGCAAATAAATCTTGGAATCACAGTTTTGAAATGATACACTGAAATAGACAGTTTGAACTGATTCACTAAAATGAAACAAATTGACCAAATAAAAACATAAAAAATATAAAGACACTATTAAAAAGAAAAGATAGCAAAAGAAATTTCATCAGATTTGAGCACATATCAAAAGTCAGAGATCTCAAACATTTCTCATCAGATTCTCCTAAGGTCTTTGAATCAGAGTTTTGAATCAATGAATCGATTCACCTCACAGAGACCTCAGTGAAAAATTGTGTAATGATTCATTGAAATGGACAGTTTGAACTGATTCACTAAAATGTAGGCACTATATTAAACAATAGCATAATTAGTCTTAGCAATCTGATCAGATCTGCAGCACACATCAAAAGTCAGAGATATCACACATTTCTCATTTGATTATTTTAAAGAATATAAAAAGAAACATCTGATAATATAACTTCATACTTACATAGAAACTGCATGAAGTCTCCTGAGAAACAAACTGTATGCAATAACATTTTCATGGACATCATGTGATCACATCCATCAATTTTTCTGTGCACATTTTCATTACAAACACTTCTTGCGAGATTACATTATGGCCTCCAAGATATTATGATCCGAAACCACAGAGAAATTCTGGCCTTACACACCACAAACTAGATTTCTCTGAGGGCATGCATCACATATGAACGGTGGTTTTATTGCATGTAATCACAATCTGTGTCCCGAAACACATGATCAAGGTTACTGTTCCAAGGAGGAATCAACGAAGCATCGTCTCAGCGATGGCTCAACCGTCTCTCAGCCTGTTTTAATATTTATAGAACAAGCAAACGTACTTCCAGAATCCACAGGGACTCCATCTTTGGAACATTCAAAGACACGTCTGTGCTTCCGGACACACATAAAAATAATTAAATGTGAACATGTCCGGGCCTGAGCGCAATACAAACCCACATGTGACGCCAAAGCAGATATTCATCTTTTGCACCCCAGACACCAAGAGGATATTAAATATGTCATAATAAATGACCTGAACATATAAGTGGACTCCATATACTGAAGGAAGCCATTGCAAAAAGCAAAGAAAATACAAAACGCCTGAAAGGGGTCCTTGATTATGATTTGACTTTTTTAACTTTAGTTAGTGTGTAATGTTGCTGTTTGAGCATAAACAACATCTGCAAAGTTACGACGCTCAAAGTTCAATGCAAAGAGAGATATTTTCTTTTACAGAAATCACTACAATAAGGACTACAACAAATGACTGGTAGGGACTACAACGAGCTTCTTCCCGGGCTGGTGACATCACAAACCCTAAAATTTACATAAACCCCGCCCCCGAGAACACACAACAAAGGGGGCGGGGTCATGTTGGGCTGCTTTAGAGAAGAGGAAGAGTTGTTGTAGTAGAGTATTGTTGTCATGCCGTCATTTTACGCCGGACTGCTTCACAAACGAGGGTCAATTCAATGAAAAAAGATGAACATGACGGCACATGCTAGTGGATGAGTTGAATCAACTCCACAGCAACTACATAAATTTATCCACTAACCATTCAGAAACGTCCAGTTTCATTCTAAAAGTTGTAACTTCTTCCTGAGTCTCTCCATCAGTGTCGACTCCGGTTTGAACAATGTAAGGCTGAAAACTTTCGTCATTTTGGCTGCGTGAGATTCTCCAGCTTTGTTGTTGTTGAGCTGTTAAAGCTCCGCCCTCTTCTGGAAAGGGGGCCGGGAGCAGCAGCTCATTTGCATTTAAAGGGACACACACAAAAACGGTGTGTTTTTGCTCACACCCAAATAGGGGCAAATTTGACAAGCTATAATAAATGATCTGTGGGGTATTTTGAGCTGAAACTTCACAGACATATTCTGGGGACACCAGAGACTTAAATTACATCTTGTGAAAGGGGCACAATAGGCCCCCTTTAAAACATTCTATTTTTTTCTTTTGCAAAACTTTAAATAAATCTTGCAGCTTCATTCTGACTCACTATGCACTCTTTAATCATGTTTCTGCACCATTCCTGTAAAGAAAAACAGCAGATAAAAATGCATTGCTTCACAAATAATTCAAGCCCTCATAATAATAATAATATCAGAGACATTATAGCAGACATGCATGAAAATGGCAGTTAAAGCTAAAAGAGAAAATTGTGTGTTTGTTTCCTGCAGAATTCACATGTGCATTAACAAATTTTTAGAAGAATCGGTTTGGGTTCTGTCAGGCACTTCATATATTGAACCTTTTAGGCGTTCCATCATTTTATGGATTTAGCTTCAATTAATTAATTTTCATTTATTTCACTTTCTATTTTAATTGCATTTTATGAACTGCTCTTAAACACTAGAAACATTTAAATAACCAATTAAACATGGAAGTATTTTGCAATCATTTAAGACCTTTTTTATAGTACCTTTTGACATAAAGTGTTCTTTAGAATTGAGTCAAGAACCCTAGAGTTCTGTATAGAATCCCACTGAACCTTTTTTTAAGAGTGCATGCAGCCTGAAAGTGAGAGCTGCACGATTCTGGATAAATTGAGAATCATGATTTTTTTTTGTTTCAAACAGAGATCACGATTCTCCCAAAAAACATGTAATTTACTAGAGGTTCTGACAAAATGTTAATTGCTGTAGTGCATTTAAAGGATTAGTTCACTTCAGAATTAAAATTTCTTGATAATTTACTCACCCCCATGTCATCCAAGACGTCTTTCTTTCTTCAGTGGAAAAGAAATGAAGGTTTTTGAGGAAAACATTCCAGGATTTTTCTCCATATAGTGGACTTCACTGGGGATCAACGGGTCCAAATGTCAGTTTCAGTGCAGCTTCAAAGAGCTCTACATGATCCCAGGTATAAGAAAAAAAAATAAATTATATACTTTTTAACCATAAATGCTCATCTTGCACTGCTCTGCGATGTGCCACGCATGGAAAGGTCACACGTGACATAGGCGGAAGTACCATGCAAGTGTTTACAAAGCAAACGTCAAACGGCCTTTACAAAACAAATGGTAAAATAAAGATGTCGGACGATTTGGAGGTTCGAGGAGAAAATGAGAGAGTTTTTCACCCTACCGCAGTACTTCCGCTTACATCAGGCGTGACCTTTCCAGCGTGATTATGTAATGTGTGGCGCATCGCAGAGCAGTGCAAGACGAGCATTTGTGGTTAAAAAGTGTATAATTTTTTAATTTTTTAGAAAATGACTGATGGTTTCTCTAGATAAGACTCTTATTCCTCATCTGGGATCATGTAGAGCTCTTTGAAGCTGCACTGAAACTGACATTTGGACCTTCAACCCATTGAACCCCAGTGAAGTCCACTATATGGAGAAAAATCCTGGAATGTTTTCCTCAAAAGCCTTAATTTCTTTTCAAATGATGAAACAAAGACATAAACATCTTGGATGACATGGGGGAGAGTAAATTATGAGGAAATTTTAATTCTGAAGTGTACTAATTCTTAAAAATGTTTGATTAATCCGAATTAATTCTTTCGGTTTGAATAAATGATTCATTGACTCGTTTCATTACTGGATGAATTTTTGAACTAATCACTTGAATGACTGATTCAATGACTCAGATAGTTGCATTCACACCGTTCATGTCATAATTACAGTAACTATGAAATATCAACTTGTAAAAAGCGTTCACATACTCATAAAACTCGTAATAATAACTTGTAAGCTGGCAATTTTCTCAGAGCTCCTACTTGTACCACCTGACCGCTTCAGACTAATTTAGGCATTGATAGTTTTGCCATAGAAACGCATAATTCTGTCACCAAGAACATCACAATTACGGTAATTACGGCATGGCATGAACTCAGCATTACTCACGATTACTCTTGCTGAACATTCCTGATTGTAAAGCTTGTCTGATTGAAGAACAGTAACCAAAGAGGGCGGAGCTTCAACTAAGATTGAATTGAGAATTTGAATTGCCTTTCTGTCTCTGTGTTGGTATGTGGCTTGTATTCTCTGGATTCATTTAGCAAACGCCCTGATGAAAACAGTGAGTGTTTCTAATGCCAAGGACACAGTGAGGAGCATTAACACCGGAATAATAATTGAGCTCAAAGGTTTGAGTACGAGGTTTGAATACTGGACTAAACTGACTCAAACTCCAAACTGGAGCTGGGAGATTTACCTGCCACTATAATTGACTACGCTTGAGGATTCGCCTGTCCCTGCGAGGACGTGTCGTCCTGTCAATGTTTTCACAAAATTGCTCTGAATCGCTCAAGTTTTTGAGTGCTTTTGTTTCTTAAATATTCGCCCTTGGGAGTTATTAAAATTTCGAGGTTGTCTCGAATTAGATGCTGTTTGATTTAGCATTTCATTTGAAGAAGGGAACAAAAGCAGAAGCTCCATACCTAAGAAATTTTTCATCATTGTTCTCATAATCCTCAAATATTTACAAGCCTGAAAATGCAATAACATTCAAGGTGATAAACATGCATCAATTGATGAAAAAAATTAAATATAAATATATCTATGGAAAACTTTGAACATTTTAAAATGAAAACATTTCAAAACAGAGAATATTTCAAAAGCAAGTGCAGTAGCTTTGATGCCTTTCTAATCTAATACTAGTTTCAGATTTTTTAAAGCGGAGTTTTTTATATATAAATATATAAGCTTTTTTGTAGCTTGATTGCTGTAAATTGCAGACCAAATCATTAAATCCACTTAAAATATTTACAATTATTTCTTAAGATCAACGTCCCCCGACAGATCCGAACGTGTTCAGAAATGTGAATCATTTTAGCAATTCACCATAAGGCTAAACTTGTCAAAGCTTAAACCTCCTTAAAAATAGACCCAATTTGTGGTCCCGTTTTAGACACGGCGCAATGATAATAGGCGTCCACACTTCAGATGAAAAAGGACAACAGATGTCAGTGTCAGAGATTTGATGGTGCTTTTTCACTGAACCCATGACAAACCGCGTTTCGTCTCCCTTCAAACGCTTTTGTTTTCATTTCAATCCTCTCAGATTTGGCCTCTTGTCAGAATTCGGCCCTTGTATTTTTATTCATGACTCTCTATACTTTGCATCTCAGTGCCAGAGAATTGCCACTAGATGCAAATTTGACACCATGCATGCTTGAAAGAGAAATAAATATTGGACACATGCTTTTGTTGATATTGTTGGCTTGTATGTTGGTTAAATTTTAATGAAATGTATAATGAATCAAATGTTAAAGGGATAATTTACACAAAAATGAAAATTATCCCATGATTTACTCACCCTCAAGACATCCTAGGTGTATATGAATATCTTATCTCAGATGAATTGGAGTTGTATTTAAATCCAAGCTTTATAATGGGAGTGAATGGGGGCCGAGATTTTGAAGCCCAAAACAGTGCATCCATCCATCATAAAAGTAATCCATAAGACTCCAGGGGGTTAATAAAGGCCTTCCGAAGCGAAGCGATGCATTTTTGTAAAAAAAAAAAAAAAAAAATCTTTAAAAAAATTATCGTTTTAGACTTCTAATTCGTGACTGGTGTTTTGTTTCGCTTCCACGTTCGTCATTGCATCATGCGTCGGGTCAGAGGTTACTCTTCCGTCGTAACTCGATGTGTATGGCCGTTTGCCGGAAGCTAATTTTATAGTTTAATATGCTTTAAATATGGATATTTTTCTTGCAAAAACCCATCGCTTCACTTCAGAAGGCCTTTATTAACCCCCCTGGATTACTTTTATGATGGATGGATGCACTTTTTTGGGCTTCAAAATCTCGTCCCCCATTCACTCCCATTATAAAGCATGGAAGAGCCAGGATATTTTTTAATATATCTCCAATAGTGTTCATCTGAAAGAAGATAGTCATATACACCGATGGCTTGAGGGGGAGTAAATCATGGGATAATTTTCATTTTTGGGTGAACTAACCCTTTAATAATTCCGTGCGAAAAACACATGCATCATCCACGCACAAACATAAATGCTTTTCCAAAACGGACTGAGCTGCCTTACTGTCCATCTCTTACATATGCTTTGATATGTCAGTCTCATTCAGAACCTTAAAATACTGCCTATGTAGGCACTACTAGGCAGCTCACTAGGTTTTGAAGCAGAGTCAAAAAAATAGTCCATGTATACAGTGTGAATGAATCTTTTATTTCATTTTCTCTACATCATGCGTTTACAATGTGATGTACCATTGGTCCTCCTCCAGTTGTACGTCTTCAAGGTATGTCACTTTTTTGAGCAGAAGTCAGTTTCATGTATACCAAGCCAAAACATGGTACACAAACATGAAGAAATTACTTTAAAAAAAAAAGAATAAACATAACTAACATAGGAAGAAATACTCTCCTCTATTTTTTTTTCCAAGAAAAGCCCTTTCACACGATTCACGTTCGATTTCCCAATGCATAAAACACGATGCGGCAAAACATCAATCTATAGTGCTACACCGTGTCCTGAGCAGGTGCAATAAGTTTCCAAGAGTAAGTCATTTTTGTGGCCTCAATGAATGCAAAAATGCTTTGCAATCAAAATGATTTGGTGTTTAATGCTTGATTTTGGACCAATGAGATTTTACTTTAGCTCTGGGGCAACAGGTGACAATGCAGAATCAACTGAACAACAACATGTCCTGAAACTTGTGTTTGATTAAGACAAAACCTCACATTTACACGGTAAAGATGGTTGACCTGGTTAGGACACAGTGTGGCGCCACATTGTGGTCATCAAACTTAACATGCTTAACATGTCACTGACCTTTCGAAAGAACAGACAATTGCATGTAATGTGAAAATCAAAAAAAAAAAAAATTGGAAGAGAGACTAATGTGCATATCTGCATCTGGAACGTCATCTAGAAACAAAAAGACGAAATGACATTCAGAGAGAAATTTATAGAAGTCTTTGATTTATTTCTCCAATGTATCTAAGCAATTGCCAGGACTTCCTGTTCTATTATCATTATTTATTTTGCCACTTAGCAACCTTGTAAAATCGCCCTTCAGCGATGCAATCTGCAACGCTTTTCATGTGGAGGCCAAAGCATCGCACGACAGGACAGAGGTGACACGAATCGTGTGAAAGGGCCTTAAGAAAACATCACGCATCAGTGCCACTCTGAAACACTTGCTAACACTTGCTAATTTTCCCCATATCTTTGTGCAGTAAAGACATATCCCGTTGGAGGGCAAGTAGATTCGAGTTAGGCGAGACCGAACGAAACGTTTCAAAGCAAAGTTATCGGTAGCTGGAAGAATGAGAGACTTATAGACGAGTATTTCAGGCACTTAGAAAATCTCTCCCCCGTGTCCTTGGCTACAGCGTGCTTCACTGTGGAGTCTGCATTGAGAAACGGCTTTCTTTCCCAGCACAATACAGCGTGTAGAACAACCGCAGTTAGACAAGGCAAAAGACTAGATAAGTACATTCAAAACACGATTCTTTAAAGGGATTTCAGGTACCTTCCTACGCAAACGACAAGCTCATTATCTACAGTGAAGTCGGGTTAGCGTTCTCCTAATGTTCTTCTAAGGTTCTCCTAATGTTTCTGATGAACCAATGTTGAAGCCACGATCAAACGTCATTGTTATAACGGCACCAACCTTGGAATTTAATTACCGTTTAAAAGGTTTAGTTAAAAGAGAACTCCACTGGATACACAACAAAGAAGTTACTTACAATAAAGAAACACTCATTTCACTCACAAAACTACCGTAGTATTTCCGATTTGTGGATATGGTACTAATATATTCCGATTTTTCCCAATGATCAATGCTTTACATTTTACATTTGGTTCCCCAATCTTGAATATACAGGGTTGCATCCATCATAATACCATTAAACTATGGAATTAACAACTTTTGGACATGATAATCATGGAAATACCACAGTATCCTTGGATCAAGTGAATGCAATGATATATGAAAGCCATCTGAAATTTACTATACCACGGTTTCATAAGGGCCCTGATTTCCTCCAGTTCCCAACGTCCTGTTTTCCATTTCCTCTTATTTCCCGCTGTCTTTCTCTCCTCTAGCTCTCCCCGGGGCCTTGCTTTGCTGGACTCGGCAGTCAGCCGTAAGAATGAGGCCAGTAACAGAGTGACAGCTGTAATTTTCTGCTCACGACCGGCCCAAATTACTGTACACACACAATAACGAGTGCCGGCGGCCGTACCGCCACAGCGCCAGGGGAAGCCGACGTCCCTATACACTTCCTGGACGTCAAAAGTTTGGTTTCAGGGATGGAATCTAACGTTTATGAAAACACACTGGCCATCTCGTAGAGATTACACGATGACTAACACAGGCCTCTTTTTACGCACAGTGAGTTACGACATCGACAAAGAGTCTCACAAGTAACGTTACCGACAAAAGACTCAACGGAGGTATCGACTACGTTCCTCGACTACTTTTCCGAGAATCACGTGACAAGCACCACACCAGCACTGCTGTGCTCTACGACTCAACGATTTAATGTGGACGAGTTTTAACGCAACGAACAAAACGGAAACCTAAAAATGCACAGGATCACAATAATAGTTTCAGAACGTTGGAAGAAATGTCCCGCGTCAAGCCCGAGGTTCACTAATAAAGGGTACGCCACGCCATTTTTAAAGGTTTTAAAATGACTCGTGATTGTAGCTAATGTTCACATTTGACTTATCATTTGTCTTACAAAACTTGGTAGCATCAAAACATCGTAGGGTTTTTACAAATCAACATTTGCACCTGAGATTTGAGTTCTCAAAATACCTGTACTGATCATTATCGCCTCTTAATGATTGACAATCTGTTCCAACTGACTAGTTAAAATAGAAAATTACTCGTGTCAATGTGCCTGAAGACAAGTTCTCGCTCTAAAGGTGGGATCGGACCACATTTAAAGGACAACTTTACGATTGTTTTAATGCCACCTAGACGTTGCTCTCTCTCGTAAGGACACAGAGTTGGAAGTCATTACCAAATTGTTCTAAATACATACTCAGAAACAGGAAAGCACATTGGAAAAAGAGAAGACGGGTGTAGTACGCTAGACGACATTTACGATTCGCGTCTAAATAATCAACATCCTGGTTTAAGGGCCGTTCACACGAAGAACGATAACTATATTAGGGTGCACACCAACGCTCGATAACACACTCTTCAATGCAGTTTTGTCGTGTTAAATGCCTTTAAAGTCACATGGATTCTCATTCTCATTTATCCTTCATCAACTGGGGAAAAAATGTTCTGAAAGTGATTCCAACGATAACTTTGTGTCACTTCACCAGGGCTTGACATTAACTTTATTGCTCACCAGCCACTGTGGCTGAGAAGATACCCATTTTCATTGGCCACAATTTTGACGTCAATACCATGGGTAAAAACTGCCATATAGATATCATTTGGCAGCAGGTATATTAGGCTGCTGTCACTTTAAGATCCGACGCATGGATCCATTATACTTTTACACGTTTTCTTTCTCAACTGTTTATGTCGACTTAAAATATAACAGATTGTGTTTACATGAATACTCGCCAAGACTGGCATTTTGACATTGTTTTGTGTGTATTTGACTGTTTAAGTGTAATAAGCAGCGAAAAAAAACTCAATTTAGTTCTGAGAGTTGGCTTTATGTGCGCGCACTTTAGGTGTTAGCACAAAATCTGCAGAAATTAGTAAAATTATGCGCAATATGCGCAATCCCACGCTGAAATTCAAGCCCTGTAACACCAGCAATATTAATCCGGAGACGGGTTTGTGTTTCAGAAAGCAAGAAAGCGCAGCTATCAATATTGAAACAGATATTTCAATATTGATATGTTTCGAAAAATCAGTATTTTTGGCAACACTACATTGCATTTAGTTTATTATTTCAAAGACTACAATTGAAAAATGTATATATTATAGGGATGCATTATATATTGGCCACAATATCAGTATCGGCCGATATATGTTCATTTTTAATGTTATCGTTATTGGCTGGATAAGAAAGTTTGGCCGATATATTAAAGCCAATAAATAATGGATTATTTCCTTCAGCTGAGACACTTCAGATGTGCACTGTTCACCATGATGGTTCTGAATAGCTTGAAATATATAGTAGTCAACATTTGAAGTGGATCAAAACCTTTCATCAAAGTTGTCCTAAAACCTTCTTTTTAGAACAACTTTGCTCTTAGGACAACTTTGATGAACTATTTTGATCCACTTCAAATGTTGACTACTGTAATTGAAATCACTTCAAAACATGTACAACGCAAGTCTGTCATTATGAGAATATTATAATTGTGTTTTGGGACATGGCTTTTAATGGTGAGACTTTTGTTTTTGAAATCAGGCTCTCAAATTATATAAAAATTTGTATTTAGATGTATCGGCCAATATATATCGGTTATCGGCTTTCAAATGTAAATAATTATCGGTTATCTGCCAAAATGTTCTTATCAGTGCATCCCTAATATATAAGCCTAAATATAAAAGCCTAAATCAACCCGCCAAAGTGGCTAGTAGGAGTGACTGTGTTGCACGCCACTGCTGAAATCCACCTGCATCAGGCGGGTTGGCTTGTGTTAATGTCAAGCCCTGCACTTTATTATTTTCACTGAAATCGAAAGATTATTAAAGCTTTATCGTCCTTGGTGTGAACGGGCCTTTAGTCTCTGGGATCACGCAATCTTTGCGACGTCACACGACCGTGCTGATGTCCTCCGGTTCGTCCGGCTTCTTGGGCTTGCTGGGAAGCGATTTTAGGTACTCCAGGTGTCGTCTCGCGTCTTCCTGGTTCTGCCGTACATAGTACACAACGTAAGAGATAACCATTGCGAACCAGCCAAACATGGTCACCAACATGGCGTAGTCGGTGGTCCGCTTGGCCAGGTTGCACAAGTCCGCGTCCACGGCCAGGAACGGCTGGCCCTCCTGGTCTCTCAGCTCTGAACTACGGCACAGCACGCGCGTGGCGGCCTCGTGGTTGTGCGCCATGCCGCCCAGCGCCTGCTGTAGGGCGCAGTCGCAATGCCAAGGGTTGTTGTCCACCATCACACGTGCCTTCAACCGTGCGAACGCGTCCTTGTGCACGCTAGTAATGCGGTTGTGGGACAAGTCCAGCACTTCGAGAGAGCCCTCCAAACCGACAAACGCCCCCTCGCCGAGGGTTTCCACCGCATTGTGGGATAGGTTGAGCCTCCGAAGCATCCTCAAGCCGTGAAATATGCGATCGGGCACCAGAGATATGTGGTTCCTGTCCAGTTGCAGCAGCTGGGTCTCCGGTGGGACGTCGGGCGGGATCTCCTTCAAGCGTGACAGACTACAGGTGACGTTGAGGCCGTGCGGAGGGCTTTCGGAGCGCTGGCAGGTGCAACCCTTGGGACAGGTGCTGGCAGACGGAAAGCACAGGACCATGAGCACCAGGCTCTGCAGCAGCAGACACATGGGGATGGAGCGCGAAAGCCACAGGTCCAACGGCGTCATGCTGACAGGCAGTCAACATACTCGACGCCAGGGCCGTTCACGGGAGCCCCATAGCGGGACCGCGTCGTCACCAAGAGATCCGTGGGTCTCGTCAACTCTCATCGTCTGTTTGAGCCTGCGGAGGGAGAAGACACAGTGAAGTCGACCAGCTTATTTATGGGTCGCAATGACACCTTCCTCCATCACTTGAAAACACATACAGACCCTCTCTATTTGAGAGGCCTGTCAGAAACCTGACATCAGTGTAACACTAAGTGATATGTGGCTAACTAAAAACTGTGATGCTCACGGATTAATCTGTTGATATCTGACCATTCTTAGATTATCAGTTAAGAGAAGTGGTATTTTGTTCATTTAACTGTTCCAAAATCTAAAATTCAGTCTCTTCTGCTTACCAAGGATGCATTAATTTGATTAAAAATACAGTAAAAACAGTAATATTGTGAAATATTATTTACAATTCAAAATAATTGGTTTCTATTTGAATATTTTAATATGTAATTTATTTCTGTGATGGCAAAGTTGCATTTTTAGCAGAAATTACTCCAGTCTTCAGTGTCACATTTTTGTATACATACACTGTGTGTGTATATATATATATTTATATATACACACACACAGTATCAACATTATATTTGCCACCTTGCTTTATAAATATTGGGCATTGAAAAACCCTTTATTGTTTGATCTCTAGTATTTACAGTAAATTTTTAATTAAATTGATGTTATTTAATGTAAAATTAGCCAAATATATATGCAGGCAGAGTGAATACAGTGGGTCTATAACAGAGCATTCACAATTATTTGTGCATAAAACTTGTGAATGTTTGTACACAGAAAGCACTAAAACACTTTGTATATTATACTTAAAATTGAAAACTACATGCATGCAAAATAAGATTTAGACCGTTTTCTAGTTGCATTTAGTGTAAACTTATCTGTTCAATTAATTGCTGTCACTCTAATGTTGTTGTGCCTGATAAATACTGCTCTGATTGTACAAATAAATTAGCATTTGCTACTAGTAATATATAAAAGACATTTCCCTCCTAAAAAGCTTCAGTGCAGTTAGCTATGGGATAATACAGCAAATCAGTCATTATCACCAACTATCAAACCCTACTGATCACCCTGTCAGGGTTTATTTATTAAACAAAATATTTTACTGCTCAATAGAAAAATTAGTGAACAACTCTAATTCCAGACAGGTTTCACTAAACACTGCATGAAGAAGCACACAGTTAGGGTCACCTGACTAACATACAGTAAACCGTTCAGGCGGGGAGAGCTATAATTAACACACATTAACACGGAGCACATGCTGCTCGCGTGCATACAGTACGTGACGCCATTCCTGGATTGATGTAAACAACTGAAGTGGAAAGTGAGAGATAAAAGCGGTTGGACGTCTGTGTCACCTGACCACATTTCTGAGTGTGCTGCATTTAGCACCAGACTAAATTAGCTGAGCAAACACACACTCATTTACAGAGGCATGCACATCTGGACCTTTTGTATGTAAATAATAATAAAGAAATGTATATAAGTATCCCAGGAGTCCTGATGTGACGGGCTCAGTAGTGTACAGTGTGTGTGTTGCCAGAGGCTCTTGAGAACCAGTGTGAACTGACTGAACGAATCCCAGGCCTCTGTCCGGCTGATGTAATGTGTGCGAACGCCTGCCACATGGGATCTATGATGTCAGATTTCAGCCGTTCTAATGCAAACTATTACAACTGACGGGTCATTACAGGAAAAAGACGTGTCATTCATATACTGCCGACAACAAACTACCATTGTTGTAAATGTTTCTAGATTAATGCAAATAAAAATACATGATATTATTGCATGGCTCTCTGGAATGATTCTGATTGGTCAAGCGTGGCATTCAGAAGTCAAATATTTCTGAAAAATGACTGTTGCCCGTGGCAACAATGTATAAATGACTGCTCATACAGGACACTGCATGATTCAATAAAGCTGTGCTTGTGTATTTAGTAGTAAGCCAATAATATAATATAATATAATATAATATAATATAATATAATATAATATAATATAATATAATATCCCATGTCTGTTATTTACGAGCTCATTACGAGCTAATTGTACATCATCCCTTACTTATAAAACATTTGGGTCCTCTCAGTTGTTCCTCACTGATTCACACTTATTTCTTGTTGGTTATTCACTGTCACGTGATCACTTCCATTTTCTTTATTATCTCTTTTGTCGGATTGTTTGAGAGGGTTGGAAGGGGCGAGTAGCGCCCAACTCTCTGTTGACCGTATTGCATTGGTTTAATCATGCTTTAGTAAAATCGAAATCAAGTTAAGATCATGAAAGATCAAGATCATGAAAATGTTCAACAAAGGAATGTTTTCCAGGTAGAGAAAATGAATAATCAAATGTAAAATAGCACTGCATAGTCTTCACTGTATAAATTAAATATATATTAATCCTTATTAAAGTTTCAAAAGTTATTCAGTCAAGAGCAGTGAGTGATTTTTTCTTTGCCCTTTGTTGTTTAATTAACATTAAAACAAAGACAGCAGCAGGTTTATTAGGCTGCTGTCACTTTAAGAGCTGCACGGATCAAATATACTGTTACGCGTGTTTTATTTCTGTTTAGGTTCTGGAATAAAGAAATCAATTTTAAAATCGTAAAAAAATAATCACGATAGTTAGGTGTAGAGCTGCATGATTCTGAATAGGGATGTAACGATACATCCGGAACCGGTTGAAAATCGATTAAAACGTGGTGATTCAAGTCGGTTGAGATGCTAAATGAATCGCGATACATTTTGGGGCGGGGGTTTATATAAATGTATATCTGAGGAGAGCTGACTGGGTTCAGAAAAGTTTAGATGGTATTTTCTTTTCATCTTACTCCTGTACAATGCATTTTAAAGTAGTTTTAGCGCACAGCGCTGCTTTGTTTACCGCAGTAACCATGGAAGCACTGTATTGAAGCACTGTTCCATAAGTGCCACCTGCTGTCAAGACAGTGAATTTGCGTTTTCATGCAGCCCATCTGCTGTTATGAAGTTTTATGTAGCATAATTTCACAAAGCTAAAGTCTGAACATTCTGTTTTTGCTTCAAATGTTAAAAAGTATACAATCTAATTTAAATTAAAAACTGCTCATGCTGCTTGTATGCAGCATCTTTGTTGGGATTGTAATTAAAATGCAGTGGTTGCCTCTAATTTTAAACGGCTACAGATAGTTCAGCCTGTAATAGAGCAAATAAACATCTTGTTCATGTAGTCATATGAAGAGGCTTCTTTTATTTGTATTTATTTATTTAGTTATTTGATTTAGGATCTGTTTTAAAATTTCAATTTAGTTGTGTTATAAACATATTTCACAAAGAAATATGCAGCATTTTGTCGGAGAAATAATAAAAATCACTTCCTCATTTAAATCTCATTTTGTTAAAAAAATTAGTGAGAAAATCGAATCGTGAAACCAGTATCGTGAATTGTATCGAATCATGAGTTGAGTGAATCGTTACATCCCCAATTCTGAATAAAATGAGAACTTTTATTCTTGTCACTGATGTCTACGATAGTGATCAAAATAAGCACTTTTATTCTTTTATTCTTGTTTTATTCCTGTTTATAACTTGTCGCCACCTAGTGGCGTAAGATGTAATGGATACAAACGTTATTTGAAGCACCAAGTTAGTTTCAAAAGGTGGTTTGCTTATTTTGATCACTATCGTAGACATCAGTGTTTATATATATATTATATAATATATTGGAAAAACGTCAATAACCAAACAGATCTCACAACCCACTGACTACCACAAAACTTATTTCTACTATGGTAGGCAAGATCTGTTTGGTTACTGACATTCTTCCAAATCTTCCTTTGTGTTCAGCAGAACAAAGAAATTCATACAGATTTGGAACAACTTGAGGGTGAATAAATGATGACAGAATTTTCATTTTTGGGTGAACTATCCCTTTAATAAACACGGCAAATTGTCATTATAATAAAATAAAATTGTGTGGGTGTTTGAATCGAGATTGTGATCTTTTTACGATTAATCATGCAGCTCTAGTTAGGTGAATTGATTTTTTTCCCTAGTCCTACTTTTTACTACTAAATATGATTATATTAAAATTTAAAATCTATTAAAATATAACATTAAAAATTACAAATGACATATCTTAATAAATGTATTATTATATTATATTATTAAACTTAATATATATATATATGCAATTAATTAGGTAAGTTACAGCACACCAATTAGATTTTACCATAGTATTTTTTCCGTTAAGAAAGGGGCAGGGTTTGAACTGACGAAATGATTGGAGAAGTCCTGCATACATCACCAGAGAGAAGACTGTCATTTCACAATATGATCCAGTTATGACATTTAAATAAAGGTATGAGATAAAAAAAAAGAAACATGCATTGATCAATCATTCACCATAAGGTCAATAACAAGCATTTAGAAAATCGATAGAGTAACATTTCATTTCATGCTGACTTTAAACATTTAAAACTTCCATTCTCTTAAAACATGCAATTTTCTTCTAAGGATGTTTAGATATTTTACTACTTGGTTAAGTAGAATTATATTTTTGCTAAATTATTGATGCTGTTGGCATTACAAGAATGAGTACAGACAGACATTGCTCAACATGAACGAAGGAGCCATAATTAGACTGACATCAGGTTTTAATATTAAAACACACTGATCCAGATTATCAGGCAGAGCTTGGCTCTGGGTCACGGCGGCTCTAAGAAAGCCAAACAGATCGTGAAGCTTTTACTATCATTACCATTGTCATCATCATAACACATTAAAGTTCATAATGTGAAGATTATGGGGCTGGGGAAAGAAATCCTAATAGCTTTTATGCACTTGCGATCATTCATTTATTTAATATGGCTTTGAATATGTGCAAAAATGATGTTTGGGTATCACGTCTTATATTTTATACTGAACTACTCAACTTCTGAAGCATTGTATGCAGGCAAACATGCATTTTACTTCTCACTGGATCTGACAGAAGCAATAAAAGAAGGAGATCTTGCAGCACAAATAGCAAAAGGGTCAAATATGTTGTTTAAGAGCATCATAATGGACAAATATTGCTCAGAACAAATAGCAGATCTGAATCTGGCTTTAAAGGCGTCTCATGTCAAATGTGATAATAATCCAATCAGATATGAGCAGCAGCAGCAGAGCTTTGATCCAATGCATTATCCCTGAATTAATCCTAGTGGCTCTGGCATGAAATCTGACCCTTCCGGTGTGATCAAAGGGAACATCACCTTCTTCTAGCAATTTCACAACCAGACAGCATCCAAAGCACTCAAAGGCAGGTCTAAATCAGAAAGCTAAGTGCTGAAAATAACTTTTCTCGACTTGCAAAGCAGTGAAGAGTGATCTAACAGATTACAGCCGAGGGTCTCCTCCACACCCTAGTGAATGTGAAGCATGATTGCATTCAATAAACATGATTATTAGTTCCATTATGAGAGAGGAATCAATAAGTTGTTCATGCCTGGCTGGCTTAAATAAATCAGACAAGCCAGTTGCAATGCACTGCAATCAATGATCTGTCAATTGCTATTCAAAAGGTGCATATCATTTGAAGCGGCTGCAATAATTCACTCACAAACAAACACCAGCTGACGCATGTACAATTCGCTTATTTTATCCCTACTAGAAGCATGTTCAGCGTGCAGTTCTCAGCATGCAAAATGCATATGTGACACAGACGAATGCATGTCAGTCTCTATCATGTGTGTTTATGTGTGGCTGAGCAACAGGCGACATGCGTTTGTCTCTTACCTGCGACAGAAACACTCATCGATCGCCGCATCCGTGACTCTCACATCCTCGGGGAATCATTCAGACATATGATGTGACTCTCTCGGTTGTTATTTCATGTGAGCTCGCACATATTTGGAGATTGTTGTCTGATGTTAGTGGCAAGAGCCACGGGAGTAACTGGGAGGGGTTCGATCGCTCCGTAGTGGCGTTCGATTCGCGAACGAATGGTTCTTTTTGAGCATATTCTTTTTTAGTGATTCAGTCGAGCCGATTCGCAGAGCGTAACTGTGCTGTGGTGGGAACAAAATCGATAATATTGTAATAATATTAGGAACAATGCTTCAACCTGAACCCTTATAATAATAATCAAGATGATCTAAATCCTAAACCATGCTTTGGACCAGAAGTGAAACACCTGTTTTGCACAGGTTTAAGATGGATTTCTGAATCACCAGTTTAAGAAGGATTTTCCATTGTTTTTGTTCATGTTTTGACACAATGACACATTATGTACCCTAGTGAGCAAAAAGTCATCGCTAAATGACAAGAAACATAATATGTAGCCTACAATGGGCTTCTAGTGATCAAAACAATCTGAGAATGGCGGTTCATTAAAACGAGTCATCTGAACCGATTCCATAAAATGAATCATACTTCCCAATGCTACTGGATTCTCTCTCGGTAGCGCGCGCTTGTATGTGTGCGTGCGTGTGCCTCCAGCCCTCTTTTTAATTTTCGGCTTTAATCAGTCCAAATTAGCCCTTCTGAAGGATCCCATGTCGATTTGAGACAGGAAATCCACCCTGAAATACGTTTTGCGACGTGCTGAGGTACTCTGATGACTCTTATAAACCCTTGAGAAAATTAAAGGGTTAATTCACCCAAAAATGAAAATAATATCATTAATTACTCACCCCCATGTCGTTATACACCCGTAAGACCTTCGTTCATCTTCAGAACACAAATTAAGATATTGTTGATGAAATCCGAGTGAGGTCTTTATAATGCCATTGAAAATCTCAAGGTCTATAAAGGTACTAAAAACATATTTAAATCAGTTCGTGTGAGTTCAGTGGTTCTACCTTAATATTATAAAGCGACGAGAATACTTTTTGTGCACCAAAAAAACCAAATAACGACTTTTCAACAATATTTATATGAGCCGATTTCAAAACACTGCTTCGGAGCTTTACGAATCGAATCAGTGATTCGGATCTCCTATCAAACGGCTAAACTGCTGAAATCACGTGACTTTGGCGCTCCAAATCTCTGATTCGATTCGTAAAGCTCTGAAGCAGTGTTTTGAAATCGGCTCATATAAATATTGTTGAAAAGTCTTTATTTTTGGGTTTTTTTTGGAGCACAAAAAGTATTCTCGCCGCTTTATTATATTAAGGTAGAACCACTGAACACATGAACTGATCTAAATATGTTTTTAGTACATTTATGGACCTTGAGATTTTCAATGGCATTGCTCTCAATAGAGACCTCACTCGGATTTCACCAACAATATCTTAATTTGTGTTCTGAAGATAAACGAAGGTCTTACGGGTGTGGAACGACATGAGGGTGAGTAATAAATGACATTATTTTCATTTTTGGGTGAACTAACCCTTTAACTGTTTTACTTCAGATAAAACCTTGGTTAATATAGGCCTATGGTAATTACAAATTAACCATGGTTTTGTTACACTAACCTTAGTTTAACCCGGTTATTTGTATTAAAACTGTGGTTATGGTAATAAATCCACTAAAAACCATGGTTACTACACTTTTACTATAATAAAACCATGGTTAATTTTCCAAAGTAGCTACTGTGGTGGTACGATGGTAACGTAATTTAATGTGTAAAGCGCATTGAGTATCAAAAAAGCTCTTTATAAATGTAATGAATAAATATTATTATTTTATGTAATTAAATTTTACCCTGCCTACCTTAACATTTACCCAGGTTACAGAATGGTTACTGTACATTGCTTTAAGTATGGTACAATAAGGCTAGTTTATTTGTCATATAAGTCAATTTCTGTATAGACAAAATGAAAAGCTATTGAACATTTTAACCTTTATTGACCAGGACTATTCAGCTCGTTGAATAGCCTACACATTGACGACTATTGGGGTAAGTTGTCACAACAAAACCTGACATTAAATAGCCTATTATAGATGTTTCAGCAGCACTGTTTATGGTAAATCTGATGCCATCACTGCACCATATTATCAACACAGAACTTATTGTAAAAGATGATGCAATATTTTTCATTACTGTTATTATTTAGAAAATTTGGGCTGAACAATATATAGCTACAACTCTGAGTTTGACAGCAGCGTAGAGGTTAAAAATCTGAACTACTAAGTGCTTTAAACTCCCGCAAGGACTGACACATGAGCCATCACACGCCTGTGCCCTTGAAGAGGTTTTTAACCACTCCAAACCGGAGTGACCCTGTACCGCGTGTGTCGGCATCAGCTAAATGACACATTACTAATATGAAACCACTCATGATTAATTATAATCACGTTAACTCTACGGTTCAGTAACTGTTTTGATAGTTTTACTGTAAATACCAGCTTGCAGCATGTTTAATACACAACGAGCTGTCTCAGTACTCATTCAATGTCAGCGCGCGGTAGAAAACCAACAATTAGCTGTGCTGTCCTTGACAAACACTGTCTGTCTGTGATAAAGCATGCAGCTCATCCGTTCGCAGCCGAGCGGAGAAACTTCCACTGCACCAAATATCAATCATTGTAGCTAATTAGTCAGTGTAGAGGTGATCAAATGCCATTATGACAGAAAAACATCCATCAGCACAAAAGTGAACTGACGTTCCAGTAACTGGGGCTTGACGGCCGTTTGAACCAGCTAAACTTGCAAACCGAGGTCTCAAAAACACAATTTATCAAAAACGTCATTTAAAGCACAAAAGATTCTTTCTATCGGGTGCAGATATAGCTTACACTTCTTTGTGGAAGCAAAAAGAGTGTTTTGTAGCACAGTAAACGGGTTTGTTCGTGACACGCTCACACTGCAGCTGTGGTATTATGGCTTGATATGATTTTCAAGAATCAAATTGGCAGGTTGCCTGTGTAGCATGTAATTTAGAGTTTTCCCTCCGTTCCGTGCCGCATTGATACACTGAATTTGATTGGCAAACAAACAAACCAAACCAAACCAAAACAAAAGAATGGCATACAAACCCAAACTGCTCCTTCATTAATTTGCAAAGGGACTGATTTGGAACAAGACATTTACATTCCTGCTTTTGAAAGGTCATGCTTTGTAACGCTCATTTGCATACTAAGTGGCTAATTATTTTGCAGCCAATAGGCAGGTATGTGATGGTGTGGGAAAGGGGGTGACCGGTCATCAGTCTTTAAATGCATCCAAATACAATCATTGCTGAATCGAGGCCACACACATCAGACAGTCCATGTCAGTAATTTGGCTTTCAGCGAGAGTAAATTAGCCTAATTAAATCTATTACTACTATAGACCCATCAAACTGCACACACACACAATGCACATGTATGTATATGACATGCACATTTTGTGTATGCATAGTGATCTACTTCATTTGCCAAATTGTATAGTACAGAAAAGTATCACACTGCATGGAATTCATACATTCATACATTTATACAAATACAATGTACTTGACCTTCCGTGTCATGATGAATGTGAATGAATAAATGCTTTTTGACTTATAATTTGAAACAGTTTTACACAAAATTAGATTAAGATACAAAATGAATATGCATGTATCTTATTTTTGAGATTTCTTCTCCATCATATATTCATAAAAACATATATGCATACAAAACTTATTATATGAAATGCAGTGGCATTTTAGTTGCTTCATGATGTTGCAAGTTTAATTCGGCAAGCGGGATTGAGTTGTCATATCAGAAATATGTTCTTTACATTTTAATAATTGTATGTACTACGTTCCATTTTGGCAGTACACTGAAGAAAATTGGTGTAGGATTTACTTTAAAGGTCCCTATAATGCCCCTTTCACAAGATGTAATATAAGTCTCTGGTGTCTCCAGAATGTGTCTGTGAAGTTTCAGCTCAAAATCCCCCACAGATCATTTATTATAGCTTGTCAAATTTGCTCCTATTTGGGTGTGAGCAAAAACACGCCGTTTTTGTGTGTGTCCCTTTAAATGCAAATGAACTGCTGCTCCCGCCCCCTTTCCAGAAGAGGGCGGAGCTTTAACAGCTCAACAACAACAAAGCTGGAGAATCTCACGCAGCCAAAATGAGGATTGTCAGTAACGGTGTTCAGCCTTACATTGTTCAAACCGGAGTCGACACTGATGGAGAGACTCAGGAAGAAGTTACAACTTTTAGAATGAAACTGGACGTTTCTGAATGGTTAGTGGATAAATTGATGTAGTTGCTGTGGAGTTGATTCAACTCATCCACTAGCATGTGCCGTCATGTTCATCTTTTTTGTGTTGAACTGACCCTCGTTTGTGAAGCAGTCCGGTGTAAAATGACAGTATGTCAACAACACTCTACTACAACATGGCCTCACCCCCTTTGTTGCATGTCTCTGGGGCAGGGTTTATTTAAATTTTAGGGTTAGTGATGTCACCAATGCGGGAAAAAGCTCATTGTAGTCCCTACCAGCCATTAGTTGTAGTCCTTAAACAGAGAATTCTAACCCTAACTTGAAAAAGTCCTTTTTTTAAAAAAAAAATAATGAGCCATGTTCAGTGCATTGGATTGCAGTTTTATGCTGCACATGTTACTGGATGGCACTAAATTAAACATGCAACACATTGAGGTCATGTGACTTTTACTTTTTGAAGAATATAAAAAAAAAAAAACTGACTACAGTCAGAATATGATAGCATGGATCATCAACTCTCAGACCTGCACCTCTGCTGAGTGTTTAATGGCTATATTTCTGATTATTATATTGCTCTAGAGATGTGATATGTGCTTCTCCTCCATCTGATGGCATGCACTCAGCTCTGAGAGATGCAATAAAACGATCCATTTTACAGCTCTGCATATTGTGTTTCCATTTCCACATGATGTTTTCAACCTCCCCAAACGTGATTTAAATGTTTCAGATCTCATCTGAACCGCTTTTGACCCCTGAATTATTCCGATCATTATCAATAATCCTCTGCGGCTCTGATCTGACCTTTAAACTCAATAAAAGGCCAAGCTGATCAATGCAGAACATGAGCGGTGTCACAGATCTGACCTCTCGGAAAATATCTACCGCTCGAACCATCAACGAGAGAGATCGTCTGATAAAAGCCTTGTTTATTCTGCCATCATCCATTCATCAAAAATGGAAGAAGAAAAGGCGGCTGAGACTGTGTTTGGAATGGAATAATGCTACTGCTTATATATCCCTCTAAGAAACGACAGTAAAAATGCAAGAAGGAGAAAAATCACTTGATTTCTGTTTGGTTCATTTAGAATTGGAAGGTCAACTTAAGCGTACTGCATTGTGGAAAACAATACACATCAATAAACTCGGACCACAGCGTTCAAGTTCAGAACATTCTCATTAATATTTCTTCCTTTGACTTTGAGCTCTCATAATTATGTTCGATCTGGTTCAGTGGACCCAATAATAATGTATTATTTATGATGACAGTCTTATGCAGGCTCTTCTTAATGGAGCAGGAAGGTAAATGTCCACCATGGGTCCCAAAGCAACTTTACAAGACTTCATATTCTCTCAGACGGAAGCACTATTAGTAATGGATGCTGCACTAGGGCTCGCATTAATCTGCAAGCAAAATAAACATGCAATATACTCAATATACAAGTGCTTCCCAGCTAACGGGATCCAGTAAGCAACCATGTAGCAACGCCTTCCCAGTAAAAATGACGGCATGCCAACAACACTCTACTACAACAACTCTTCCTCTTCTCTAAAGCAGCCCAACATGGCCTCAGCCCCTTTGTTGTGTGTTCTCGGGGGTGGGGTTTATGTAAATTTTAGGGTTAGTGATGAAGCCTGTTGTAGTCCCTACCAGCCGTTTGTTGTAGTCTTTAAAAAGCAATTTCTGTAAAAGAAAATATCTCCCTTTGCATTGAACTTTGAGCGTCGTAACTTTGCAGATGTTGTTTATGATCAAACAGCAACATTACACACTAACTAAAGTTAAAAAAGTGAAATCATAATCAAGGACCCCTTGAACACCATGTCTTAACTGGACTCAACCGTTGCTGCGTCACATCGTGCAGCTAGAAGCTGTCTACACTGGACATGACAATGTGACCATTGGAAATCCATTTGTCCATCCTATGAGAAGTATAGCGAGTGCTTGGACTACGTCATAAATAGAACGAGGCATCGGTTTACTGACGCGGATTTGTCGTGTCCATCGCATCCAGTGTAGACAGCATCATTGATTATAATGGGTTCTATTGGCTTTTGTCGTGCCGTTATTTATGACACAACCCATCCCTGCCATTGACAAGTTTTTCCGACAATCCATGTTTTCACTGTTACATGGTAGGGGGCGCTATTACACATCTTCTGAAAGAGTACAGAGTCTCCGATTCCAAAATCAAGCAAAAAAGAAGCAGAAACAATCCACATGTCCACGATCATCAAACATTCAACGGCATATAAATCAAAACAGCCAAATGTATTTGAATGAAATGTCGACCCAGGAAGAGGTGTACACTGTAAAATGTAATTAGTTGAGTTCATTGATTATTAAAAAATACTTATTTGTTTTTAATGACAAACCACACTTTTGATCAAGTATAAACCTCAGGATTAAATCTGTGGGTATTCAATGATATCATCAGGAAAGATGCAACAGATCAATCCCAGCATTTCTCTTGGCTTTTTTCACCATAACAGCTGTGTCTTACAAACACTGAGTTACGACAGCCAGAGAAACACTAATGTTAAAAGTCAAGGTCAAGAGCCCAACTAAAGCAAACACTTTCCATCATGATGGTGACATCAAACTTTATTATTTTCAACAGTATCTCCAGTTTAATAAATACAAATAAATGTATGGTCCATTGTTGCAACTTTGAGTAAAAAACGGCAGTTTCTACATAATGTGAACAAGATTTTTAACATGACTGAACTAAGTACTCAATTTGTAAAATTGAATTACCAATCCTCAAGATTTCTAAGTACTCTGTACTGTGTGGTAGCTAAACCCAACAGTTTAATTAAGCTTTCTAAGTAAACTCAACTAATACATTTACAATACTCAAGATTTCTAAGTTCTGTACTGTGTGGTAGCTAGTTTTATCAATTCAAAATGATGAGTTAACTTACTTGCTAAATTTAAGGCAATCGGTTTCCTTAAGTTTTTTAAGTAAACCCAACAGTTTAATTAAGCTTTCTAAGTAAACTCAACTAATTACATTTTACAGTGACTGTGAGGCTTTGGGGGTGTTGATGGACTCCATCTGTGTTTTGATCATCATTCTGAATCAGATCTGGAGAATTCTTTGACAAAAAGTGATTTTCTAAGCTTTTTATTCAAAATGTTGCTTTTTTATGAAACTTACCCACATTCAAGTGTTGATTAAAAAGAATGCATGAAACTAGAATAAAAGGTCTCTTCTTTCTTTGATATATTATTCAGATATTCATACAATATATTCTGAGGGCCATGAAAATTTTGTGAAAATGATCAAAAATGTTTTCTCTGGCTGGCAACTTAAAAAAAAAATACAAAATGTTAGCATAAAAACATACATCTTTCATGGAAATGTTTTTTTTTTTTTTATGAAACGTTTTCAGAATGTTCAGAGAAAATTCAAACGTAATGTTCCAAAAATGTTTGCAAAATGGAATGTTCCCTTAACATTCACATAACCAAGACATTAAAAAAAGAAATGGACGTTTTGAACGTTCAGAGAGCATTCAGATATAACATTTTCCTAACTTAATGGGAATGTTTGCAAAACATTATATTTTTGTTAGCTGGGAAGGCATTGCTACATGGTTGCAACTGGTCAAAGTGCACTCCACAGGTCCCAAAAATCCCTAAGGATGAACAATCATAATGAAGGTTGCCTTAGCAAACTGCCAAATATCCAAGAACATTGAAATATCCATCTGCCTCTGGATAACATCCCTCTCACGACTGTTCCCACTCATGGTTAAAAAGGGAAGTTGTAAAACTAAGATGCTTCATTATAAAGTGCAAAAAATAGTCATGCTTATGTGGCAATTAGACCTGCTGGATAGCACAATTATACCCATCTTTTTCACATTATGATTTAATCTCTCTCTCTCCTCTGAGCTCGGAGCTGGAGAACCACGGAACATTTAACACTGCTGTCAGATGCAGGAAGTAACGGGAAGCTCCCGTCTCATTGGCTGATTGGCCCCCCACTGACGCTGCTCTTAAAATGGAACTCAGAGCACAAATAATTAATGCTTTTGTTTCACCTGCAGAACACGTGTCGAGACGTTTGTGACACCGTTCAACGTTTAAACCACAGAGGCGATGTTAGACTAGTGTAGTATACTGTACACAGCTAATATTGACAGCCTGATCATATAAAGAGTCAAGAAAAGATGCTGGAATATGCAGTTCCGATTCAGTTGTCACACTGGAAAAGGAAACCTTTGCTTTGTGGGAGCATTACAGTAGTTTGGAAACATTACTATTTTTAATGTTTTGAAAGAAGTCTTTTCTGCTCATCAAGCCTGCACAGATACTGTACATACTGCAAAACTACTATGAGTTGCATGGCATTCTGAACACTCCCAACAGCTGAAGACTGATCAATTGTTCACGATTTATCTTTGAATTGTGCAACTGAAGCTTGTTTTCATCCGTTATTCTGGGCGCTCTGTCATCCGTTTGTCGGTGGAACACACAGCGTCAGTGTTCAGGGAAAGTGAATGGAGAGATAAACGAGGTTGACAGCGCAGGAGGAGAAAATGCCCCGGAGAATAAATGAGCCTGATGCATCATTTTCCAGGCCTGTTTGAATTCAATCAGCTGCTTCAGAGCTGCTGGACGGCTGAGTCACATGATAAAGCAGTTGGTCTGGATTATGTTATAGGTATTGATCATGAAGCTTCCCCGCATAACAGATCAATCTAGTCCAGTCTAAATAAGCTTAAGCACCTGCAAAGGGCTTTATGCTGAACGGCAACAGTGTTGGGGAAAGTTACTTTTAAAAGTAATGCATTGCAATATTGTGTTACTAAAAAGTAACTAATTGCGTTACTTAGTTACTTTTTACAAAAATAATTCATTAAATTACTTTTGCGTTACTTTTTCCTCATCTGGGCTGGGCTGTTTGTTTGTTTGTATTATAACAAGAAAAAAGTTGTAAAGGCCCTTTCGCACCAAAAGTGAAATGAATAAGCCTCAGGCTGAAGGAAATGCAAATTCATGCCTGTACAGTAGAGGGCGCAGCTCAAACAAACCTTTCAGCTGTGCTACCATTCTGGATCGCAGAAGAATGGAAGCTTGTTTCCGCCACTAAATAAAACAAATGTAATTGCGACTATCTCACAATTCTGACATTTTTATCTCGCAATTCTTCTTTTCTCAGGATTGCAAGATATAAACTTGAAATTGCGAGAAATAAAGTCAGAATTGTGAGTTATAATGTCAGAATTGAGAGATATAAACTCGCAATTGTGAGAAATAAAGTCAGAATTGTGTTATAATATCAGAATTGAGAGATATAAACTCAAAATTACGAGAAATAAAGTCAGAATTGAGAGAAATAAAGTCAGAATTGAGAGAAATAAAGTCAGAATTGAGAGATATAAAGTCAGAATTGTGTTATAAAGTCAGAATTGAGAGATAT
Organism: Culter alburnus; assembly: GCA_028476615.1. Lineage (NCBI taxonomy): Eukaryota > Metazoa > Chordata > Actinopteri > Cypriniformes > Xenocyprididae > Culter > Culter alburnus. The sequence goes on from JAOTNS010000241.1 coordinate 60,293, forward strand.
AAACTCGCAATTGCGAGAAATAAAGTCAGAATATGTGTTATAATATCAGAATTGAGAGATATAAACTCGCAATTTTGAGAAAAAAAGATATAAACTCGCAATTCTGACTTTATAACTCGCAGTTCTGACTATAACTCGCAATTGCGTGTTATAGTCTCACAATTCTGACTTTACAACTCAAAATTATGTGTTCATATCACGCAATTCTGAGAAAAGAAGTCAGAATTGCGAGATGTAAACTCACAATTGCAAGAAAAAGTCAGAATTGTGAGAAAAAAATTAACAATTACCTTTTTGATTTTTTATTCAGTGGCGGAAACAAGCTTCCATACTGAAGAACAGGATACAGGAGAAAAAGTAAATGAGTAAATGTAGGCTCACATTGAGTCTAGAACTATAGAATAACCATCATGTTCACACTGCGCACACAACGCACTCCTGATTTCTCTCAACATTGGGAGCTGTCAGTCAATAAATGGGAAACAAAGTAACTTGCGTTAATTATTTGGATAAGTAACTCAGATATTTTGTTGTAAATTTAAAAGTAATGCATCACTTTACTAGTTACTGTAAAAAGTAATCTGATTACGTAACTCGCGTTACTTGTAATGCGTTACCCCCAATACTGAACGTCACATGAACATATAGGAAAACAGGTCTAGGATAGATAGATAGATAGATAGATGTTATTCTCTGAAAATAAGTCATATGAACTACTTTTATAAGATTTTTGGACAGTTTTTAAGCTTTTAATGTGCTTATTTGTGCTTTCTGGAGCTTCACAGCTGCTGGTCATTATTTGCCACATGCAGCTCTTAATTGTATTGGATTTAGACGTCTTCATTAAGATGAACCGTCTCTCCTCAGGTGGGTTTTTCCTCACTAATGTGTGTTAGAGCAGCACAAATGGCCTCTCGTCTTGAGTGTTTTTATAATGAGGTTACAGCCAAAAGCAGCCAGACGGAGCCTCTGAACTCAAGGCAGGAGTGTGTTCTTCTTATCTGTTCAGCTGATGCATGATGGGAAGTTTCTCATTGACACTCCTCTATTATATGATGCAACAATAGTCTGTATATTGACGGTGAAGTCCTTGAGTTTTCCTGCTGCAGCTGTGTCTCTGTCCCCGATGTCCTCTTATTGAATTTGGCGTGTTTGTGAGTGCCAGCAGCTTCAGACAGACTCTGGATTCGGTTTAAGGCCTCCAGGAGCCGCGGGTGTTTAACAAGAGCTGGAGATCCGTGTGATGCTAATGCCTGTCAAAGTGGAAAGAGACACACAGGGAGTCAAACTACAAAGTACATAACAGATCAGAATAAAAAGAAGACAAAAGGGAATTAAGCTGTTCAGTCCAATAAATAAACAGACAAGCAGTTCATTGACAGTCAAATACAAGTCAGGCATTGCTATTATTATTGCTCATATTTTTTTGACTTTAAATAAAATGCATTGTAAAGTATGGATTTGTATGCAGTTTTTGAGTGTTTATGAGCATAACAGATCTTAAAACCTAAAGATGGTGCATGTGAGTTTGCAAGTGAGATTATTAATTTTTTTTGTTTGATCCAGTGGGGTTTGACAGATGGTCCTCGACTGGTTTTGATAAAAGACTGATAAACCTCATCCTCTCCGCAGGAAGAGCGTCGTCTGTCAGCGATCCTCTGAGGAGCAGACGAGGTGAAATATTACTGCTCTTTCAAAGCTCAGGAGACTCATCGCAGTTAGGTTAGCCAATAAAATAAACCTATTAATAGTAAATAGCCTTTAGTTTATGTCAAAACCATAACATAGCATTTCAGCGGCATTAAATCTAACAGACATGAACTACTTTTCAATAGCTGAAAATACTGTATAAATGAATGAATGAGAGAAGAAATAGAAGAAATAAAATTAGACACAAGAAAAAGACAGGGTCAATAGTTCAAAATAAAAAACTATTTATTTAATTTCAACAATAATTTGTATTTCTCCTAAGGATTTAGAAGAAGCATCTGAGACAAAGTCCAAATTTAAGTCTGGATTTAAATCCATCTTTTTTGTCCAATAAAATGGTTAGATTAAGCTTGTCATTCCATTTTTTCCCTGTTTGTGTTTGTTTATTTATTGATGTTTCTCCTAAATACTTAGGAGAAATAAAAATAGGCAGAAATGAATTAATATTTGGATGAAAAAAAACTAACTAACATGATTGCAGGTACATTTGGTGTCAAAAGTCATTATTTTTTTCTGCTTTTTTCGAATGGTTATATTTTTAATTATTTTAATTGTCATGGATCACAAGTTGTTACAGGCCATAACAATATAACATTTTTTTGTAAAAAGTGTCTTATATAGCTGAAAATCGTGATTTATTGTTGTTGAATTAGTCAGTGTCAATTCTGTTAATTCTGTCAAACTCTGTTACCAAGATAGAGTAACAGTGTTGACAGTATGTAACAGAATTGACAGTCATACACAGAGAAGCACTCTCTCTCTCATACACATACACACACACATACATGATTGTCAACACTGTTACTTTACCTTGATAACAGAGTTTGAAGGTAACAGAATTGACAATGACCATAACAGAATTGACAGTCATACACAGAGAAACACTCTCTCTCTCTCTCTCTCTCTCTCACACACACACACACACACACACACACGACTATCAACACTGTTACTCTACCTTGATAACAGAGTTTGACGGTAACAGGATTGACAGTCATACACAGAGAAACACACTGTCTCTCACACTCACACACATACATGACTGTCAACACTGTTACTTTACCTTGGTAACAGAGTTTGAAGGTAACAGAATTAACAATGACCATAACAGAATTGACAGTCATACACAGAGAAACTCTCTCTCTCTCTCTCTCTCTCTCTCTCACACACACACACACACACACACACACACACATACATGACTGTCAACACTGTTACTTTACATTGTTAACAGAATTTGACGGTAACAGAATTGACACTGACTGTCAAACTCTGTTACCAAGGTAGAGTAACAGTGTTGACAGTCATACACAGAGAAACACTCTCTCTCTCTCTCTCGCTCTCTCTCTCTCTCTCACACACACACCACACACACACACACACGACTATCAACACTGTTACTCTACCTTGATAACAGAGTTTGACGGTAAGAATTGACAGTCATACACAGAGAAACACCTCTCTCTCTCTCTCTCTCTCCACACACACACACACCACACACATACACACGACTATCAACACTGTTACTCTACCTTGATAACAGAGTTTGACGGTAACAGAATTGACAGTCATACACAGAGAAACACACTCTCTCTCACACTCACACATATACATGACTGTCAGCACTGTTACTTTACCTTGGTAACAGAGTTGAAGGTTACAGAATTGACAATGACCATAACAGAATTGACAGTCATACACAGAGAAACACTCTCTCTCTCACACACACACACACACACACACACACACACACACACACACATGACTGTCAACACTGTTACTTTACATTGGTAACAGAATTTGACGGTAACAGAATTGACACTTACCAAGGTAGAGTAACAGTGTTGACAGTCATACACAGAGAAACACTCTCTCTCTCTCTCTCTCTCTCTCTCACACACACACACACACACACACACACACACACACGACTATCAACACTGTTACTCTACCTTGATAACAGAGTTTGACGGTAACAGAATTGACAGTCATACACAGAGAAACACACTCTTTCTCACACTCACACACATACATGACTGTCAACACTGTTACTTTACCTTGGTAAAAGAATTTGACGGCAACAGAATTGACAATGACCATCAAACTCTGTTCCCAAGGTAGAGTAACAGTGTTGAGAGTGTGTAACAGAATTGACAGTCATACACAGAGAAACACTCTCTCTTTCTCCCTCTCTCTCTCTCTCTCACATATATGACTGTCAACACTGTTACTCTACATTGGTAACAGAATTTGATGGTAACAGAATTGACACTGACCGTCAAACTCTGTTACCAAGGTAGAGTAACAGTGTTCACAGTCATACACAGAGAAACACACTCTCTCTTTCTCCCTCTCTCTCTCACATATATGACTGTCAACACTGTTACTCTACCTTGGAAACAGAGTTTGACAGTAACAGAATTGAAACTAACCATAACAGAATTGACAGTCATACAGAGAGAAACACACACTCTCTCACCCTTTCTCTCTCATACTCACATACAGGACTGTCAACTCTGTTACTTTACCTTGGTAACAGAGTTTGACTGTAACAGAATTGACTAATTCGGAAAAATATTAACTTTGGGCATGTATGTACCTGTAATTAAATGTACCTGTAATTATAGAATAACTCATACGCTCAGTCATGTGACCACTCAAACGAACAGATCATTGTTTTAAAATTGCTAAAGAGACACATTGTTCCTCACAGTTTTCTCTCAATATTAAACTGAGAAACAAGAGTATTTTAACCTCCGGAATATTCCAGCTCGAAATGAATCTCATTGGTGATTCTTCATTCCTGTGGGAAGAAGAGCAGAGGATGAGAGGAGAGATCAGATGAGACAGAACCACATATGGAAAGTTCATGTGTGCTTCATTACAGTCCCTGACATCCGTCCCCAGTTTTCACATTCATAAAACATATAAAAAATTCAGACTTCATGGAGCGCGAGGATGGATGTGGCTTCTGACGACTCGGGGTTTCAAATGGAATTATTTCCATTCGGTTCCACCAGAAAGGTGATCCCCTGCCAAATCTCCTTAAAATACGCCTGTCTTTGAACATGCAGTTACTCAAACCTCAAATGTATCAAAATATAATTCGCAAATCTGAAAGAATAATAGCGTTAAATGAGACGAGGGAGAGTTCTGGAAAACACCCGAGAGCAAATCAAGCCATGTGTTTGTCGAGGGATGTTTATGATCTAATTACAGTGAGAGAAGCCTTTTTCTTTCCATCTCTTTATCTGTGGTGTAATAGATTTGCTCTTTCTCTTTGTGCTGGTGTTTAATCGTGTCCTGCGGTATCGCGCTCATGATCTCATTTGTTTGAGTTGTGTGGAGAGGGACGTGATATTATATTTCATGGAAATCACCAATAAGTCTACAGGAGTCATATGATAAAGTAACACATTTACATTTAACAATTCAACATTTGTATCCAAAATGACTTACAGATGAGGAAAAACAAGCAATTTCTCATTCAAGAGCATCAATATTAGCATTTAGTGTTCCTGGTCAACTAAATTATATATATATGAACAATATTTTGCCTATTTTTTGTATAGTTTGATACGTGATACATCCAAAAAAAATCTTTCTTTTTTTTTTTTTTTTGTATTGTGAAAGTTCAAACCACTAGAATGAATATTAGAAATGATGCTTGACTTAGTCCCACTAATTAAAATCTCAAACAAATAACAGCAGGTACATGTATGGATGAAGGCAAATGCAGTATGTCATTGCAACTCATCTGTACAGATATACATGAGAAATTTCCAGAAGCTCCATCTGGAAAAAACAGTTTACCGGAAAAGCTCTTCTGGGCAACATCAGATTCACACCTGCAAAACACACAGCAAGATCAAACAACCTTACAAGCATGAGGGCCAAGGCCTAAACGATAATCTGTGTCAGCATTCAGGGCTTTATTTGAGTGTTTACAGTCAGCAGCTGCAGTGCAATTCATGAAGCTACTTATAGTTTTGTGCAGAAACCTTGAACAGCCAATATCATCCATCAACAGAACATTTTCTGACCGCACATTTAGTATCTGGACTAGTAACCACAACAAGTAATTTAAACTGAAAATGCTTTAAAACTAAAGGCTGTAGACTTTTATCTGTATCCGAGTGATTAATGTGTTCATTCAGTGAGATCTGCACACTCACCAGAAACAAACCTACGGCCCCAGTGTGATTCTGACAAAGTACAGCCTTTAATCTTAAGAAAACGTGAGCAGGGCCATCTGAGGTGTCATAAACCACAGCGGTTTAGCGTCCACAGGAAATTAATTCCAACGTTCAGTAGTTTGAACTTGACCCTGGCTCTCAGGAGGAGGATAAACCTGCTCTACCTGCGCCGCCATCATGTCTGGCTATTTGCTTTATAGGTACTTAAGCCAGAGAAACGGTCATTAATATTCTCGAGTGGGAAGAGGTCATCACAGCATACTGTGGACTTCAGAAAGGTCAAGATGGAAAAGGTGATTCATTCCCATGTTGGGCAGTTTCCTCACAATAAGCCTCTTACTGTTTTAACCTATAGAAACTGCTGAATCGGAAGATATGTAGATGGGTGTTTGACATTTGGAAGTTCATGTCCTGCAGTGGGATAAACTGTAATCCGTCTAGAACTACTTTAAACAGCGTTTTGCTAATTCTTTCATAATTATGCATGCAGTTTCCATGAGTTAATATTGATTAAGAGACTACATGGAAAGTGTTTACCTTTAAAAATTAATGGCACGCCGTATGGATGGAAGGATGGATGGATGGAACGATGGGCAGAACAATAAATTAATGGATGGATGGATGGATAGGCAGAAGAATGGATGGATGGATGGACAGATGGTTGGTTGGTTGGATGGATGGATGGATGGATGGATGGATGGATGGATGGATGGATGGATGGATGGATGGATGGATGGATGGATAATTAATGGATATGGTGGATGGATGGATGGATAGGCAGAAGAATAAATTAATGGATGGATGGATGGATGGATGGATGGATGGATGGACGGACGGTCAGATGGATGGATGGATGGATGGATGGATGGAAGAATAAATTAATGGATGGATGGATGGATGGATGGATGGATGGACAGAAGAATAAATTAATGGATGGATGATGGATGGATGGATAGGCAGAAGAATAAAATGATAGATGGATGATGGATGGATGGGATGGATGGAAAATATGGAATGGATGGATGGCAGAAGAATCTGATCAGCAATGGATGGATGGATTCCAGACAAGCATGGATGGGCAGAAGAATAAATGATAGATAGATAGATAGATAGATAGATAGATAGATAGATAGACTTCTCTTTCTCTCAGTGGACTTCATTAGCGTCAGGCTTTGGTTTGTGTCTAATCTAGATGAATATGTCGCAGTAATTGGTTCATGTTAACAAACCTCTCAGTTTATAAAGGAGCTTCACACATCCCAGCGGTCAATATCACTCCGTCCGCAGCCTCTAACAAGACGAAGCGTTAGCCACTTAGCAAAGGTCAAGGATGGGAAGAGCTGTAGTCATCTGATCGATCCATTAACCTGCTGTCCTCCATATGTGAGGCTAATGAAGGCCTTCTTTACCCAGGAGAAACAAACATCACATGAAGGCCCTGAGGTGCGATCCATCTTCCTGAAATCCAATAGCACCTGTTATGAAGAAAACAGTGCGGCTGTTATGATAGGGAAATTCTCTGGGAACCTAAAAGCAAACACAACTCACATGCTTTCTAGTTAGTGACTACAATACATGCACTTTGATCACAACCAATCAGAAATCAGTATTTAGGCAACAAACTAGTCACATTTGTAACAAGAACGATAGCACAAATAAAAAAGCTCAATAATAATATTTAACGAGGGTTGAAGCAGTGTTTTCAGAAGGCATTCACACTCCTGTCGTCTTCACGTCGCTGCCATTATCCTAGACGGGTCACGGAATGGGAATTGAAGAAGGGAGAAGGTGTGTGAGAAAGAGAGAGAGAGAAACAGAGAGTGTGAAACAGACAGAAAGTGCTAATTTTAGCACACACAGTGATAAACCTCGCTACCCTGTGGGACAGGCTGATATCAAAGGGAACACATGCTGACTCGGTTGCCATGGCGAGCATAATTCAGCTTGGATGTCTCCTAATTGGAAAGCTGGGATATATAGGGGGACAAATAAATATAAAAAGGGTGCATATTTGTAATGACTATCAGGAATCACACATGCAACTATTCCAAGGCCGTGTTCATGACTCGAGAGAAGGATTCAAACAGGCTACACTACATCAATGGATAATTACAGAAAGCACAAGCGCTCGTGTTCACAGTGAATGTCAGAGGAATCTGTGTGGGATCTTTCTCTCACCAAACCTCACATTTGGCTGCATGTAGAATCAGACAATGAAAACAGTTTGATAATGAACTGATTACATGAAGTAGATGAATAAAATCATGGATGTGCTGTTCCAAACATAGTATATATACATATATCGGATCAATATTTCTGAAAGCATAAAACCAATAGGAGTCCATGTTTCAAAATACTGAATCGCCACATTGGGTGTTCCACCAGTACGGCGTGACAGGAGGACTGTGCTTTTCCTTTCAGAACAGGGATGAAAAAATAAAATGTTCATCTATCAGATCAGTATGACGAATTAAAATTATGAAGAAAAAAAAAAGATGAATAATTGATTTGTTCATTACCAGGCAAAGACATCCGCAAAAGTTAATAAAGATTCCCCGTCTCTTAAAATGGCCCTGAGAAGCAGACTATTCCCGGTGATTCATCAAACCTCATTGGCTCCCTCCGAAAACCCCACGACGGCTTCCTTCCCGGTCATCCGTCTCTCACGGCATCAGGTGAGACTCCAGCATGAACATCTCTGAGTTAAAGGAAGATTGCTGTACAGCAGCTGTAAAAGCTGTACAGTTGTAAAAAAGAACAGAAAAGGCATTGCATTAAAGGGCACCTATAAAGCCCCTTTCACAAGATTTAATATAAGTCTCTGGTGTCCCCAGAATGTGTCTGTGAAGTTTCAGCTCAAAATACCCCACAGATCATTTATTATAGCTTGTTGAATTTGCTCCTATTTGGGTGTGAGCAAAAACACGCCGTTTTTGTGTGTGTCCCTTTAAATGCAAATGAGCGGCCGCTCCTCACGGCCCCCTTTAATACATGTAGAGTGGAAACATAGTGGCCAAGCAGGCAGCACAGCAACATTTAAATGTGCATGTTAGCATGAGATCGGTGAAGAATTAATTCCCAACGCAAAAAAATATATATACCAAAGCAATACTTCAGCTTAGGTCTGCACACATCCTGGCCCATGTGTCTGCTAGACTTCCATTGTAAGTTAATATCCACTGCAGCAAAGTGACTGATCTTCAGTGCTGATTCAGGTTTATAACCATCTGCTCCTGCCTAACATCACGAGACTGAGATTCAGCGCATAACAACTTCCATAGGATCCCGTTATTGGTGTAAAACTTCTGTGCATTTATGGGTGTTTAAATTTAATACAAATGTGTATTATTACTGAAGTGTAATGCTTTTGACCAAAACAATGTTTCTTCAGTATATATATATATATATATATATATATATATATATATATATATATATATATATATTTAATGTAAATGGTCAGTGACGGAATTTTTTTTTTTTGTCCAAAGGCCTAATAATAATAAAAAACAAAGATGAATGACATTCAAAGTATGTAAGATAGTAAAACTAGATCTCTTTTATTAAATCCAAAAGGTTTTAAATATATTTTGCTACATATAAAGGTATTTTAAAGATTTGAAGTGTCAAAAGGTCATTCGGTTTAACCGTCCAAAGGCCAATACAGACATTTCATTAGTGATTAAAATATCTTAAAATGTAATAAATGTATTTTATTTATTCCGGCATGATTTTATAACATCATATATCAACATAGTGCAAAACGGTATTAAAATTATGTGTAGAAGTCGTTGCTTTGTTATGAGAAAGAATGTCTGGAAAAATGAAATTCATTGATGTCATTCGGAGTAACCGATATAAAAGGACCATTTTGGATCAAGTCATGTGGTCAGTATCATGTGACAGGATGTGACATCATTCAGACACCTGCAAAGGAACACATGGTCGTGAAGCAAAGTAACAAACTCTCTCTTAACTATTTGATAAATTCATGTTTTCACTTGTTCATACGCATGTCCCGAAACATCAGGTCATTCGGTGCAACCGCTATAAAACATGGAAAATGTTGTAATATTTTAAAAACTTGCACTAAATATAACATTTTTGATTGTTCTTTTGCTAGATAGCTAGATATCAGCCTGTTAGCATTGTTTGAAAATATCGTCATTCAGTTTAACCAAAAGTGTCATTCGGTAAAACTGAAATTTTGGTTAAACCGAATGACTTTTTTGTGGCAAATTTTGTTTATCTTGTAAAAAATGACAAAAGCAGTTAATTGATTATAAAAACCACATAATCTCTTTCTTAACATAATAAAACAAATTAATTATATATACAAATATATACAAAATATATGTATTATATATATATAATATTATATTATATATATTATATATATATATATATATATATATATATATACTATATATTATATATATATATAGATATGGTATATATTAATATGCATATAATGTTTAATGTTAATAATAATATTATAACATTAATCCCACTCATTTAAAAACTTCAATATATATATATACACACACATAAAGAATTAAAAAGTAAAATCTCAGTTTTATAGTTATTATATATCTGTAAGTTTTAGCTTTTTTTTTTCTTTTTAAAGCCTAATATAGTATTCTTGGAGTATTATATACCATAGTATACTAGCATTTCACATATGGTTGTCAATAAATACCATGGTACTGTCACAGTAATTTGTTATACAGTCTTCAAGTGTTTATTTATGGATATTTATTGTCAGTAATTCTAAATAAACCTTCATAACTTCTAATTAGCAGTTGTTCATTTCCTCTCTTCCTAGAAGCACCTTGGGCTCAAAGTTAAGTGTTTAATGTTCGTCTCAGAGCTCATCATGATCTACATGACCGCAGGAAACAGTTTATGAGACTGTTATGAAGATAAAGGATGGTGTACTGTCTGTGTTGAGGGTGATGTGGATCCAGTAATGTCAGATCTCCTCATTTAATCATGATCCAGGAGCTTCATATGGATGCTGATAAAGAGCAAATCAGTTTATGATGATCAGTATGAAGAAATAATGAAAGCAGATCATGATCAAATAACATTAATGCAAACTCTATCATTATGTTTATATGTTTAAATGGACAGTCCACCAAAATTGGGCAAGTAATGGCATATTTAAACAGCCAAAGCAGTACAGCTATTTGACATTAGAGGGCGCAATTTGTTAACAAATCATCACATTCTCTGAGATCAACGCAGTGTTCATTTACTACCATTGAGTTTAATACCACCATTTAGTTTTTACTTGGTTTTTCATTTGAATTTTTGTTAAAGTTTAATTTTGTTGTGCGTTTTGTCATTAGTTGACCTATTTTAGCACATCAAGTTAAAGTAAATGAAAATGAGAAATGTTTCCTTGGAAACTAGGTGAAGTTTAATTTTTTTATAAAGTCTTATTTGTTAACATTTTATTTTAAGTGGCGCGCACACACACACACACACACACACACACACATATTATAAAATAAATAAAATAATATTCAGTTGCTGAATTCAATCTCAATTTAATCCAAACCTGTATGACTTTCATATTTGGATGAAGTTTTAATTTGACCACAGATCAGTGTGACTATACGAGAAATACAAGTGTGAAGAATAATAAAACACAGATGTCAGACTGTCGTATTTGGTTTAAGTTCTTTAAAGGTGCATTCAATACAGTTTTTCAGTTCGTCTACATTTGCAGGCATATGTACAGGATTTATATACAGTCCTCATAGAAAATAAAACTAATAAAAAATAATGAGCTTTTGTACAGAAGTAAAAGAAACTATATATACACATATCTTTTAAATGAAAGGCATATAGTACACTGCAGCGAGTTTCTCTCCCGTCATACATATTATATGCTGAAATGACATCCGTCTGGTTTTCATACAGGAAAACATGCCACGATCATCCCGAATGTGAAACACCCTCCATGTGACAGTGAGGAGAAGACATCTCCAACTAAAACACAGAAAGAGAAAGACTACGTCGTTTTCAGTTTTGTTTTTTTTTTGCTGTATGACCTTTTGCTAAAGTGAAATGTGATTTGTAAACTAAAGATGATTATATAGAGTGAATCTCAAGATCACAAAACATTTCACCTCAAAATCAAAAGAAAGAAATAGGGAATTATATTTTGCATTATGAAAAAGTAAACAAATTTGCACACTTCTCATTCTCATTATTCTCATTCTCATTATTTTAATGGGAATATTATATTTTCTTTATGCAAATAAAATGTTTTGTTTTGTTTTTTTCCATTCAATTTTAGGGTGAAAGGTGATGTGGACATGTTCATGAAATCCATCCTATAAAAGAGTGAGATGTGAAACACACACACACACACACACACACACACACACACACACACACACACACACACTTCCGTGCACAAACATGCACATGGTGTTCATACAATCATGCAAAAATAGACATGTTTACATACATGTCTCTCTCTCTCACACACATTTCCCATCTCACACTTTTGCACAAGCTGTAAATATATTTTTCTCTGTACTTATAATATCTTTAAATATTTAAGGATAAAGCGCTCAAAAAATAAATAACCACAGTTTAGGTTTTTCTATTGCAAGATAGTGATTCATTCTTCTTTTAAAACTCTGTATGTGCAAGTTCGGTGCAACGTTGAATCTTCTTGCCCTAAAAAAACAAACAAACATTACATTCAATACTGGAAACTTCAATCCCTGACGGAGTCAGAAGCGCTCTCCGAGAGTCCTTTACAATCCCGACATTCTCCAGTCTTTGCTTTGAGGTCTGGAGAAGTCCAACGCATCCCAAAATATCCAAACACAACCAAGATTGCACTTCAAGTATTCAAATGAAAAGTGTTTTCGTGTACCAAACCCCAGTGATTCGCCGCCGTTAATGCCAACACTGACCGAGGCTGGTGCAGCTATTGCAACGCTGTTTGATTTGTCAGAAACTTGATGGTTTTTCTTGTTCAAGTTTGGTTTTATATCAATAAACATTCCAGAAAAAAATTATATATATATATATTTATATATATATAGCTTATCATAAGATTTTAATACTCTTAAAGCCAGTATAAATGTGCCTCAACAAAATGTCCTTTTCACTGGCCTGGTAAACCATCTAGACAGGAAGTAGAATTGCGTCCAGTAAAGACTTCATCACATCCATCTTACAGTGATGCTCACATCAGAAACAGAAGTCACCAGACCTTCATCACACACATCAAAAGGTCCGAATAATCCACTTGGAGTGAAATATAAAACTCAGTCAATCACAGTCTGGCACAATCATCCTCAGTGTCAGTAAAACCGTCGAGTGCAGCTGAGGCCCGAAAAAGAGCCACGGAGGAGCCGAGATGGCGGAGATGAGTCCATTCATATAGACGAGAGCGAACGAAGCAGCTTCGCATCTTGCCACCAAACACTAATGTAAACAGACCGCTAGTGCGAGTGTGAACAACCCAATTCCTCTCGTTCAGAGGGAGAAAAACTCAGAGGATATAAACCAAAAAGTTCTGCCAAAAAGTGCCGTCAAAATCACAAATGCAATGGAAGAAAATCACTATAAAGTCATTGCAATTTGGAAGTCTGTCAGTGTAAGAAGCATCATGCTTTTCTTGGTTTGGTATATGAGTGAAAACTCTGATGCAGCATTGAGATTATTATTCGTCCTCAGCATTGCTTATGCCGTCTTAGGAAACACATGAACGGAGAAAACTATGAGGGAGACTCACTTCTCGCACTCATTGACCTCAGCAGCTTCGCACAGAATATATTAAAGCACTTCAGTACGTCAATGAAAAGAGGCACTGACGCCCTCATGACCCAAGTCACCTTCATTTGGGTGAATCTCATGAAAACGGACAAGAAATGGCATTTTTCACCTCAAAATCAGAAGAAATTACCTTTTGCATGAAGAAAAAGACGCATTTCTTATTTGGGAATTATTTTCATGACATTAAACATTTCTCTACAACTGTAATGTTCCAAAAATCTGTATATCAATGCCACAAATTAACAATTCGTTCAATGACTTACTTACGGAAGAGGATTAGGGCCAAGCAATAATAAAAACCATCTCGAGATTAAAGTTGTTAAATTTCGAGAAAAAAGTGGAAATAAAATGTTGAGAATAACTCGTTAAATACGAGGAAAAAGTTGTTACATTACGAGAACAAATTCGTTAAATTATGAATTTGTTCTCATAATTTAACGACTTTTTTCTCGTAATTTAACAACTTTTTTCTCATAATTTAACGAATTTGTTTTCATAAACTAACAACTTTTTTCTCGTAATTTAATGACTTTATTCTCAACATTTTATCGACTTTTTCTTGAAATTTAACTAGTTTTTTCTAGTAATTTAACAACTTTAATCTCGAGATGGTTTATTTTTATTATTGCTTGGCCCTAATCCTCTTCCGTACTTACTAATACATGATAATACTAAATTTAGTAAATCGTGGCCATGTTGTAATAATTTGTTCCCTTGTTTTGTTAAATCAAAACAAGTGAAACGAATTAGTACAACATGGCCACGATTTACTAAATTGAGGTAATGAATTATTATATTGTGCACACAATAGTAAAACGAGTGAACTAATTTTTGTCGTGTGCACAATTTAGTAAAACGAGAGAATGCATTTTTATATCATGCACACAATTTAGTAAAACAGATAACTAATTTTATATTGTGCGCACAATTTAGTAAAATGAGATAATTTTATATCATGCGCACAATTTAGCAAAACGAGAATTTTTATATCATGCGCACAATTTAGTAAAACCAGATAACTAATTTTTATATTGTGCGCACAATTTAGCAAAACGAGAATTTTATATCATGCGCACAATTTAGCAAAACGAGAATTTATATCATGCGCACAATTTAGTAAAACCAGATAACTAATTTTATATTGTGCGCACAATTTAGTAAAACGAGAATTTATATCAGCACACAATTTAAAAACCAGAGATAAACTTTTTTTATTGTGCGCACAATTTAGCAAAACGAGAATTTTATATCATGTGCACAATTTAGTAAAACGAGAATTTTTATATCATGCACACAATTTAGTAAAACCAGATATATTTTTATATTGTGCGCACAATTAGTAAAACGAGAAATTTTTATATCATGCACACAATTTAGTAAAACAAGATAACTAATTTTTATATTGTGCGCACAATTTAGTAAAACGAGATAATTTTTATATCATGCGCACAATTTAGTAATATTTTTATATCACACATTTAATAAAACAAGATCATTTTTTATATCATGCGCAAATTAGTAAAAGAGATCATTTTTATATCTGCACAGAATTAATAAACGAGGTAATTTTTATCATGTGCACAATTAGTACAAGAGACAGATTTTTATATTGTACGCTCGATTTAGTAAAACGAGGGAACGAATTGTTAATTTGTGGCCATAAACAACTGCAACTTCAGCTTCTAGCTGATATTTAGCTTTTTGCTTTTAAAAGCAACAAGCAAAAAAAAAAAAAAAAAAAACCACTTCTGAAATACCTGTAACTAAGTTTTCCATAATTTCACTTTTCAGCAATGGATTATTATGTTATTATAAATAGTCAAAATTACAATGAAAAATGTTAACGTTTCTCAAAATTGCCTTCATTTTCTGCAAATGCAACTAGAATTTCTGGTATTTTTCTCGAGATATGAATATATGGCATTTATTCGTGAGATTCACCCTTTCACCTGCATAACACGACTAAAATAAAGCCATTATAATGAAACAACTGTTATTATTGCACTGGGCAACTTTTGGTAATCGTAATGTCCTCCTCTATGACATCAGTTACAAAAATAGGAAAAGAAGTTTTTGAGCGATGAACTTCTATTAACGATTCTTTACATTAGATTTGTTTAGGATGAGCTTAGAATGAAAATGTGCAAGGGAAGTGCATGTGGTGAAGAGCGAGAGAGACCCTCTCACTCTCTCTGAAGAGTTCAGCCCAGAATCGCCCCCTGGTGGCCCTGAGATGCAGCCCTGAGACCCGCAACACCAGGCCAAATACAGTCAAACGAACAAAAACAAGAAGAAAAGCACGCCGTCCGCCCACCCGGGCGAGCTGCTCCAGCTGATGCCCATCCGTCGGGAATGTTAGCCGTTGATCACATTCACAGTGTGGATTCGCACTCCACTTTGCAGGTTGTAGTTGCGGCACCTTTGCGAGTGAGCTTGAGGAAGCTGGGCTTCTCTGTGACGCCATTGTTACTAGATGACGTCAGCGCCTTCGTCTGCTCGCCCTTCGACCCGTCGCCCTGTCCGCTGGACCCCGGGTAGATGACGAGGAAGCAGGACGCCAGGAAGCCCAGGAAGGAGCCGCCGGAGGCCACCATGGGAATGACCCGCACGCTGCCCACCGCGTCCACCACCGCGCCCAGCGCCGACGCCACCAGGATCTGAGAGATGTACACTTGGCATGACAAGATGGCGCAGTCGATGCCAAAGCCTCGCTTGGAGTTCCCGGGACTGTGCTGGACGTACTGCAAACAGCAAAAACACATCAGTCGCATCTCAACGTCCCGTGATTCTGCTCTCTGTCCTGCAGCTGTGTGTGTTTCACTGACAGAGATCAGTTCAAGAACTCTCAGACAGCATTAAAAACTAAAGCAATATAACATTTATTCATAAGATTGATATTGCACTGGGCAGCTTAGCTGACAGAAATCTGTTCAGAGGGCATTAAAAACTAAAACAATCTCACACTGGGCAGCTTTTGGTAATCATAATGTTCTCCACTAGACATCAGTTAAAAATAATAGTAAGTTTTTGAGCAAATAACTTAAATAATATAAAATAATAATAATTAATAAATAATAAATAATGATTCAGGAGGAGAATTTGCACCTTTAGATTCACCAGTAAAACCTGCACTTGCATGAGCTGCTCTAATAAGAAGGCTGTGATTTAGAGAAAATCCAATAACTAATAATACATTTTAAATAACCTGTGAAGTAGAATTAAATGCATATATCATGGGAGTATTTGTTGTAATTCTTTTAATTTATGCATATTGAAATGGAAAATTCCTAGACCTTGTGACCAGTGAATTAATAGCCACGATATTTCTATTTGTTTATGATAACAAGACAGATTTTTGCAATTGCAATTTAAATTTCTAGCTGATTAAATATTTATATATTTTAAATATAATTTAAATATTTAATAAAAATGTTTTTATTTATTAAAAATAATAATAAAACAAAACACAATCAGCAGCATTACCTATTCAGTTTGCTTGCTGGACAGACTTTTTTAAAAAAAATTTAGAGATTGCAATTTCAATTTCTAGCAGATTAAATACTTATATATTTTAAATAAACATTTAAATATTTGATAAAATATTTTTATTTAATAAAATAAAAGAAATAAATTTAAATAAATAATAATTTAATTATAAATAAAATTAAATTAAATTAAATTTGCAGCATTACCTATTCAGTTTGCTTGCATGCTGGACAGATTTTTTATTTATTATTATTTTTTTTAAATTTAGAGATTGCAATTTCAATTTCTATCAGATTAAATATTTTTATATATTTTAAAATATATATTAAATGATATATAATAATATGTGTGTGTGTTTTAAATAATTTATTTTTTATTTAATATTTTCATTATTCATTTATTCATTTTGCTCATGTACAGGACAATTTATAGGGATTACAATTTCTTGCTGATTAAATATTTTAAAATATGTATTAAAAACAATTATATATATATATATATTCTCTGATGATGGCTAATGGTCCCGAAAAAGAAACAAATATTTCTATAAAATGTTTGTTATTTGTTTTTATTTTTCATTATTTTTTTTAAATTATATGACATGGAAGAGAAAATTCTGATTCATTTAAAAAAATGTAATTAAATAAAAATAAATGATATATTAAAATAATATAATATATATATTATATATATATATATATCTATATATATATATATATAATATTATATATATATATTTATATTATATAATTTTTTTAATGAATCAGAATTTACAGCACTACCTATTCAGTTTGCTCATGTGCAGGACATAATTTATTAAATTTCTAGAATATTAAATATTAAAATATTATATATTTAATATATTTTATATAAAAATATTTAAAATTACATGCTATACCACTACTGATTACTGGAAAAGCTATTTAAAAAAAAAAAAGTTAAATTGCCGTCATGCTACTGAACACTGTAGTCAAGTTAGAGACTCGTTAAACCCAGAAAGTAATCTGATGACACGTAATGTTGAGGGTGACACTGTAAAAGTGTCACCCTCAACACTGGTCACGGCGGTCAGGACAAAGATTAGGTCAAGTGACGGGATTAGCTTTAATACGGCAGGATTACAGTCTCAGAGAGATGAATGTGAGTGCGCGGGCGACTCTGACCTCTTTAATGTCGTGATACTGGCCCAGCAGAGCGTACGGACAGTACGAGATGCTCATGGAGATGATTCCCATGCTGCTGATCATCACCATGGAGACGTAGACGTTTGGGAAGATGGCCATGACGGCCGTACCGACCGCGAAGCACAGAGTGCCCAGGATGTAGATGACCTTTATGCTGAGGTCAAAGTTATCTAGGTACTTCTGCAGTAAAGCTGCGTCACAAAAGAAATGAAGAATTAGACTTGATCTGATCAGACGGCTGCAGATCTAGTTTCAGGATACGCACCTGAGCAGATAGCAGCAGTGGTGGCGTAAATCACCAGCCCCCAGCAGCCCATCTGAACCCCTCTGTGGTAGTTATGAAGGGCCGTAGAGTTCAGCGGGGCCTACAGGGAACACATTACAGACATTATATTCAGGTAACCTTTCCAGTTGATGTCAGAGAAACTACACAATTTCCCTCTCTCTTTTTTAGCTCTCTAAAAACTGAAATTGAAAGGACTTGAACCATGTCGTATCTTCACTGTCAGTTAATATTTCAATAATTTAAAAAACATTTGCCTGTTCATGCTTCTCAGGTGATGGTTAATGGTCACATGACCAAAACATGTAAACAAATATTCCATCTTTTTTATTATGTGTTTGTTATTTGTTTTTATTTTAATCAATTAATTTTAATTATAGATTTTTTATGATTTAATTATCAGATTTCTTTAAATTAAAAATGTAAAGCTTTTTATTAAAATAAATACATCAATAATATTTTATTATTATGATGAACACAATCATACCAATAAATAATAATAAATAATTATTATTATTATTACAAATATCTTATTTTAATGTTTATTTTGTTTTTATTTTTAATTAATTTTAATTTGATATTTTTACAATTTAATTATCAGATTTTTTTAAATTAAAAGAGCTTATTAAAATAAATACATCAATAAATATAACTGTATTATGATTATTATTATAAACAATAAAATGAAATTTTGTATAAAATAATAATAATAATTATTATTATTATATATTATTATTATTACAAATTTTTCATCTTTTCTTAAGTGGATTTTATTTGTTTTTAATTGTAATTAATTAATTATACTTTTATGTTTATAATTTAATTATCAGATTTTCTTTTAATTAAAAATCAGCTTTTTAAAATAAATACATAAATATTATAATTATTATAAACACAATCACACAAAAATAATAATAATAATAATAATAATTAATTATTATTATTATTATTGTTACAAATATTTAATTTTTGTATTTGTTTTTATTTTTAATGTTTATTTTAATTTTATATTTTATAAATTAAAATAGATTTAATTATCAGATTTTATTCAAGTTAAAAATCAGCTTTTATTAAAATACATCAATAAATATTATTTTATTATGATTTATTATAAACAATTAAAGAAGATGAAATATTTGTAATAATATTAATTATCTTATTATTATTATTATTATTATTATTATTACAACAATTTTTTCATCTTTTCTTAAGCGATTTTTTTTTTGCTTTTATTTTTAATTAATTAATTTTACTTTTACATTTTTATGATTTAATTATCAGCTTGTCTTTTAATTAAAAGTCAACTTTTTATTAAAATAAATACATCAATAAATATTATTTATATATTTTAAATATATTCTTTTTTCAAAGCTATATATATGCTTAAGTTGTATGTACTAGTTTTATGATTCTTTCATGGTGCTTGACAATAAATTAAAAAATTTACATAAAATGACAATAAAATGATCATTTTATGGTGAACTATTCCTCAAACGTAAACACGTCTTATGAAAACACAGGATCTCACCGTAGGGTCGCCCTCGTAGATGACCTGTCCCATGAAGTCGGTGTAAAACACGGCCTCTGCGATGATGGAGAACCATGTGACCAGGTGACACACGCACAGTCTGAGCAGCTCTTTGGGCATCTTCAGCATGGACATCCAGAGCAGTCGTACGGTGGTCTCGGCCTCGCCCTCCTCGCTCTCCGTGTCTCCGCTGGAGTTGGTGTTCCCGCTCTGATGCCTCGCTCTCTGCCCGTTCCTCTGCTTCTGCCGCTTTTCAATCTCGTAGATGTCGTTCATGCTGCGGGACGACTTGATGAGGAACGCCGCGTTGGCGCGCCGGTAGCGGTAGCGGTGTGATCCGACCCGGCCGTAGTAGGAGAAAGTGCAGGACGACTGTCGGTAGAAAGTGTGGCGTCTGCGGCGCATGGACGCGCTGTTGCTGGAGGGCTTCAAACCGGGCGGTCCGTGGCCGTTGAGGTCCGTCGGATGTCCGTTGGGCGCTTTGGATTCGTTGAGCTGATTGTTAAGCAGAGCTTCTTCTCCCTCGCTTTCCATCTGCTGGATAAACGCTGATAAGCGACTGAACCGTCCGCGCAGCAACTCCTGACTCCCTGCGCTGCTGCTGCGGCGCGGCGGCGACCCGTGATAGGAAGAGATGCGATCTTGAAAGATGGACGGCTCGATTTCGCGCAGGAACAGCATATCGTGGTCTAGGTGGTCCAGCGTGGCGTCGGCCATAGCCAGAACGGAGTCGCTTTTACTGCGAACGATGTCCCTGTCCAGGAAGTCCATATCCAGCTCGCGCTCCGATCGCCTGTCCGTGTCGTAATAGTCGTAGGGCTCGTCTTCGTGGATCATGTCCAGCTGGGAATGGTGCGGCGCGATTTTAACGCTGGATTCAGTTTCCGCCTCCTCGTCCAGACGGTCTTGCTGTGGACTGAACTGCTGCTCCTCGATACTGAAGAGGTGCAGAGCCACGGAGATCGTGAACAGAACCGCAGCGAACAGGAACAGGATTTGCTCTTGAGACTTGAAGGTTCGACCCAAGAAGGTGTGCGTCCAGTCAAGACCGCCCAGAGCGTAACCCACTGCTCCACCGAGCCCTGAAACACACACACGCACAGTTTAGGGAACGTTTACATGACAACGATGTAAAAAAAACGGAAATGTTTTTCCCTTTGTGTTTTTCACGTACAGACAACAACGTTGTCAAAACGATCCTCGTTCACACGGATCCGCAAGAACGACTTAAAACGCTGTATTCTGCTGCCACGCCAGTAGATGGCGATGTCACTTTGTAAAGAAACACGCGCCTATAGACTGAACACATAATGCGCATGACGTCAGCGTTTCCACAAATTTGCATTTTTGTAGTTTACATGAAGATGATATTGTTTTCAAAAGCTTGCACTTTGAAACCCGTTTTCAAAAGTTTGCATTTTCAGGCCCCCAAAACACTGTTGTCGTGTAAATGAACGGCCAATACGCATAAAAAAGTTTTACGTTTTTAGTTGAAAACGGTGTTTTGAAAATGCAGCTTTCTGCAAAAAATTATATAAATATCTAAACGTTCTTAAATGAAGATACATTTACTTGAGAAGGAAAATTACTTGTGAAGTCATTGACAAAAATGTATTTTATATTTTTATCAAATTTCTTATTATTTTCATATTTTTATTTGAAAAAAATGTATCAAAATTAAATTAGTTTATGCTTAAAACAAGCAAAAATATAGCTGCGAGCAGCGATGACGGGCCAAAGCCCGGTGGCACCGCCACCCCGGTTGCTTCAGGTCAGCTGTGCACGGCGGGCAATGTGCATTTAAAACAATTAAACATGAAAGGACTATGTCAATTTCAAACCACATTTACTGCAGCGGCTGATGCTCCTATGATGACAAACCACAAAAGCCACATGCATGAGATCGTTTAAATTGAGATGACTTTCATGTCACAGAATGTTATAAGTCTATTTCAAATGAGTGCAGAATATCATCATAATCTGAAATGTCTGGGTTTTTTCTCATTGTGAGTTCAGGCTGCATGATTTTAGCCCCGATTTTAGCTCGCAGACAGGTTTTGTGAAATCGCACACAAATGCCCGAAATCACAGGCAAATCAGTGCTCTGTTATGCGAGTGCTCTGTCACAGTCTCTCCAACCATTTCCTCCTCCATATTCTTCTTTTTTTTTCTTGTTTTCGCTGCAAATCAGCACACAGGCCATTCGTATTGCAAGCTTCTTGCGGGTTACCGTTTTTAATAATAAACCCAGTCTCACTTGAGAACTCCGGTCTTGCATACGTGATATTGTGTTGTTTCCTTGTCACATCTCCCATGTGTTTGGTTGTGAAACGTAGTTTGAGTGCCAGACAGATGTGTCGGCGATTCTTCCTATTCTAAATTCATGCAGTGTGAAACCTTCTGTCGCCGATCCATCATGCATTTTGAACACAACAGCGACTGAATTGAAAGCGAAAGTAATGCAGTGTGAAAAGGACAGTGACCAGACTAGTTTGAAAATCATGCAGTCTGAAGTCGGCTTCAGACAACCCCTATAAAAATTCTAGACCAAATTATATACTGTTATTTGTGCAAACTCCACAATGCTCTGAAATAACTAATCCAGCCATAATGTGAATGTCTGTGATTGCTGATGTTGTATAATCCTCACTCTTCTATTCATGTTTTTTGACCTCCATGAGCTGTTGTTTGTGCACCAATCTTATGCACCAAAGCATGCATTCATTTAATTTTAATATGTGTGGTATAAGATAAAAAATAAAATGGAAAAATAATAAATAATAAATAGAGCCAAATCACAGAACCTGCAAAGACAATTTTAATGTCAGTCTCAGGTATTAATAAGGTTCATATCTTGAATTTTCTGCTCACTTATGCAAGTTTATTTTAAACAGCCACTTTCATAATCATGTGAAATTTTACTGAAACAGGGTTTTTTAATAAATTTGAATTATATCAGTAAATAAATAATTCAAAAATTCTCATTGTAATTGTTAAAAATAAATAACTCAATATTTAGAAAAAAATAAGACTGTAAAGCACACATATGCATACACAGAGAGAAAAAGATATATATAGACAGTGTGACACAGACATAGACCCACACACAGACACCCCCCCCCCCCCCCCCCCCCCCCCCCCCACCCCCCACACCCACCCACACACACACACCCGAATGAGCCTGAGGTAATATGGGGGAGGACAGAGAGAGAGAGAGGGAGAGAGACTGAGACAGACTGAGAAGATCATTTTAAACAAACAAACAAAACAAAAAAAATCTTAATTATGACAAAGTAGTCTGATAATTTTTTAAATATACCTGCACAAACAGTATAATTAAAACAAATTATTTGTTCTATATATATCAAAATGATTATATATGTTTGACTTATCCAACCCTGTTTTAAAAATAGGTATATGCTGCCCTCTAGTTGTTACTCTATGTATGACATTAATTATATTTGATTGAAAAATGGATTAATCTGCCTATTTTTAATTACACATGCTTTTTGAATTGGAAGAAAATGAATAAAATGTGTTTATTTCAAACATCTATATTATTCTATATATAAATTAATTGTGTATAGTGTTTTTTTTTAATAGAGAATATGAGTCATTCCGTTTACCTTTTTTACATTACTTCAATCTATTACCATGGCAAGACGGTTCGAGATATCCATTATCCGTTTTCAATTTAACATCTTTAATGTCTTAGCAATATGTAAAAAATGTTTGGTCTGAATGGAATAAACTCCCTAGAAGTTGTAGTTTAAAATTCAGAGCCTGTTTAGTCAAAAAATCCACATTCAAACCAAAATAGCAGACTTCCTGTTGGTCGGAGCTAATGACTGTAAATTAGAAAAGTATCCGGCTTAATGAGAACAATAATTGTACAGAGTTTGGTGACTGTAGGTTAAACTAACCCCCCCACTTTTGTCAAAAGGTGGCGCTATAGAGGCCCTGCTCCCCGCCCGTTTCTACGGTTTTGCCCATGTCTGCTGGTTGATATCTCTGATGTGTGCATTGAGTTTCATGCAATTTGAAGCATGTTAAGAGTCTCAAAAGCTTCCAAAACTAATATTAAAGTTTGATGTGTTGCCATGGCAACAGTGTTTGTGATATCACTATTCTTTTCAAAGGTCTACATTCACCATGTCTTGACATTATTCTGGTGAAGTTTGAAGCAAATCGGATAAAAATAAGATGGTGATCTCAAAGCATTTTGAAAGTGACACACTTCTTGCTATCAGTTGGTGGCGCTATAACTTTGACTCACAATAGTCACATCCATGTGATCGGACTACTACAACCAACACACTCGTGAAGTTTCATAAAGATCAATCAATGTATGCAGAAGTTATAACACTTTGTTTCCCTTTTCTTGCTATTAATTCGTTGCCTCGCCACGGCCAAACCATTTGAGATATCCAAAATCCGTTTGCAATTAAACAACTTCAATGTGTTAGCAACAAGTTAAAAAAGCTTGGTGTAAATTGGATAACCCTAGGAGTAGTAGTATAAAATTCATAGCCTGTTTTTTTCAAAAAATTAACATTCAAACAAAAATAGCCGACTTCCTGTTGGTCGGAGCTAATGAATGTAAATTAGAAAATTGTCCGGCTTGATGAGACAATATGTGTACCGAGTTTGGTGACTGTAGGAAAAACTAACCCCCCACTTTTGTCAAAAGGTGGCGCTACTGAGCCCCTCCACCACGCCCATTTCTATGGCTTTGTCCATGTCTACTGGTTGACAATATTGATGTGTGTGTCGAGTTTCATGCAATTTGAAGCATGTTAAGAGCCTCAAAAACACTCAAGAATATTATTACAGTTTGACCTGTTGCCATGGCAACAATATTTCAAATATCAAAAATCCTGTCATAGGTCTACATCTGCTGTGTATTGACTTTACACTGATGAAGTTTGAAGCAAATCAGGTAAAAATAAGAGGGTGATCTCAAAGCATTTCAAAAAGTGATACACTTCCTGCTGCCAGTTGGTGGCGCTATAACTTTGACTCACAATAGTCACATCCATGTGATCAGACTACTACAACCAACACACTCGTGAAGTTTCATAAAGATCAATATATGTATGCAGACGTTATAACACATTTCCTGTTTCCTTTTTCTCGCCATAAATTCGTTGCCTCGCCACGGCCAAACCGTTCGAGATATCAAAAATCCGCTGGCAATTTTTAATCATCAATGTCTTGTCTTCATGCTGACTGAGTTTGGTGGCGATCGGATTAATCGTCTAGGAGGAGTATATCAAATTCCAGAGCATGCGTTTTTCAAACAACCCTTCATAGCTGACTTCCTGTTGGCGTGGCGTTTAACTTAGAGTACGAAAGTTGTTTGGCCCGATGAGGTCTATATGTGTACCGAGTTTTATACTTGTATGTGCAAGCGTGTTTGATATATAGACCATGTTTTCGGTCCCCATTCAAGGGGGCGCTGTCGAGCCCCCCTGCCACGCCCGGGTACCAGCTTCTGCCCGGCCCTGTTGGCCGCGGATTCCAATGTGTGTGCAAATTTTCAAGAGTTTTCGAGCATGGTAAGGACCCCAAAAATGCCCGAATAGTCGGAAAAAAAAAAAAATAATAATAATCCTAAAGAAAACAAAAGGGCCTTCAGCCCCTTACAGGACTTTGGCCCTAAATATCTGTCAGTGGGGTCAGAAAAATAATATTATTAGGGCCCGAGCACCGATGGTGTGAGGACCCTATTGGAATTGCTCAGCCAATTATTCTTCTTCTCCAAAATTAATCGCATTTTTGAGGGCCTAAACGTTCTCAAAAACTCATGAAACTTTGCACACGCGTCAGAAGTGGTGAAAATTTACATCTGATATGGGTTTCAGAATTAGGTGTGGCAAAATGGCTCGATAGCGCCACCTACAAAATTTCAATTAAGCGCCCTTCGTGCTACATTTCACGTACAGTTATGAAATTCGGTAGACAGATGTAACAGCCCAAAACCTACAAAAAAGCCCCAGGGTCCAAAATATGTAAACCCAACAGGAAGTGAGATATTTTGAATTTTCTCTACAAAATTTTGGCAGTTTTTGCCATTTCCACATGTTGTACTTTAATGAACTCCTCCTAGAGCTTTAATCAGATCAACATCATATTTGGTCAGTCTAATCTAAAGGCCTTTGAGACGTTAAATTGCGAAGATCTAGAGTTTTCACTGAAGGGCGTGTCCGTGGCGGCCTGGCAAAGTTCGATGTTTCGCCATGAAACAGGAAGTTGTTGTAACTCGGGCATACAATGTCTGATCTGCCCCAAACTTCACATTTTTTATTAGAGTCCTGACCTGAAGACATCTATATGACAATATTCAGTTACAGTCATAGCGCCACCTGGGGGCAACAGGAAATGACATGTTTTACACTGTGATTAACTCCTCATAGAGATTTAACCAGATCAACATCATATGTTGTCAGTCTAATCTTAAGACCTTAGCGATGATAAATATCAAAGATCTTGAGTTTTCGTTGAAGGGCGTGTCCATGGCGGACTGACAAAGTCTGATGTTTCGCCATGAAAGAGGAAGCTGTTGTAACTCAGGCATACTGTCTGATCTGCCCCAAACTTCACATGTGTGATAAGAGTCCTGTCCTAAAGACGTCTATATGACAATATTCAGTTAGCCATAGCGCCACCTGCTGGCAGCAGGAAGTGTGGCACTTTTACATGATTTTGTTATAATTCTCCTTTATTTACTCGCTTACATGCATGTCCCCCACTTTTCACTGTTTTCCTGAGGCCAACAGGTGGCGGTGAGCCCGGGTGCGAGGGCCCTTTCATCGCTGCTTGCAGCTTTAATTATTATTATTATTACAACAATTTTTTCATCTTTTCTTAAGTGGATTTTATTTGCTTTTATTTTTAATTAATTAATTTTATTTTTACATTTTTATGATTTAATTATCAGCTTGTCTTTTAATTAAAAGTCAATTTTTTATTAAAATAAATACATCAATAAATATTATTTATATATTTTAAATATATTCTTTTTTCAAAGCTATATATAGTGCTTAAGTTGTATGTACTAGTTTTATGATTCTTTCATGGTGCTTGACAATAAATAAAAAAATTTACATAAAATGACAATAAAATGATCAAAATGCCAAAACGCATAAAAAGTTTTACATTTTTAGTTGAAAACGGTGTTTTGAAAATGCAGCTTTCTGCAAAAAATTATATAAATATCTAAACGTTTACTTTACTTGAGAAGGAAAATTACTTGTGAAGTCATTGACAAAATGTATTTTATATTTTTATCAAATTTCTTATTATTTTCATATTTTTATTTGAAAAAAAAAATGTATCAAAATTAAATTAGTTTATGCTTAAAACAAGCAAAAATATCTGTCAGTGGGGTCAGAAAAATGATCTTAAGTTTATTTTTCTGACTCAATTTTGACACTGAGGAAAAAAAGTAAGTGTATCTTGATTTTTTTTTTTTAGATCTCTATAATAAAAAACAAGACAAAAAAGGAAATAAGTACCTAAAAATATCTAAAAATAATAATAATAATAATAATAAAAATCTTTAAACCAAGATACATAAAATTGTATCAAAATTAAGTGAGTTAATGCTTAAAACAAGAAAAAAAAAAATCAGATTATTGTTTGGCAGATATTTGTTCTTGCTTTAAGCATAAACTTAAGAAGCCCCTGAGAGGACATGGTGATGGAAAAAACATGGGAAAGATGGGAGGGAAAAATTACACTTCGATGCTTTTGTTTTTGCCTGCAAAATGTTTGTGTTCCTCGAGAAACTTTGCACTGAAATATATTTATTCCTCCACAAAAGTTTTGCGAGTGAATGCAAAAGTTTGGCAAGAGAACGTAAAAGCATTGAAATACAATTTTTCCTCCCATCTCATGTATTTTTTCCATCACCATGTCCCCTTAGGGGTTCAGTATAAACTCACTTAATTTTCATACATATTTTTAAAAAACAAGGCTTAATATCTTCAGCAATATTCCTTCTCAAGTAATTGTATCTTGATTTAAGAATGTTTAGATATCGTACTGGAAAACAAGACAAATATGGTTGTAATATCTTAAAATACCTTGTTTTCCCTTTGAATTAAATTCATTTCTTTAAGTATATTTCTTTCTTTTTTAATGCAACGACTCACTTAATTTACAAAAACACTGAGTAAGAAAACATTTGGTTTTTGCAGCGTGTGAACTGGCTCATAGATTGAAGATGTCAGTGGTATGAATAACAGCGAGACAAGATTAAACACAAGAGAGGAGTGCCAACCGGATTTATCTGCGGTGTGAATGCAGCCAGACTCATGACACAAGTGGTGATGTATGAGGAGTTTCTGTGTTGTACCTGCAGAGAAGGCGTGGATGTTGAGGGCCATGTCCTGCTCCTCGGTGTCGGCCACGTCCAGCAGATACGCTCGTATGGGGCCCTCCGTCGCATCCGCGCAGAAATCCAGCACCACCACCCCCAAAACCGTCATCACTATTCCTATCGGCTGGTTATTGGGCACGTCTCCTAGAGCAAGACCTGAGAGACACACACAGAAACAGCTTTATGTTACTTATTAGGAGACGGATCATCTGACATTCGAGAGTTTTACACAATTTCCTGGTTGATTTGGAGGGAAAAAATCTACAGGATCAGTGTTGCTATGGTTAACTAAAACTAAACCTAAAACTAAACCTAAAAATAGTTTGCGGAAAATTGAAATGAAGCTGAAAAAAAAAAGTCATTGATGAACTTAAAGTCCCCCTGAGGTGAAAATCAAGTTTTTAATGTTGTTTATATGTCTATGTAGTGTTTTTAATATGCTTTAAGACAAACCATGTGCAAATTCATGAGTCCAACACACCATTGCTGAGGATTTTCTCCTTAAAACTGCAGTGAAAAAAAGACAGTCTCAGTGTTTCTGACGTCACAAACTACCTTGTAACCAATCACGTCGACGAGTAGATCTCTGAACTGGCGTGAGTAGAGGCGGGGCTAATTTGCATATTCATAGAACCGCGTATACTAAATGAGGCAAGGGTGTAGAGTTACATTCAAGCTATTTAAGGCATGAAGACATTTTTCAAGGAAAAAAAAAAAAGTTTAAATATGCCATTTTGGTGATCAAAAAGTGAGTTTTAAGGGATAAAATTATTGACTACAGGGTGACTTTAAAAAAAGCTCAGTTAAAAGCTGGAAAAGTTGAAAGTTAAAGTACTCAAATGACTAGAAATAAAACTGACAAAAATTAATTAAAGCTATATAGATACAAACAAAATAACTAACTAAACTTTAAAATTGAAAAAGAAATACTATTTAAAATAATATTAAGAATATATAATGCATAAATAATACTAAAATATCACTATTATTAATGTATTTAAATGTGTTAAATAATAGTTGAAAACATTTTAAACCTATATAGACCAATAACTTTCATTTATAAAGTCATATGGTGTCTATTATATTCAAACCTAGTTTTACATTTTTTAATAGACTTTTTGGCTAAAAACAAACAAACAAAGCAGCAAGAAACACCAGCTTCTGCATCATATTGGTGAACGTCAACACGGTAAACATACATTATATAAATGAATTAAATAACAGTCCATTTCCAACAGTTGTATTTATGTCCTTAAGGTATTTTGGATTAAAAAAATACATATAATGTGCCTGAAACATATACGGGAAATATATAAATAAAAATGAATAGAGAATTATTAGATTATTTTGACAAAAATGCATTAAAATAGGTTTTAAAAGTACCCATTTTATGAATGTTTCTTTCATAATCCATAGTCACGCATGAATGACATTTTCATAGGTCATAGGTCAAAGGTCGAAAGTCATATTACAAACATAGAAATTGATCTGGTGATAGTTGAACATATTAGTTACAGTATTTTATAGCACATGCACACACACACACACACACACACACACACACACACACACACACACACACACACACACAAGCAGTGAATATTTTGAATGATGGCTACCTACAATTACACTTTCAGCAGATTGTACGTGCACTTTTACAGTTCATCAATATTTCACACAGACTTTCATGTACGCTGACACACACACAGCCCTCTGGGAACACAAACATCCCGGTTCAGACCTCTGTGTCCTGACCTTGGTCTGGCACATTGTCACAACATGCACCATGTTACATGTGTGTGTGCGTGAGAAAACACACAGACATATATTGATTGTTCTGCTTATTTTAGAGCTTTTCCAGAGTTACAATAGAGCATGTGTGCCGCTACAGCCTGAGGTCACGGGGTCACTTAGTGCTTTATTTCTGTAATTATTGGTGTTTGCTGCTGCTCACAATGATCTGAATAAACCTTAACCTAAAGTATGAAACTTTAGTGTGTCACTCGTCCCACACCGTTTATTCTGCAGAATGAATTTCATTCATGAATGATTCTTCATTGCAGAGAGACGTGCTGTGCTCAATTTTATTAAAAACAGAAAAAAGAGAAAAAAATCCAGACTTACATTGAAGACTTTTGATTTGGGCTAGTAATAAAGAATCACCTAGCAACCACCCAGAACACCCTAGCAACAGCTAGAAATGCACTAATAAAAACACAGAAACCTCTTAGCAACATTCTAGCAACAAAACAAAACAAAAAAAAAAAAAAAAAAAAAATAAAATAAAATAAATAAAATAAAATAAAAAATATTTCTAATGCATTTCTTTCTAATATTATTTTAAACATTGTTATATATAAAATGGAATGAAATGAAATAAATACAAATGGAATGAAAAATAAAAAAAAATAAAATACAATTTAAAATAAAATAAAATAATAATAAAAAATCTTTCTAATACATTTCTTTTCTAGTATTATTTTAATAATAATTGTTATATATAAAATGAATAAAATGAATAAAATAAAATAAAAATAAAATAAAATAAAATAAAATAAAATAAAATAAAATAAAATAAAATAAAATAGCAATGCCTTGGTGACATCCACAACATACTAGGATGGTGGTGCACAACAAACAAAAAATAAATAAATAAATAAAATAAAATAAATTTTTTTTAAAAAAAAATCTTTCTAATACATTTCTTTCTAGTATTATTTTAAACATTGTTATATATAAAATGAAATGAAAAATAAAATAAAATAAAATAGCAATGCCTTGGTGAGATCCACAACATACTAGGATGGTGGTGCACAAACAAAAAAAATAAATAAAAATTAAAATAAAATAAAATAAAAATACATTTAAAAAAAAATAAATAAATATTTCTAATACATTTCTTTCTAGTATTATTTTAAACATGGTTATATATAAAATGAAATGAAATGAAATGAAAAATAAAATAAAATAAAATAAAATAAAATAAAATAAAATAAAATAAAATAAAATAAAATAAAATAAAATAAAATAAAATAAAATAAAATAGCAATGCCTTGGTGACATCCACAAAATACTAGCATGGTGGTGCACAATAAAAATAAATAAATAAAATAAAATAAAATAAAATAAAATAAAATACATTTTTAAATAAAATAAAAAATAAATATTTCTAATACATTTCTTTCTAATATTATTTTAAACATTGTTATAATTTATTGTTTGAAACTGTAAAAATAGGCAGGGCGGAAACTAACTAGACTCATAGCTGTGTATATGTCAGCGGTAGGGTGAGTATTACGCTTTCTTCCTGACAATGGAGTCGGCGCGCGGCAAGCTAGCCGTGGAGACAGGAAGTTGTTCCAGATAGGCAATGAAAGGTAAAAAGGGGCACAACAGGAAACAGTTCCCTGTGAACTGGTTCCTAGTCCTTTCCCATGTCATAGAGACCGACGGAGTTCATGCTGATACACACACAAAGTATGTGACACATAGTCAAGAGAATATTGTACAAAAACAAGGTATTACCACGGTACATATCTAAAAAAACCTCGGTAGGAAAAAGTATGTACAACATGTACTAAGAATATAAATAATCATTTTCATGCTGAAGTTTCCTCACCTATCAGTGAGCCGTTGAGAAAGAGAGCCACGCCCAGCAGGACGCCCACACACAGCGCCAGGATGAAGGGCCGTCGTCGGCCCCAGCGCAGCGTACAGCGGTCACTGGCCGAGCCGATCAGAGGGGTGAACATGAGGCCCAGGATGGGGCTCAGGAACCACGTCAGGCTGTAGTATTGCTCTGGAAGACCTGAGAACAGGACAAACACAACATTACCATCAACATTACCATGTCACTTCCTGTGCATCTTGCTGTTCCAGGCAGTTTAGTGTTGCATATTATTATTATTATTATGCGTATTGCTTTCAGAAAACAGCATTAACGGTAATATGATAAAAGACACATTATTACTCATTATAAACCATTAAAACCCACTTAGAGAAGAAGTTTACTCATTACAATGAAAGAAAAAACCCTGAAATTCAGCCTAACCGGATCGATGCTGATAATACTAATGCTACGGATAACATTATCCAATATCCAGCATCTCCACTTAGACTGAAAAAACTATTTAAGATTAATGTATTTGAAATGCATATAAAATTTCCATCCATTTGGATTACAGAGTTTTAACATGAACTACTAAATGCATATTTGACAGTCGTACATAAAAGAAACATTTAAGAATTTAAAATGCATAAATCATATTTTTTGTGTTATAATATTTTTTATATATTTACAATAACTCATATTATAGGTCACACAGTGTGTCTGACCTCGATTCGAGTAGGTTTTGGGGTTAGTCACAGCTGGCACTCAAAGTTATGATCTTATGACCAGATTCAATAAGAAAATAGGATCAGACGATAAAGCAGATTGTTTGTAAGAGTAACAGGCTTTAAACGTTAATCAAATAACTCTCTCACACACACTCACATGATTCGAATCATAAATAATGCCGCTGTGGAAATCATTATGGGGTAAACAATCCCCTAAAAGCCTGGCAAACCTCCATCTTACCAATAAAAATACACTTTCATTGTTCCCGGATCAGACGGGAGCTCTGCTGGCCTGTTAGTGCTCAACTACAGACACTTCATCATTCAAGAAGAAACCTGAAAGTCATGCAAACAGCCCACAACAACAAAACACTTCAAATGCAAGGGCAAAAAATGTCTCCCGTGAGATTTTCCTTTTGTTTTTTACTTGAATTATCTGATTTAGTTATTAATATTCTATTATATGCCTAGTTAGATATATGGAAGCTTGTTTCTGCAACGGAATAAAACATTTACATCTCGCGATTCTGACTCTTTTTCTCGCAATCCAGACTTCTTTTCTCAAAATTGTGAGATATAAATTCACACTTGTGTTATAATGTCCAGTTGTGAGGGGGAAAAGAGTGACTTTTTTTCTCACAATTACGAATTTATATAAATTAATCAACTGATTTACTTGACAAAAGGTTATTTTATATAGATAGAAAAACAAATATGTTCTCATAAAAGGGTTAAAAAACATGAAAATGAATTTCATAGAGGAACTTACATTTTGAAAGAAATATTGAAAGTAAATTAAAAAAATTTAGGCAAGTGCTCATGGAGTCACCTTATGGAAAAGATGAGTAAAAATTAGTTGTTAATATATAAATTAAATAATCAATAAAATATATAATAAATAATTCAGACAAGTGCTCAAAGAAAAGATGAGTAAAAGGAAAAAATAATTAGTAAAAAATAAAATAAAATTAGGAAAATTATTAAATAAAATATAATTCAGTGAAAAAAAAAAGAAAAAAAAAAAAAAAATTCAGAATATTATTATTATATAAAAATATAATTCAGAAAAGATGAGTAAAGGAAAAAAATAATTCTTAAAAAAATAATATAAAACATAAAATAAATATAAAATAAAATAATTAATTGCTCACATAAAAGATAAATATAAGAAAAAAAATTCCTATGACACTTTCAAAGCAAAAAATATGATTTTCACATCTGCAAAGCATGATAGACTCACCAGCAAAGAAATATGAACAATAACTGGACCGTCTGTAGTATCAGAGGTATTATTGTGCCTTCAGGAGCATCGTTTATGTCAGAAATGTGCATTTGATGCTTTCTAATGCTTTGTCTGTGTGTTCACTGGGCTTTGGAAAGTGGCATTTAAGCTCATTGTGTTGTTAAAGAACAGATCAGTATTTCCAGAAAGGAAAACAAACCAATCTGTTGGCCATTTGAAGAGTATGTTTGTACATGAAAATGAGATCTTATGTCATAAATCCACCAAGCACTTGTCATCCAGACCGAGAGCTCGGCCGATCAGAGTCTGTCTGAAGCATGTCTTCATGCGGCTGCTGGAGTGTGTTTGTTCTGTGAGGCTGTTATAGAGCCAGAACAAACACCACACACACCAGCTGTCTATCATAAACCTCCATCATCATAACCACGTCAGAATTCTGTTCTGGCTGTTAAAACGCTCATAACCTCACACTGCGGATCATGCAGAGATTGGCATAGCAACGATAACTCTCACAGGAATCAACTCTATCTTTAGAGACAGATTTGTGTGTGTGACACAGAGGAGACGTTTAAAGCCATAATAGGATTCTCTCTCTCTCTCTCACACACACACACACACACACACACACACACCGTCAGTGTCTCTTCACCTCTGAGAGGCTCGTCTGCGGTCAGAAAGGCTGATAGGTCTGTTACGTGAAGCGAGGAGCGCTGAGGAGTCGAGTTCAGCGGAGAACATTCCTGAGCTTATGCAAGAGACGCCCAGTGCGGCTTCACAGGGGTCAGCAAACGATATCAGCCACTGAGACTGAGTTACTGAGACGAATGACTCCAATGCAAACACAGCACAGGTATTTGTGTCCGGCACCCCATACAGTCACATTACTTTGCCAAAAGGATCAGTTTGACATGTCTTCAACAGGGAACATGACAAGATTCCAGTAGGATATCAACAACTGCTTTCACCATTTTTATTGCATATGTGATTCAAAGAGTCACAGTATCACAACTGGAGTGGATTGCATTTTTAAAATTTTATATATATATATATATTTTATATTTGAGTGTATTTTAGTTATATATATATATATATATATAAGCATATATATTAAGTAATTTAAAAATATTATTTAAATATTTAAAAAATATTTGAGTGTATTTTAGTTACATATAAGTATATATATAAGTATGTGTAAATATATAATATTTAATAAATAATTTACAAATTTAAATAATATTTAATGTATATTAGTAATATATAAGCATACATATACATACATATATATATATATATATTTGCATATAATGCAATATATATGTAATATATATAATATAATATATTGTTACATACTATATCTGTATTGCAATATTATATACTAGATTTAATAATCTAGTATATAATATATTGCAATACAGATATAGTTTAAAAAATACTATATCAAATACTATACATATAGTAGTATATATGTGTGTGTGTGTATAAAATATAAATATAATATAATATAATATAATATAATACATGCATACATATACATATATATATGCATGTATTATATATATTTATATTATATTATATACACACACGTGTGTGTACATATACATTAAATATAAATATGCATTTGATGCGCGTGCACACACACACACACCACACACACACACACACACACACACCACACACACAATATTATTAAATAATATTTAAGTGTGTACTAAAATTGTTTTCAAAAGTAGATGAAAATATGCCATTTTGAACCTTCCCATTGGACAAATATAATATAATATAATATAATATAATATAATATAATATAATATAATATAATATAATAAAAAAAAAAAAAAAAAACTCACAATTGTTAATCCCACAGTTCTGTGTGGTAAAAAAAAAAAAAACAGAACGACTATGAAAGTCACCGTTTTTCTCACGGATGCTGTCAGAAATCAGCTGGAATAGTGCCACTGCACCTGCTGGTCCCATTCCTGGATCCACAAAAAACAAACAAACAAAAAAAAAGATCCTCTGGGAAAAACGTCCACTGGAGTCCTGAGAAGTTTCTGAGAGCCTTATCAGAGTCAGGACAGGATCTGTGTTCTCATCGCAGGAGACCCGAGCTTGGGAACGGGCCGGCTTAACCTCACAGTGCCACCAACATCTTCCTGCCACCATCGACAGCCAGTCCGCTTCCTCTTCCTCGGTTTTGTTGAGGTGTTTTTTTATATATATTTAGTCTTTGTGAGCAAGCTGCAGTTAAACACACAAACACTGAGACAAGGCACAAACAAAAGATCTGAATCAGCTGGTAAGCAAGTTATTTGTTCCTTGAAAAATATGTGGAGTAAACATCCAAACAGGAAGTTTGAGAGATTTCAGTAAATAATCTCAGGAGATTTTTGTTTCCCACCAGGTCAAAAACGGTGAACAATACTGAGAGCAGAATGAGTCAAACCGGAGGAAGTACTTTCTAAAAGAGAGAAACACACAATTATTACTGTAGCTAAAAGACAGAAGAGCTGCGTCTCACTGAGTTATCAGGCAAACTCCATCAATACACACACAAAAAGATGATCTACAGGTCAACACCAGGTCAGCCAATCAGAAGCCATGTGAAACTAGCTACCACCTGCTAGCTGGATTTCCCAGCATGGATCACTGACTTAGAAAGGCAAAACTCTTCCTTCCTGATTTATTTAGATGCTTTCAGAGCCGGTTCCACTAGCCTTCATTTCCAATCACTTCCACTCATATGACCTCGGATCTGCAAAATCATGCAGCGGAATCATGTTTGAATTTATTACTAATTTAATAATAATTGAAATATTTATTAATTATTCATATTAATTATAAATGTATTAATGTTTATTTAGAAATGCATATTATATTTTATTATATTATTGTGGCGACCAGGGCGGGCGAGAGCCGCGAGGGAACGGAGAGCGAGGCCGGTGACGCAAGTGATAACGAGCATCACCTGGGAGGCGCACCGGCCTTGAGTCTCTCACGGAGGAGCTCCGGGAGCATAAAAGGAGGAGCGACGACCGTGAAGGACGAGAGAGGACCAGGCCTGGATATTATTTTATGTTTTATTATGTTTGTGTGACCGGCAGACGTCCGCGAGGGTCTGCCGGCATTACTTTCGTTTTGTTCTTTGTTTATTTTGAATTAAAGTTTTGTTCAATGTTCGCCGGTTCCCGCCTCCTTCTTCCCACATTTACGAACTGTGTTACATTTATATAAAAATAAAATGTAATAATTTATGTATATAATGGTATTATAAATCAAAACAAACAATGAAAATGATTACTATATATATATATACACACACACACACACACACACACAGTGAACTACATATGGTCACATGGGAAGCACCAATAAACCATAAGACTGAAAAAAACATGTCATTAGTCAGCCATCACCATTACAACAGCCTGTTCCTATGAAAACAAGAAGCCTTGCCAACACACCAGAGACAAACAAGAGAAATCTGGAGTGAGAGTGACAGGAAGAGGAAGGTCAGGAGGGTCAAACTGTCTAGAAATGGACAAAAGGCAAAGCAATGCCAGGAAACAGGTGCTCTCCTGCTCTCGTGTGTCAGGTGCATAGTGGACTACAGCTACAGTGGACTACAGTGGACTACAGCCGACTACAGAGGACTATAGTGGACTACTTACAGAGTGGACTACAGTGGACTACAGTGGACTACAGCTACAGCGGACTACAGTGGACTACAGTGGACTACAGTGGACTACAGCGGTCTACAGCACAGCTACAGGGGACTATCTACAGTGGTGGACTACAGCCTACTCAGTGGTCTACAGTGGACTAAAGTGGACTACAGCCGTCTACAGCGGTCTACAGCGGTCTACAGTGGACTACAGTGGACTACAGTGGACAGTGGACTACAGTGGATATACAGTGGACAGACAAGTGGACTACAGCCGTCTACAGCCGTCTACAGCGGTCTACAGCGGTCTACAGTGGACTACAGTGGACTAGTGGACTACAGCCGTATACAGTGGTCTACAGTGACTACAGTGGACTACAGTCTACAGCCGTCTACAGCGGTCTACTACAGCGGTGGACTACAGTGTCTACAGTGGTCTACAGTGGACTACAGCACAGACAGACAGTACTACAGTGGACACAGTGGACAGTGGACTACAGCGGCCTACAGCGGATACAGTGGTCTGCAGTCTACAGTGGACTACAGTGGACTACAGTGGTCTACAGTGGACTACAGCCGTCTACAGTGGACTACAGTGGACTACAGTGGACTACAGCGGTATACAGTGGTCTACAGCAGTCTACAGCGGTCTACAGTGGACTACAGTGGACTACAGTGGACTACAGCGTCTACGTGGACTACAGCGGCTACAGCGGTATACAGTGTCTACAGCGGTCTACAGTGGACTACAGTGGACTACAGTGGACTACAGCCGTCTACAGTTGACTACAGTGGACTACAGCACAGCGGTATACAGCGGTCTACAGCAGTCTACAGCAGTCTACAGCAGTCTACAGTGGACTACAGTGGACTACAGCGGTCTACAGCAGTATACAGTGGTCTACAGTGGACTACGTCTACAGTGGATACAGTGGACTACAGTGGACTACAGCGTCTACAGTGGACTACAGTGGACTACAGTGGACTACAGTCTACAGGCACAGTGGACTACAGTGGACT
Source organism: Culter alburnus (assembly GCA_028476615.1). Lineage (NCBI taxonomy): Eukaryota > Metazoa > Chordata > Actinopteri > Cypriniformes > Xenocyprididae > Culter > Culter alburnus. The sequence goes on from JAOTNS010000241.1 coordinate 99,131, forward strand.
CTACAGTGGAACTACAGCGTCTACAGTGGAACTACAGTCCTACAGCAGTCTACAGTGGACTACAGTGGACTACAGCCATCTACAGTGGACTACAGCAGTATACAGTGGTCTACAGTGGTCTACAGACAGTACTACAGAGTGTCTACAGTGTGGTCTACAGTACAGTGGACTACAGTGGTTACAGCTACAGACAGTGGACTACAGTGGACTACAGCGGCCTACAGCGGTCTACAGCGGTCTACAGTGGTCTACAGCAGTCTACAGTGGACTACAGTGGACTACAGTGGACTACAGCGGCCTACAGCGGTTACAGTGTCTACAGCGTCTACAGTCTACAGTGGACTACAGTACAGCAGTCTACAGTGACTACAGTGGTCTACAGTGGACACAGTGGACACAGGTGGACTACAGCTACAGCAGTCTACAGCGGTCTACAGTGGACTACAGCAGTCTACAGTGGACTACAGTGGACTCCAGTGGACTACAGTGGACTACAGTGGACTACAGTGGACTACAGTGGACTACAGTGGTCTACAGTGGACTACAGTCTACAGCTACAGTGGACTACAGTACAGTGGATACAGTACAGTGGACTACAGTGGACACAGTGGTCTACAGTGGTCTACAGTGGACTACAGTATACAGTGACTACAGTACAGGTCTACAGTGGACTACAGCAGTATACAGTGGTCTACAGTGCACTACAGTGGACTACAGTGGACTACAGCGGTCTACAGCAGTATACAGTGGTCTACAGTGGTCTACAGTGGACTACAGTGGACTACAGTGGACTACAGTGGACTACAGCCATCTACAGTGGACTACAGTGGACTACAGCGGCCTACAGCAGTCTACAGACATGGACTACAGCAGCAGTACAGTGGTGGACTACAGTGGTACAGTGTGGACTACAGACTACAATTACAGACAGTGGACTACAGTGGACTACAGTGGACTACAGTGGTCTACAGTTACAACAGACTACAGACTACAGCCAACAGCTACAGTTACAGACACTACAGAAACTACAGTGGACTACAGCTTCTACTACAGTGGACTTGTACAATACAGTTGGTGACCTACAGTGGACTACAGATACCTACAGTACCTACAGACGGATTACAAGTTGTGCCCTGAAAGATTTGGAAAATATTCAAGAGTTTTTGAGACAATTAGTAAGAAGTAAACAAATTTCCTCAAGGAAATCATATCTGATTTCAGACCCACCTGCTGCTAAACATCACAAAGTCAAATCATCTGCAATTATAAGTCATAATTCATAATTTTCTCTGTTTCATTTAGAAATATCACCATTCTTGGCCAGAATCTTCTGCAAAGTCAAATTCAAACTATGTGAGGGCCACCATGATCCAGGACCAGAAACTGAATCTCTCCAGCCCTCTGATCCCGATTCGCCAGAAATCAAGCAGATGGCAGAATAAAATATTAACAGGGCGGTTTCATATTCTGTTCCATTCCAGCATGTGTCCGGATTAACCCTGCATCCTTCTCCAATCGTAGCTCATCACCATGAATAATTAAACAGAGTCAGAGCGAGAGAGAGAGATGTGGTGTTTGGATCTGGTTAGGGTTGGTGATCTGGACAGCTAACAGACAGTTTACTGAGATCACAACCTTGCTCTGAGATCAGCAGATGTGCAGCACTGATCTAAGTGGTTGCCAGTGTGTTACCAAGTGGGAGATTGTTTGTGTTTCAGTCATTAGATTGCGAAAACTGACCTCCAATATTGTCCATCTGTTTTTCTCTTGTCAGTGAGCTCCTGTTCTTGAAGGACATTTAAACCACATGGGTTTAAACACACACACACACACACACACACACACACACCACACACACACACACACAGAGCGAGTCATCTCTGTTACGTAATACTGCAGCAGTGCGATACGCAGCACTTTCTCACTCAGCACTGCACATACAGGAGATCTAGTCCAATTTTTTCCTTACACACACACACACACACACACACACACACACACCACATTCGTCTTGCTTCTTGGAAACCACACCGGTCACTGTCAGCTCTTGGGCGGCTCTACTTCCTACTTTTGTGGGCACATAATTCACAGAGGACGCAGTACATTTCAAACAAAATGCTAAATGAGTTTCACTATTGTTTCCGCAAAACCGCTGAAAGTCTGAGTGGTCATGAGAACTCAAGTCTAATCCGCCAGAGACTGACCAAAAACAGCCTAAAAGGGTTCATTGTTTTGCTATTTATAAGAGACAATAGAGACCTGTAAAATCACACGGCACAAACACACTTTATGTAGCGCTCACCACATCACAATCCATAGTTTTCCATAGATCAGCCAAAATGATGCATCTATAACTGACAGATCGCAGGGGTGACGGGGCTGACAAAGCAGGTGTGCGCTGAATTCTTGTGCCCTGTGTGCGAGATGTGACATACCCATGAGGCATTGCAGCAAGCGGGACTGACACCAGGTCGTGAACTGCAACCAGGTTCAGAATGCAAGACTAGCGTAGAGCTTACAGCGTAATTTAAACAATTTCATCATTTACATACAGGAGGAGAAACTGTAAATGTCATTTTTTAAAAGAAAAATATAACTGCTTAAAAATACATATTTCCTACTTTATATAAAATAAGAAACACATTTATTATTATATATAATTAAATAAAATATATTATTAAAATAAATTACATTAATAATAAATTTAAATAAAGTATTAATTTAAATTTATTATTTAAATTAAAACCAAAAATTATTCAGACATTTTTGATATTTTTGAACTATTTTTACTAGTAGGTACAGGACACTACAGTTCATTTATGTTAGTAAGGATAGCAAAATAAAGTAAACTGTGACATATTATACCTAAAAATTCTTCATACAGTGGACTACCAGTAAAATTGATAAAAAATTTGGAACCAAAAATTATTCAGACACTTTGACCTGACCATGTTTTGCTTAAGTGTTATCTGACATAATTAAAATAATTTTTTTCTGACAGTTTAACTCTGAGATTTTATATACATTTATACTTTTTATATATATTTTATATTTTATATATCTCTAATATTTTATGAATATTGTGAATCAACTGTATTAATGAATGTTCAAGGTGTCTGAATAAATTTTGATTTGACTGTATATATATATATGCGCATTTATATTTCCCTGTAAAAATTTACATTTAGAATAACAAATGTGTAGTTATTTGAGAAGATTTGATAGTCCAATATACTGCAATTCATACAACATACTGCACATTTTGGCAAATGTTATAGTTTTTCCGTGCATGCAACAAATTTGCATACAGTAAACATACAGCAGACATGATTCAAGTAGCTTAATATGTATCCTGAAGCATTGTGTGTGTTGGTAAAAAAAGTGAGATCTTTAGCTGCAAGGTAATTTTGTAAAGCATATCGACAGATTTGTGTGGCTTGTGTAGGGCGTTAGTTTATGGCCTGCATGTTTAGGAATGAGGTCAGTTTGCTTAGTGGGAGTTTTTTTCCCATCATTGCGGAATGCATGAAATCCACAGGCTGTGAAAAGCAAAATTCCTTCACTATTCCACACATTCACTGGCTCCTGTTTACTCCCAAACCAGCTGAGCATTCTGGGACACGTGAACGCGTGTGCCTCATCCTGAACCTCGGAATCTGCAGAGTCACACATTCCCAACACAGCGACGGGCCACGCATTCCCTCTGCCTTTATGATCCTGTCTTTTCTGTCTCTGCAGGTGGAATGCTCCGCAAATAGGGAATTTCATATGGGCGGATTCATATTGTGGATGTACACACACACACACACACACACACACACACACGCACGCACACACATGCACATCACAACAAAACGTTGCAATTACCCCTTTTTTTATTTTTTAATCCATTTAAAAAAAACTTTCCCACTCATACTAGAAGGATTCATTCTTTCCAAATACAGCTATTCAAGTAATCTGGGGAAACATTCCTCCATAATCGCAGAATATATAAACACAGAAAAAGTAAATATCAGTTTTTTCCAATATTGTGGAGCTCTATGATAAGAAGCAGCATGTCCAGGTTGTCAGAATAATTTCCTGCTTCCTGCATATAAACTAACTGTGGCTAATCCACCCAACAACTATTATGCATTCACTGAATCCTCAGGAATAACCCGGCATACGTCACCAGATGCCCCGTTCTCTCATCACTCTGAAACACGCACACAGAGACAGGTCAGTGAGAGCGGATCAACCTCCATAAACCTTCTTATCCTCTGATGTTGTTCGGACACCGAGTGCCTGATCTTTGCAGGCACAAAGTCACAGAAGACTCTAAAATTAGCATGTTGCATGATAACATCTCATTACTCAACATCTCAACCTAATCCTTTAAATCCAGGGGATTCCCCATTAGTTTATATAATCACCAGTGATATGCAACAGAGAGCAAAGTAGTTAAACGACAATCAAGATAACCTAGAATTTACAGGCAAAAAATAGCTTACTACAGACAATTTACATAATTATCAGAAATATAACGGTGAAAAACATTAACAGCATTTTTTTCTAGCATCAAACTTAAACACTAAATCAAAATGTAAATGTACACTAAATACAATTAATATAACTAAAAAAACAACCAAAAATGGTGAAACAGCAGTTTGTAACAGGATTTACGGTAACAATAAGATTCCATTAGTTACTACATTAATTAACATGAACTAAAAATCAAAACTAATAAAGCATTTATTAATCTTAGTTAATGTTAATTTCAACATTTACTAATTCAATATTACATACAATATTACTAATGTTAATAAATATTTAAAAATACTGTAACATTGTTAATGCATAAACTCATGTTAACTAATGGGACCATATTGTAAAGTAATGCTGTAGAAAAATTACAAAAAAAGCACAAGTAAAATGACGTGCACAAATTTTTGAGTCATGGCTGAATCAGCAAATCTAGTTTTGAAGGAGCAGTTCATTGAAATGACACAGTTACAGCACAATAAATAATGGATCTTCCCTCCGGGAGAGAAAAATACTGTTCAGAGTAAATGTGTCCTCAGTTGGTGTCATGGTACGATAGCGAGGTCTGGCGAGAAGTGTAGCTAATAGCTAACAGGTGCTGCAGTGTGAATGAGTGAAAGGACAAAAAGAAAGGGAGTGAAACGGTCTACATTACATTAATGCATTTGGCAGAAGCTTTTATCCAAAGTGACTTACAGTGCATTTAAAGTTGTTGGCTAGTGGTTGAAATGGGTACTGCAGTCCAAATTCAAAATATTGGAGAGAGTTGTTTGCCCAGCCCCTTGACACTCACGCGAGTTGCCAGATTGAGGACACTCAACGGGAACCAGTGCAATTAACAATGGAAGCTGATCAGTTAATTTATCCGTGTTTTAATATCCAAACTTTTTAGATGGATGCCGAGGCTTTTTAGGTCTGACTGCAGCAAACAACATTCGCCTGAATGACCCACAGACGGAACATCGGTTTAGTCACAAGCTGACGGCTACAAACACCAACCAGACTCACAAACCATCAGTGCATAAACGCAGAGCACTGGAGAGCAGCATGTCTGAATGATCACATGCTTTACATCGGTGCTGTTTCTGTACATCACACGTGATTAATAAAACATCTTCTTGAGCAGCAAATCAGCATATTAGAATAATTTCTGAAGGATCATGTGACACTGAAAATTCAGCTTTGATCCCCGGAATAAATTACATTCTAAATGAAATTAGCCTAAATTGTAATAGTATTTCATTCATGTTTTTACTGTATTTTTGATCAAATAAATGCAGCCTTGATGAGCAATAGAGCAAAAAACAAAAATAATAATGCTGACCCCCAAACATTTGAACGGTAGTGTATATAAAAACATGTATAGGTAACACTTTACAATACGGTTCATTTGTTAAACATTAGTTAATGGATTAACTAACATGAAACAACAATGAGCAATACATTTGTTACTGTATTTACTAATCTTCGTTAGTGTTAGTTAAGAGAATACAGTGTTCATTCTTTGTTCATGTTAGTTCACAGTGCATAACTATGTTAACAGCTTTTAATAATGTATTAGTAAATGTTGAAATTAACATTAACAAAGATTAATAAATGCTGTATAAGTGCAGTTCATTATTAGTTCATGTTAACTAATGTAGTTAACTAATGTAACTAATGAACCGTATTGTAAAGTGTTACCCAATATAAAAAAAGTATATATTATATATATATATATATATATATATATATATATATATATATATATATATATATATATATATATATATATATATATATATATACATAAGTACAGTCCAAAAGTTTGGAACCAGATTTTTAATGTTTTTAAAAGAGTTTCGTCTGCTCACCAAGGCTACATTTATAATTAAAAATACAGTAAAAACAGTAATATTGGAATATTATTACAATTTAAATAACTGTGTACTATTTAAATATATTTGACAAAGTAATTTATTCCTGTGATGGCAAAGCTGAATTTCAGCATCATTACTCCAGTCTTCAGTGTCACATGATCCTTCAGAAATCATTCTAATATGCTGATTTGCTGCTCAATAAACATTTATGATTATTTTCAATGTTGAAAACAGTTGGTACTTTTTTTTTCAGGATTCCTTGATGAATAGAAAGTTCAAAAGAACAGCATTTATCTGAAATACAAAGCTTCTGTAGCATTATACACTACCGTTCAAAAGTTTGGGTCAGTAAGAATTTTTATTTTTATTTTTTGAAAAGAAATTAAAGAAATGAATACTTTTATTCAGCAAGGATGCATTAAATCAATCAAAAGTGGCAGTAAAGACATTTATAATGTTACAAAAGATTAGATTTCAGATAAACACTGTTCTTTTGAACTTTCTATTCATCAAATAATCCTGAAAAAAAATATTGTACACAAATATTTTGTACAATGTACACATTAAATGTTTGAGCAGCAGATCAGCATATTAGAATGATTTCTGAAGGATCATGTGACACTGAAGACTGGAGTAATGATGCTGAAAATTCAGCTTTGCCATCACAGGAATAATTACTTTGTGAAAATATTCAAATAGTACACAGTTATTTTAAATTGTATAATATTTCACAATATTACTGTTTTACTGTATTTTTAATTAAATAAATGTAGCCTTGGTGAGCAGACGAAACTTCTTTTAAAAACATTAAAAATCTTAGTGGTTCCAAACTTTGGACTGTACTAATATATATATATATAATATATATAAATTCAAGTCCTGTTCTAGATTTTTATTCTGCTAATATCAGAAATATGGCAGAGCGTGGAATTAAAATGGGTTGTAAATGCCATTTCGTGTTAATTGGGTTCCTGCTTGAAAATAGGAAAAAATAAAGTTTAGCAGAAACGATTAACCCTCTGGTGCTGTTCGCGTGTCGGGCTAAAATTGACCAATTTTTTATATTATTATTTCAATGAAATGATTGTACTATATTTTATTTCTTTCATATTTTGTATTTTTAGGGGATTTTATGGTACTAAATTATATTTACGCTGTAGTTATAATCCATTTATTCACTTTTTGAACATGGACCTAAAAATGAACTTTCCAACTTAAACTGTCATAAATCTGCTTTAGAGCTTAAAAATGCTTTCGAGCACAGACTGAAGTTTGGTCTCTTATTAAAGATGACACTTGACAGGTTATTGCTGAAGTGAAAAAAGTTTTAAAAGTGAACTTGAAAAAAAAAAAGTTATAAAATTTTACCTTTATTGTTATGAAAAATGCACAAAAATACCATTTTTAAAATTTTATATGAAATATATATTTTCCAAAATATGTTTTACTGTAAAACTGTAAGAAAATCAAAGCCATAAATCTGAACAAGTTGTGTTTCAAACTTGAGGTTGATATCTCAAAAAATGAGCTTTCAGTAAGAGTTTGTTTGGGCGCAGTACCAAACATTTCAACTAGATGGAATTTATCTCCCATTCATTCCCAATGCGCTCATTATTGACCGCGAACAATACAAGTGTGACTACTTTTTTCAGGACCATTTAACCTTTTTGAATCATGTCCATCCATGATTTTTTCATTTTTTGTGTGTGTTCACACAGCAAGTGCCAAAACCTTTACGAAGTTTCGTACCATTCTAATGAAGTAAAAAATTCTAAAAAAACACAACGTAAAATTTTTTGGTCAAAAACAACCCAACAGCACCAGAGGGTTAAAAGTGTATGTGTGTGTCACACACATATGTAGATAAGTAATCAATATCACACCAATCACTGTTGAGAAAAGGGACTTCCTGTTCAGAATGAGCACATGCTGTTCAATAAAGCATTATGATTACGAAGAACAAAAGCACCGGCGCTCCTCCAGACCCACAGCTGATTGCATGACAAAGTGGCAATTCTTTCAGTGAAATTAAGGCCTGGGGTGTCGTTTGCATAATCTATCAACTGCCAGACGAGTCATGCAGCGCACGTCCCACAGATCCTTTAATTGTTTGCTTTATCATGCCGTTCACACACACACAAATTTTACACTGCTTATTGAAGTGTCTTTATAATAAATAAATTATAATATATTCTATTATATATTTATATAATTGTATATTTACATATATAAATAATGAATATTTAAATATATATGAGTATAAATTGACATTATAACCACCTTCCCAATAGCTATTGTTATCAGCACCGACCACAGAATAACCCATATTAAACCCATATTATTCACTTTTTGCTGTGTGCATCAGGCCGTGTTAGATGTTATGATTTGGTTTATTATTATCGAAATGTTTGTGGACATTCTCACCTATCTGCAGCAGCACAGGCGTGACCAGCGCCGTCTCCATGGCGTAGCAGAACTCTCGTCCGAACATGACCGCGCCGTGCATGATCCACTGGCGCAGTGGGATGCGGTCTATAGAACCCTCGCTGACCGACTCCTCCTGAGTCTCCAAGTCCCGCCCTCCAGCCCCGCCTGCTCCATTAGCCCCGCCTCCTCCACCGTGTTTCTCCACGGGCGGCACCATGGCAGCCTGCATCTGCACGCCGTCTGCCTCTGTGTTCTGCGGGGCCATCCTCGCCGTCGCCGGCATGCACTCGGAGCAGAGGTCACGTGTGGCTCCACGCACAATCAAAAGCAAAATAATAAATAAATCTAGGAAGTATAAAGCCAACAGCAGCACACCGCTTCCCGTGGACGCCTTTCTGTCGAGGAGCTCAGCCGTGGATTGGACTCAGGGAGCGGGATATATCCTGAAATGTGGCGTTTGATAAAGGCCTCTTGCAGGAGCCCTGGGACGGGCCGAGTCGGGTGATTTGGGTCGGACAGGGGAGGATATGACTCTATCATGAGGTCACTCCCGCTGATGTGATGTGTGTCAGCGTGTGTGAGTGTGTGTGTGAGTGAGTGTGTGTGTGTGGGTGTGTGTGCATGTACTTGTGTGTGGTGTAAGTGTGTTTACTGTCTACTGGAAACAGTAAAAATCCATATCAATTGCCATTCAGTTAATACCAGTTTCATGATTTGTATGGAGGCGGTGCTGTAGAGGGTGGAGGGCAGGCCGAGGGGTGAAGGGCAGGAGAAACCAGACGGAAAGCACCGGAGAATCCCCATGGAGTGACCGATCAATCTGAAAGAGGGCAGGAGAGATTGCGTTACTTAAATTCACAAAAAATTATTAATACTTATGCATTTACACGTACTTTAATGCATTTTCATTATGCACTTTTATCTAAAGTATCTTGCGTTTTATTTTAATCTGAGGTTGTGGAGTTCGACTCTAAACAAACAGCAGAATGAACATATTTGGCGGGATTATACGGGGAGCTTTCAGAGATTAGCACTAAAAATGCGGCTGTAACTATGGCACGTTTCAGCACAGGGCGGAAATTCACGCTAAAAGCCCAAAGCATTAAAGTGTGCAAAAACAATCAGCTGCGCAGGGGCACTTCATAAACCTCTTAACATGACTGAGATGAGAAATGAATCTGCGTGCGGTCTTGAGGGCTCTTTAAGACCCAACACAATGCACTTCGCTCAAGGTTCAAACTGGAGCAACAGAGCCGACATTGTGTTTGCGTGGCCCGGGTCTCCTGATTTCACCACGCTGCTATTTACGGATCAGAGGATTCTGAAACGAGGCAAAAGAGGAAGGGAAATGAGCATTTCCTGAACGCCACAACAAAAACAAACACAGAGTAAAACAGTCAGTCAGACCGGGCGTCGATAAGTGACGCTGTGGCTTCCCTCCTAAAGCAGCATTATCAGAAGTGGGGTTCTTGATTGTTTTAGCAGGTGATCTCTGGCTCCTGGAGGCTTGTTTATCATGTGAGACTCGGATAAGACACAAACACTATCAGATTACAGCTCTATTCAGCGTAGTAATGAAGTGTGGGGTATTTAAATATAATACATTTGGAACAGCTGACTAGGATTCCCATGTGCCACCTCTGGGTCGCAGGGGCGACGGTCTGATCTGGCAGCTGATTGGTTATCTAATCCTTACACCATCCTCAGCCAGAGAGTCAACGGGACACTCGGGATCTGCTCCGAAATCTACTGAGCTGCTTATGTAGACAGAGACTGAATGCATCACAAGCAGTAAGCAGCATAATTACACAAGTAACAGAATAGATGTTTACCTTCGCTTGTCGAAGTAAATTTAGTAAACCAAATTTGAATTACATACATCCTTCATGGAAAAGATAAATCTGAGAATGTATTGCAACAACCACAATGACAAAAACAAATTTTGATTATAAATATTTTGTTAATTATTATATAATATTTTGATATTAATTTAATATAGATAAAGTCTTGAAAGTAAAACAATAAATGCAAGAATTCATTACAACAACAGCAGTGAAAAAAAGATCCATGCAAGTTGGCAAAAAAGCAAGACAAATGTTTATTATTAATATGATGTTAATTATTATACAATATTATGATATTAAATTAATGTGCATAAAATATTTAAATATTTTATTTTTAATATAAAAGTTTATTATAAATATTATGTACGTTATTACACAATATTATTTGATATTATTTAATGTGCATAAAATATTTAAATATTAAAATGTTTAATTTGTAATATAAATAATTTATTTTTAAAAATCTTAATTTCTTAATAGAAAAGACACCAAAATGCATTGCAACAAACTCATTGATTAGATAGATAGATGAGATAGATGAGATAAATGTTTCTTGAGCAGCAAATCATCATATTAGAATGATTTCTGAAGGATCATGTGACACTGAAGACTGGAGTAATGATGCTGAAAATTAAATAAATAAATTGCATTTTAAAATATATCCAAACAGAAAACAGTTCTCTTGAATTGTAAAAATATTTCACAATATTACTGTTTTTGCTGTATTTTGGATTTAATTTAATTTAAATTCTAAAAGGGATAGACATTCACCCAAATAGATTCCGGTTTTACCAAATTCAAAGTGTGATGTGTTTTTATGCTTATTAGAGTATCACATCATTATCTTAGACTGGAGAGACTCTGGCAAAACTCCCACTTAAATCCACCCTGACCGTCGATCTACAGAAACATCTGACAGCATGACAGGCGCTGCATAATAAACACTTCAGAGTCTGTTCGTTCAAAAAAAAAAAAAAAAAAAAAAACTGTCTTTCCACAGTTGACAGTTTTGTAAAATGGCTAACAGGCCCAAGCAGGCTCCCTGCAGAGACTCTCTGCCGTCCATCATTCATCAGGCATCATGTCAACCACAGTGTTGAGTTTCCCCTCATCGGCACTGAGAGCTTCACGCCATTAGCAATAAGCCAATAAACGGACGCATTACTGAACCGGTCACAATCAAAAACATCTGCGTCAGAGCAATGCGGCTCTGGCTGAAAGGGTGTCGAGCTGCTCTCCTCAGAGGCTGTTGGCAAATGTACCATCTGCACCAAAAGCGGCCTGTCATGTGAGAAGGTAAGAGGGGCCCGAGCGGGTCGCGCTGGATTCGGTTCCACTGCAGCGGCGCTGTGGAAAATCTTCTCAACCGCCTGTCAGAGGAAAGCTGCCATCCGACTGAGAGCAGAACCCGCTGCCGTTCTGCAGAACTCTGACTATGATGTTTCAGAGGATGTAGATACTGAGAGACAGTCTGAATGTGATCATAGGATCAATAAACATAAGGTAATAGATGGAAAGAGCTTTGAGCTGTCGGTGGGAAAGCGAGTGATTAATTCACTCCTCACCTGTGCTGAGATTCTTACATAACAGCATCCCGTGGGGCCGAAGTATCTTGCTTTCTCATGAACGTGCAAAACACAATTACTAACACACACACACACACACACACCAGGTGAGTGAATGACCAAATATCATGAGATGTGATATTGCAATATTGCATTTGTATTATTTTTTAAATGATTCAGTTCACTACTATATAAAGTGTACATACGTATACAGTATATATTACATCCAGGATGATGGATGGAACAACATATAAAAGGATGGATGGATGGATGATGGATGGATGGATGGATGGATGGATGGATGGATGGAGGGTGGATGATGGATGGATGGATGGATGGATGGATGGATGGAGGATGGATGGATGGATTAAAAGGATGGATGGAGGATGGGATGGATAGATGGAATGGAACAAAGGATGGAAAAGGATGGATGGATGGAACAATGTGGGATTGAAAAGCGCGTGGATGGGATGGATGATGGATGGATGGCATGATGGAACAATGGATAAAAGCGAGATGGATGAGATTGCAGGCTGCGCAACAAAGAGATAAAGATGGATGGGATGAACAGATGGAGTGGATGAAAAACATGATAAAAGGATGGATGCGATGAGAACAACGGCATAAGAGAGATGGATGGAATGGATGGCATGGATGGAACAACGGATACAAGGGATGGACATGCGAACACGGAATATCAAAAGGCTGGGATGGATAGGAGGGATGGAAACAAAGGATAAAGGATGCGAAAGATCAAAAGGATGGATGGATGGATGGAATGGATGGATGGAACAACAGATAAAAGCGATGGATGGGCATGGTATGGAAGAATGATGGATGGATGGACGGACAAAGGATACAAAGCGATGGGATGGATGGTAACCCAACAGCTAAAAGGTAGGAGGGCATGGATGGATGGATGGATGAGAGTAGCAGCGCATGGATGGACAGATGGAAGCCCAGAACAAAGGAAGATAAAAGGATGGATGGCACAACAGATTAAAAGGATGGATGGAAATGAGAATGGCAACAAAGATAAAAGGATGATGGATGGATGGATGCAAGATGGAACAACAGGATTAAAAGGGATGGATGGATGGCTGGTAACCAACAGATAAAATTATGGATGCCGATGGATGATGCGAGTGCATGGATGGATCGGATGGACCAACAGATAACCCACAAGGAGGCGATGGATTGCGATGTGAATGTGATGCATGATTGGTATGGATGCGATGGATGCGATGGATGGATGGATGCAGCAACAACAGATAAATAAGAGATGTATGCCACTTTAAGTACTTGTAAAATGTAATGGATGTCAAAATATTTTACAAATTGTATGTGGATTTAATCTTAGTATAAATGGTAACACATATATTAAAATAATTTTTAATTGATCTGTAGTTTGACCTATACAAAATTAAGTCTTGTCCGCGCGTTTGATGTGACGATGCTATGACAGTATATCCCTATACCTGTGGTTGCTTATTTGTCATTATTATTTCTAATAGTCAGATGATTTTTGTTTATTTGGTGATTGATTGTTGTTTAATGGTGTTTTGTTTGTTTTGGTTTTAATGTTTGTGATAATTGATTGGTTGTTGACTTATTAGTCTTATTAATCTCTCTATTATATTGCTTATTTGTATCTTAATTTTTTGTGAATCGTATTATCGGATCATTGTGTATATATTTTTAAATGGGCTATTATTGTGTATTTTTTTTTTTTTGGCATGGTATTTGGTGAGTTTTCTGATTAGTGTGTGGAAATATATAGCGTTTGTAGATTTTAATTATTCGGTTTGAATGGACTGTTGATTATTGGATTGCTTTTTAAGTGACTTGGTATAATTTGGTAATTATTGGCTGACATTGTATTTTGGTTTTCTTATTATATTTTATGACTGGTGTTGGTTTTATATTGTTGGGTTTGCTATTATTTTGAGTATCATTGCTTATGCCCATTTGCATGGATATGTGTAGTTGGTGGTTAGGTGTTAATTTTATAATATTAGTGACATAGATGTTTTTTGATGTAGAGTTGATAAAAGCAAATTGTTTTTTATGGTGACCCACGATTTAGGTTAGTGTTATTTTTAAATGCTAATTTAGTGATATTTTCTTTGTGTTGTTTATGCAAATAATACAATTATTATAAACTTTCATTGAAAGAAATGAGCTTTTTTTATTTCTGTATTGTATATATTTGCTTGGATTCGATTCTGTTTTTATCATGTTAATGCATTTCATCAATTGTATTGAATTTTCTTTTTATGTTGCCTGATATTTTGTGCCTGCAATGTATATGGTGAATATGACCCCTATGCGATATTGATTATTGGGAATTTGTTAAATTCGTGGTTGTATTATATTGCCGAACGATGATGGAGTATAATGTAGATCGTTGTATTGTTGGATTTGCTGCTTGTGATGGTGTTTTTTGTTTGTTTGGTGATGCGGGTTTTGTGATTATTTAATCTATATGTGGAGGGTATGGATGGAAAACAAAGGCATAAAAGTATGGATGGATGGAACACAGATAAAATAGGACTATGTATCAGACCTTTTGGATTGGATGGCTGGAGGGAGGAACAACAGATAAAAGGATGGATGGATGGATGGATGGATGGATGGATGGATGGATAGATGGACTGACGAAACGGATTGGATGGATGGATGGAACAACAGATAAAAGGATGGATGGATGGATGGATGGATGGATAGGAGGAGGATGGAAACAAATGGATAAAAGGATGGATGGATGGAAACAACAGAAAAAGGATGGATGGATGGATGGATGGATGGATGGATGGATGGATGGAACAACAGATAAAAGGATGGATGGATGGATGGAACAACAGATAAAAGGATGGGATGGATGGAAAACAGATAAAATAATGGATGGGATGGAGGATGGATGGATGGATGGATGGATGGATGGAACAACAGATAAAAGGATGGATGGATGGATGGATGGATGGAACAACAGATAAAATAATGGATGATGAATGGATGGATGGATGGATTCTTAATTTTCAAAGTTCTCTCAAATGAGAGGAAAAGTTCATCTGATGTCAGTGTGTTGGTTTTCTCCAGGACATCTCACACATGCATAATGTTAACCCATCAGTTATAAAGACAACCATGAGAGATCAGAGAGGGAACGCGTAACATCCATCACTCATGTGACAGAAACACACACACACACACACACACACACACCCTCATCAGTCTCTACACAATTATGAATCATCTCTCCATCAGATCTGCTGAAGCTCAAAGTGTATTTGATCAAACGGCGGAGAGGTCTGAATTAACGACAGGCTGTAAATCAAGATCACCTAGTGAGTGACCTCGATGCCCAGCGTCCACACGCAAGCAAAGCACACACTTAAATCAGGGACAGCGAGGTGTTGAGATGCCTCTTAAAGTTCAAGGTTATAAACTATTTTAGTTACAGACTAGGTTTAGCAGTTAGCACCGCATACAAATCTGAAGCTGCAGCCAATTTTATCCTGTTTATTCCCAACACATGAGGGCTGGGATCACATGACCCTCCTGTATTCAAACGTGACAAGGACATGCCACATTTCCTCACAGTCCAGTCAGCAATTAACGATCGATCGGTCAGACTCATTAGCAGCGCATTAGCCAGACACACGACAGTGCTTCAGCATGATTGACATCTCAATGTTACATAAGACAAAAAAAGAGAAAAAGAGAGAGATCTCTGGAGCTTAACTGGCCTTCAACGGGTCCAAAATGCTTATGAGGGACTGTCTGAATTGTGACATTCCTATGGTGGTTTATGCAGAGAGCATGTCTTTCACACGTGAATGTGCAAGAGGTGAGGGAAAACAAGGACGTGAGAGAGTGAGAGATAGAAAGAGAGGTCAAGTAACGCTAACCTGCTGCTGTGGGATGAAATAACAGACACTGATAACAGGACAGATTGTTCAGTTCAGCAGCTGGGAGAAAAAGTCATCTGTTCATACGCCCACAAAAACACGAGATTGCAGGTGGCGATTTCCCAGCAGAGCTCTAATTTTCTAAGCAACAAACAGCATTGATTGTTTACAGTAACAAAACGTACAATATCAGCTGATACCAGGAGTTTAATATACCTGGAGAATGATATCTAATATCCACTAGCATTCCCATTTAAAGCTGTGCAATACTGGAAAAATGGCATTGGGATATTTTGGTTTTCTGCAATATAAATAAAATACAGGAATTTTATCTAAATGATTTTAATAGCTATTGGAAGAATTAATCATTCTAGAGTGTTCGGGAAATGCATCTGCATAATATTTTGAAAAAAGCTGAAAAATGACTTAAAGGATTAGTTCACTTTAGAATTAAAATTTCCTGAATTTACTCACCCCCATGTCATCCAAGATGTATATGTGTTTCTTTCTTCAGTCGAAAAGAAATGAATTTTTTTGAGGAAAACATTCCAGGATTTTTCTCCATAAAAAATGTGCTATATTGCACTAAAAGTGGTTCTTGGCTCATAATCATAGGGGGAACCACTTTTGGTGCTATGTAGCACCATATCTTTAAAGGTGCTCTACATACCTTTGTCAAATGGTGCTATGTAGAACCCATAAGAGGTGCCATATTGCATTGTATTTCTTCAACAAAAATGGTGCTAAACAGCACCAACAGTGGTTCTATAAAGAACCTTTAAAGGGGCTTAACAGGGTCTTTGTACGGCAGTGGTGCTATATAGCACCTTAATCACCCCAAAGAACCACTGAAGAACCACTGAAGAACCATACAGCCGCTTAACAGGTCCTGTATACAGTAGTGGTGCTATATAGCACCTTAGTCATCCCAAAGAACCAGTGAAGAACCACTGAAGAACCACTGAAGCACCAAGATTTGGTGCTATACAACACTTAAAGTGGTTCCCCTATGATTATGAGCCAAAGAACCACTTTTACTATACTGCACCATTTTTTTTAGAGTGTATAGTGGACTTCACTGGGGTTCAACGGGTTGAAGGTCCAAATGTCAGTTTCAGTTCAGCTTCAAAGGGCTCTACATGATCCCAGACGAGGAATAAGAGTCTTATCTAGAGAAACCGTCGGCCATTTTCTAAAAAAATAACACAAATAACACATAGAAAAACAAGACGTCACTCGAATGTTTTGAATGGGAGAAAGTGCAACGTGCAATATAGCGGATAAGTCCCGCCTTCTAAATAAGAGCCAATCAGCGATTGGTAAAGTCATTGCGTCACTGCAGCAGCCATTAAAAGCTCCGGTTCCTATAGAAACAGTCAGACGCGCGCTTCCTATAGAGATTGCACATGCACACTCGCTTGATCCAGCCTGAAAAATACAGTTTTTTTGTCATTTGAAGCATTTAGAAACAAAGTTTATGAGACAGTTGTTGTCAGATTTCATTGGGGATTTCAAATAAGAAATTTTATCGAAAGCTTGCCAAACAGCTTTTGAGAATTTGATGTTTCCCCATTCAAAGAGATAGGAGCTGCACTTGCATGCCTGAGAGGTGTTTCAAAGATGGCCGTCGAGAAGTGAGTTTGATCACGTTGGAAAGGATCGGAAGTACCGTGGTAGGGTGAAAAACTCCATCTCATTTTCTCCTCCAACTTCAAAATCGTCCGACATCGTTGTTTTACCTTTTTTTGTAAAGGGTGTTTGACTTAGTCTTTGCATGTTCGCTTTATAGACATTGGATCAATACTTTCGCTTACGTCATGCGTAACCTTTCCAACGTGATTAAGTAATGCGTATCGTATTGTAAATTATCAGGAAATTTTAATTCTGAAATAAACTAATCCTTTAATTAAATCGCAGCTTTGATAATTACACTAAGCCATCTTGTGATAACAATTTTAATTCGATATATCATACAGTACAGGTAACAGTATTATAGCAATTATGAAAAAGAAAGTATTGGTATTCATACTCTGTTATTGGTGCATCTCTATTTGGCAGACTGTCACTAAGCCAATACACATTTAACTGCAACAGTGTACAGCTGACCCAAATTACACTGGCTAAGTTTCATAGGTCAAGCTGACTGCAGTCAAGGTATCGGGTTTATATTTGTGCGTGCTGGGGTAAAACCTCCTCCCCCGGCTGGCCTACATCCATCCGCTGATCCTGGGGGAACCAAATCCACATGACTGCAGAGAAACTGGGGACTATTTGGGTTATTTACTAATCAAAGGCTCACGAGGCACACACGGAGATCAGGTCAGGATGATTAATGATGGGATTCAGGTGACGCTCGGATTACAAATTCGTCTAGCGATAACTCTGATCCAAATCACAATACCAACGCCCCATTGTGAAATATTTCAGCGTCTTCTACATGCCAGGTTTCCACCTGTGAGCATGCATTTCACAACTGAAGTCAGACATAACAAAAACACAGTGTGTATTGCTGTTGGCAGGATGATTTACAGTCGTCATAACAAGAGCTGAAGTATTTGACCATTTGGCCTCACGAGTGCCATGTACATGTAAATCACAAGAGCACCGGGACATCATGTTCAGACAATGAAAACAAACTCGCGTTTGGACACTGGCAGGGAGATTTTACTTTGGCTGTCTGTGTTTATTAGAGGTGTTTGCTTATACTTGGGGTGTGATCAAACCCATGATAACACTAATTATTAAACTTCAACATGCAATATCGGATTCCTCCTCAACAAGACATGTGATTTAAGAGGTATACTGTTATTTTGATTAATTAAACTCACAACAATAAGAAACCACCTAGCAACAACTCAGAAAACCTTAGCAATAGCATAGAAGCAATAGAAAAATATGGTTTCTTTTTGCGATCAATGCATACTGAACATGATATATCTAGCAATTATATGGCTACCAAATGAACAGTTTTTAGTACACTATAAAATGCTGGGTTAAAAACAACCCAAGTTGGGTTGAAAATGGACAAACCCAATGATTGGGTTAACCAAGAGTCAAGAGGCATTTATTTATCATTTGCATGGTTAACACTGGGGAAAACTGGGCATTGACATGCTTGTGACAAGGTTAAATGCATTTACCCCAGCAGCTGGGTTAAATGTTTGCCCAACGTGCTGGGCAGTTATATTTAACCCAACTATTGTTTAAAAATTCTTAAAATGAACCCAAAAAAAAAAAAAAATTCAGACACATAGAGGCAACAATAATCAAAAGGTGAACATTTATTAATAAGCAATTTAATATAAATGTTTATTGTTTAATTATTATTAATTAAACTTATTAATAAATGTTCATTTATTAAATATATTGATAAATGTTCATTTCCAATATACTTGTGGTTCATTTTAAGCAAGCAATACGGTATTTTTTAAACAATAGTTGAGTTAAATAAAAATACCCAGCAGGTTGGGCAAACATTTAACCCAACCACTGGGTTAAAACAACTCAATTATTGGGTTAAAACAACAATTGCTGGGTTAAATCAACACAATTGCTGGGTTTGTCCATTTTCAACCCAATTTGGGTTATTTTTAACCCAGCATTTTTTAGAGTGTAGTTTTCCTGTCATCTATCTCTACTTGCCTCCATGACTTCACTAAGAGTGAGAACCAATCGATTTCTATGAACCAATGCAGCATTCACAAAAAACAGTCCTTTTCCAGTAGAAATATCTAATAAATCTTAGAAGTATCTAAGCATCATTAAAACTAGAGAAATTCACTGCTGCAAAGATAAGATTTTTTTCAGAGAATATATCTTGAACTAAATATAAGCATAAACCTCACTCATTTTGTCATATTTTGGCTTAAAACAGGAAAAAGCTCATTTCCAGCAGATGACAGTGCTGCAGCAGTGCACGAGCTCCTCAGGAATGTAAACAGACCCTGCAGGTGTGCGCGACGCAGTGACCGCAGTGCTGCAGCGCAGGAGGAGGAGCCACATGTGTGACAACATCAACACAAAGTGTGACGAATCTTCCCCACTAACATGCTCTCTGTTTGACCAACAGCTGCTGCGCAAACACACGCGCACTTAACTGGAGTGTCAGCGGGTTGGGTGGCCTGGTCAGCTTCTGTAACCAACTCGTCTTTCTGGCTGACACGCACACACACACGCAAACAGAAAGGATTTAAAGGGCCAGCGCTGCATCAGCGGGATCCTGCACGTGCAGTAACACAAATCCAGTAAAAGCCCTGCGTCAAACCTAAAGAATGGAGTTAAGATAGTTCTAATCCAAAACATACGATAAACAATGACTGTGATGATCAACAGGGATGATGACGATGATGGAAAGCATACACCCTGTGGTGCTGTTTGCGTGTCGGTCAAAAATCAATTTTTTTATTTCAATGAAATGATTGTACTATATTGTAGTTCGACAATGTTTTTTAATTTAATATTTTGTATTAAATTAATTCATTTTCTACAAAAAAATAAATAAAAATGTATATACTTTTTAACCACAAATGCTTGTCTTGCACTTCTCTGCGATGTAACACATTACGTAATCACGTTGGAAAGGTCATGCGTGACGTAGTTGAAAGTACCGCGGTAGGGCGAAAAACTTATTTTCTCCTCCAACTACAAAATCGTCCAACATCGTTGTTTTACCTTTTTTTTTGTAAAGAGCGTTTGACTTCATCTTTGCATGTTTGCTTTTGTAGACACTGGATTGGTACTTCCGCTTATGACACGCGTGACTTTCCAACATGATTACGTAATGCGTGGCACATCACAGAAAAGTGCAAGATGAGCATTTGTGGTTAAAAAGTATATACATTTTATTTATTTTTTTAAAAATTACTGATTGTTTCTCTAGATAAGACTCTTATTCCTCGTCTGGGATCATGTAGAGCTCTTTGAAGCTGCACTGAAACTGACATTTGGACCTTCAACCCGTTGAACCCCAGTGAAGTCCACTATATGGAGAAAAATCCTGGAATGTTTTCCTCAAAAACCTTAATTTCTTTTCGACTGAAGAAAGAAAGACATGAACATCTTGGATGACATGGGGGTGAGTTCTAAAGTGAACTAATCCTTCAAGTCATTTTGCTTCCCAAGTAAGTATATCTTGATTTAAGAATGTTTATATATTTTTACTGGAAAACAAGACAAAAAATACTGTCATTTTTTGCAGTGCGCAACCCAACAGAGGAGAAAAGAGTACCTAAAGGAACACAGGCTGTTTTCAGACATGAGCATCAGACACTCCTCCACATCATCATCAGCTGCCAGTACAGACGGCGGCCAAAGTCCAGTGAGTAATGCAAGCCGGAGTCTTGCCAAACGGGCAGACGCCCAAAAAACTCCCAAACAGAGGAAAGCAATTGAGAAGAAGTCAATGACGAGCCCTCAGTTTTCCGGGTAAGATGTGATGCGGCTTACTGCACTAAATTAAGACCATCATCCCTGAACTGCGCACACGTTCGACATCAGATCTGATCTATAAGTGGACCGACATCTACCTGAAAAGCTCTTATGGAAAACAAACAACTCTGACACAAAGCTCAGACAAGTAAACAACATTTCAACACATCAACATGAGCTGTATTTATCTTCTTCCCTCCCACCTCTGACATGCTGAAATTCCTGATTGATTAAGTTTGAGGGTGTGGTGAACTGAGATGCAACTTGGAGGTGACACGGGCATTGTGATTGATTAGTTCATGATGACATCACATGGGGCGGCAGGTGTTTGGGACAGGCAGGGTGTTGGTGCTGGCCCTGACCCAGTTTGAGGTGAGGTGTTGGGTTGCGCTGGTCTGCATGGGGCCTGAATGCATGGAGATGTCTGTGTGTGGTTGGGGCATTCATGAACGTGATCCTCAGCATTAACAAACATTAGCGTCTTCTCTTACCCGCACTGTTTCCCAGTCAGATCAAACGGGAATTAACAGTGCTGATTAATTTCATGGCTCAGCATAAATTATCGCAACGCGTCGCTTAGCAACAGCGATCAGACTGGGCTAAAGGTATCCTGATGCTATTCTTGGACTGCAAGAAAAAAAAAAAAAAAAATGAACAAAAACATTCATTTTTGCAATATAATTGAGAAACAAAACTGCAACCAAAGAGAAACTGCCAGGTCAGAGATGCAACACTCACAAGGACTCATAAATCACAAGCTCTTGCAGTGACATTCTCTTGAAAAAGACGCATTATGCGTATACGCCTTGATCAGGCTGTTTTAGGACAATATACTCTTCACTTTGAAGTATTTGAAGCAGTATGCAGCATGCAAATGATAGACATTAAAAACAACAATATGCAACATTGATGTCTCATGAATAATTAAACGCATGTTTAATGTCATCTAAAGAGTTGCATACTGTATTCTGATATTGCATGCATATTGTGCATACTGTGCACAACACACATGCTGTAAACTGAAGAAATAGTATGAGTAGTATTGTAGCATGCTATTCTTTAGTAGGAGGATATTTTGTTCCAGACAACATCGTCCTTGATCCAATCCTCCCTCATTCCCACTGCAGAAAACAACACTTGTTCAAACACAACAACAGCACGGCTCTAAACTCCCAAACCAAGATCTGCAAAAATACCACATACGGCTCCTCCCACAGCACATGAACCTTGATGGAAAATTCCGGTCTGAGAAAGTGAGGCCTTTGCCACAGTCGACCTCTTATGACACACATGCGTCAGTCTCTGATAGGGCAGGAAAAAATATACTGCCAGCTGAAGTTTATAGTCAAAATCTAGTCAGAGTCTATGCAAACCCTCTGTTTCACAGATGCATAAAGAAAAAAAACACAACAGCTCTGATCCAAAAGTAGTACTGCCTTGCTGTCCACAACAAACACATGCAATCTGATAGGTGTCCTAACTGAAATAGAGCCTCATACGTGAATGATTGGGAAGGCAGCAGGTTGCACTCGACCAGGTCCGTCCTTGGGGTGGTGCAAACGGTGCGACTGCACAGGGGGCTCTGCGGCGATCGCACACGGACTGACCGAGGGGGACCACGTTGCCTCTTACTCGCACCGGGGCCCCGCCCCATAATTGGGACGGCCCTGCACTCAACATACAATTCATTTCAATAGAGTTTAACTTTTGATGAAAAGTTTGATGAAGCTGTTATTTTAGTATCAAAATGGCAGCTTGTTTTCACCACAGAATAACAAAAAGAAAAAGATAAAATTGAGAGAAATTAATTTATTTCTCTGAATTATGAGAATTTGCACTTGCGAGAAAAAAGTCAGAATTGAGCTTACTTTTTCCCCTCAGAATTGCTAGTTTATATCTCACAACTCTGACAAAAAAAATTACAGTTGTGACATAAAAAGTCGCAATTACATTTTTAATTTCCAGGCAGAAATAATTTTCCATATATCATTGATACTATTATAGATCATTTATTATAGCTTGTCAAATTTGCCCCTATTTGGATGTGAGCAAAAACACGCAGTTTCTGTGTGTGTCCCTTTAAATGCAAATGAGCTGCTGCTCCCGCCCCCCCTTTCCAGAAGAGGGCGGAGCTTTAACAGCTCCTGCTTCGGTTGCTCAACAATTGGACACTGATGGAGAATTTCACGCAGCCAAAATGAGGATTGCTGAGGATTTTAGTACTTTCAGTTAATACAAAAATGAGAAATGTTGCCTTTGCAACCAGCTGAAATAAAATAAGTATTTTTTTTTATATTTTATATTTCAGTTTATTTTGTTTCAAGTAAAAAAAAAAAAAAAAAAAAAAAAAAATTATATATATATATATATATATATATTATATATATATATATATATGGTTTTACTTTTAGTATTCATAAATAACCATTTGCATCAACATTTTTCGGTATTCAACAAAATACAATTTTAGAATATACATATCTTGTTCATCATCATGCATCCATTTTTTCCCCACCAAGCATAAACATTATGGTATTGCATGATCTGCACAGAATATATGAGATGCTGCCTTAGATTTTAGCCAAAAGTAAGGGATTTAAAAAAAAAAATAAATAAATAAATAAAAATAAAAACAGTATAACGCATGCCTAAAACTTTCCTAAAATGCTGTCTAGGTAGTCGGCTCAGTAGGATTTGTAACAGTTCTTAGGGTGCATTAGTCAACTCGAAGGGTTAAAACAACCCATTTGCTGGGTTAAACCAACAAATGCTTGGTTAAAACAACCCATTTGAGGGCTTAAAACAAAAAGTTGTATTAGTCAACTCAGTCTAGTGTCTAACTCTTCTTGGATATTCAGAGTTCAAAACATTCTTATTGTACACATTAGTGTGTTAAATATTGATCTCTTCTAGCCCTGCAGTCAAACACACACACACACACACACACACACACACACACACACACACACACACACATACACACGACTATTCTTTCAGCTGCTTTAATTATTAATCAATCTGATTTGAATTATTTATGTTAATTCAAATGTTCTGTTTGGAAGGTCTGGCTCCCAAAATTAACTCATCACATCATTCTTTAAGCAGGTTTGTCTAGCAGCAGGTTATGTGAGCGCGCTGGCCCTCAGGGAGCGCTGACACACACCGAGCATTATGCAAGAATGAATATGAGCGGAAAAATCCTGACCAGTTAAAATAACTCGCATTTTATACGATCTGTTCTGCTTAACAAAACTCTTACTCACAGCTTTTTAATGCAGATTATGTAATATAAAGTCTCAAACCATGTCGAGTCCATTTAAGTTCAAGCTGACGGCAGACAAACATCACATTAATTTGATCATTAAGTTAATAAAATGCATCAATGTTCCTTAAGGTCTTATATTACAGTACAATAAAGCCTGTTTAACAGGTGTGAAAAACATATTTAGTGATCTTGGTTAATAAACATACAGCTGGAAAACAAATGCAGGCTTTGTCATTTGTGTTTTATCATCTTCTGAGCATCTGATAACAGAATGCTGCAGAATAAGGTCATAAATTAGAAACACCTTGCATGTGTTACTATTATTTAATGAACAATGAATAATTGTATTTTTATTAACTAATGTTCACAAAGATGAATAAATACTGTGACAAACGCACTGCTCATTGTTAGTAAATGCATTATCTAGAGTTAACTAATGGGATCTTATTGTAAAGTGTGACCTGGAGGTCAGAGCGCAGCATGAGAGTGCAGATGGCAGGATTTGACACGCAGCCCATCAGATTCAGAACAGAGTCTCAAATGACAATCCATTATAAGCTCAGATTTGATGCTGCAGCATCACTGGAAGGAATCGGTCGTACAGGCTCAGAGCAGTAGAGAGATTAGCAAGAGTCATTCATATTTCATATTTTAATCTTCTTTAAATGAGCTTCAAATGTGCAAAAGATCGACTTTTGTCATTCAAACAAACCAACCTTTGTTATAAAACCTAGTGAGCTCCCTACATAGACAGCAGAGGCGGTTTCGACCAATTCTAAGGAAGTATTGCATGTATCGTTCATGGAAAGAATGCACCGCAATGAGATCAGCTAAAAAACACTCAAGATTGTGTCAAGAGAATCAAGAGAAATGTGTGATAAGGGAACTTTTTAGACATTACAATACTAATAAATATAGATAAAAATCATTCAAATCTAATTAAAATGTTTTATTTGATCACATTTTGGAGAATAATATGTATTGTTTATGCTTAGTCACATTGCTTGTGTTAACTAAAATTTAACTATATTGAAATAAAGCTGAAATAATATATAATTACATAAAAACTTAAATGAAAATGAGAAATGTCACAATAAAATAAGTAAAATTAAACTTATATATATAATATATATATATATATATATATATATTATTAAAAGCCAATTCACATAAAATAAGTAAAATTAAACTTAAATAAAAATGTATGTATATATTATATTATATATATATTTATATATAATATATATATATATATATATATATATATATATATATAGCCAATTTTAATTAAATAAATAATTAAATTAAAATGAAAATATATATATACACTTATTAAAAAAATTAAAATAAAACCAATAAAACTAATAAAGTGTATACATAAAACACATGCCCATTAAATGAATAAAAAATAAAAAATAAAAAATTAAATTTTATATATTATATATTATTAATTATATTATATATATAAAATAAATAAATCCAATAAAAATAAATAATTAATTAAAATTAAATAAATGCATAAATAAAATAAGAAATAAATGAAAGTATATATACACACATTTATTTATTTTATTATATATATATATATATATATATATATATATATATATTATATTATATTATATATTATATATATATTATACACACACACACACACACACACACAAAAACAACACTAGGTTACTTACTGCCTATGTAGTGCATTCCAAATAAGTCAATTATGAGTGTCCATTTCAGTTATCATGCAGCCTCAGAAGGCAGCTGTCTATGTAGGCAGTTAAAAGCAGAGCAGTTCACTAGGTTTCACAGAAAGCTAGTTTATGCCATAGAAAAACTATCGCCAAATGAACGAAGTGAGGGCATCAAGTGATTTTTCTTCACACTGAATTGTCCCAGGTTGTAAATAAGCTACACCCCTGAACAAACTTACAAAAATCAAAAATAATTCTAATAAGACACAATATACTGTACAACACCCCAAATAGATATCTGTTATTAGAGCAGCAGCAGCAATATCTGGGCAGATGGACGGACACTATAGAGCAAACACAGAGAGGATCTGTCCGGCTCTCAGGGGCCGAGGGCCTCGTGTTAATGCTGTTCTTGAGCGAACGCCAACCTTCTCCAGAAACTCACCTGGAGACACTACCGAAACAAACAAAGCTCACAAACACAACAGGAAGGGCTGAAATACCACACAATAGGTGTGATCACTAACACAGAACACCCATGGAACCAATCAGAACACCCTAAAACCAACAGCAACATTCTAAAAGCCACATCATCGCATAACAATGTGATTAATACAAAAACCAGGCAGATAAGACGGACATCTGAGAGGGCTGTGTCACAACATCTCAACAACCTTCAGAAAACAAATAACAAGACGTTTCCATACTTTTACTGAACTCATGCAACCTGTTAGCCAAGTTGACAGGCAACAAGTTCCTGACAATTACAACCTTATTGTAAATAAAACAATGAGTTCTATAAGCAAACCAGATCATGGGAGGAACAAAGTGGGAGTGAGTCAGCAGTAGGCATGTGTTCAGAACATCCTGTAACATCAGAAACTGCTTTATCTGAGAGGTTCTGCAGGTAACATGTGAAAAAATATGATACAACACACTTGAAAACGTTTAACGAAGCACCTCTAAATGCCCTCTGTGAGTCTGACCAGTCCTTTAGTGATGTATGTGTCTTTATTCAACGTTTAAGCTGGTTAACTCTGACCTGAGCTGAAGAGGAGGAGGGTGAAGGACGAATGAAGGCGTTTTAAAAGCTTTCGCATCCATAGAGCTGAAGCACAATCGTTCCTGTGGTCTCTGGGGAATTTCACTAGCTCAACATCTGTGACCGTCTTCTCTATTAACACCTTATGACAAGCCCAAGTCGAAAAATAGAACAGCATTTTAAAAAGAGAAAGACATAATAACAGGGCAAGGCCTAAAAAACCCACAGACTTGACCTGAAGGAGACACCTGAGCCATACCGGCGTGTGTATTATATAGCGTGATCTGCTTGGGTACAAACATTCTTCAGAATATCTTTCTTTGTGTACAAAAGAACAACAAAGAAATTTATACAGGTTTGGAACAACCTGAGGGTGAGTAAATGAAGGCAGACTTTTCATTTTTGGGTGAATAAATGCATTCAGTGCTATGGTGCATGAAAAAAAAATATTTTTTTATAGTAATAAACATTTATTATTAAATAAATCATTATAAACAGGCATGAGCTACTTCATCATGCCTCATTGAGGAGCACTTTAAATCATCCTAGAGCATGTGAGGAAGAAACCGCAGAGCTTTAGAGTCGGTCCTGGACTGAAAGTCCTCAGTGTTGAGAGGCTTTTATTAAATAAAGATCTTATGCAACTGCGCTACCGTCCTTGCTGTTGAGAAAGGAATAACACATTGCATTCATTTGCTCCATTGAATCTGTTAGAATGTCTAGAGAAATACAATTCTCATGAAGGCAGAGTGAACATCATTAAAAAATGCTGCATTAAAGAAAAAAAAAAAGAGATGCTGATAAGATAAGATAAGATTAGACAAAAAAGTGTCTGCAATGTAACACAACCTACCATGCATTAACGCTTAAATCTGATGTTCGAGTTTGTTTGGTGTTTCAATGCTTATCCAAAATGTAACAAAATATAAGCAAACCAATCTAAACTGATTCCACTAAAAACTGACATTGCCACAATGTTACTCTGTCCTCAACCAGCCTGACACAGCAACATCAACTCAACCTGTCTGTTTGCATGACCAGCGCAAGCGCTTTTGGGAAACTGGTCATTACCGGTTACTCACTTAAACTTTAAGCAAACCATCTGTGACATAATGAATATGAGGTTCCGGGTCAGCTGCTTTACAATGCTTTTGTCCATGTCTACAGTCATTACCTACTCGTTAAGATAAATTAGTATATATGTTGATGTGCATGTTCAGTTTATGTCCTTCTGTCGTTTACGGAAGGCTGCTTACAAAAATTATGGCATTCTGTTTTTATGCAAAAAAAAAAAAAAAAGAAAAAAAAGTGTTGACTATTTTGTGCAATTCACAAAATGAGAGCAGTAACTGAGATGAACGCACAACAGGGAGGACGAAACAAATGAAACAGCATCCACTCTTAAAAACAGACATTACTGGCATTGATGGTTCCATAGAGAACATTTAACAGCCATTCCATTCCACAAAAGATTCTTTATAATGGAAAAGGGTTTTAAAAGTGTTCTTCACATTAAGAAAAAATGCTTTCACTAAAAGGGAAAGGTTCTTCGGGGAATCAAAACGTGGTTATTTTATGGCATTACTGCAAAAACGCCATTTTTGAATCTTTATTTTTTGAGAATGTACATCAAGTCCTCTTTTCTGGAATTTGCAAAGAAAACAATCTGACAACAGGGCAGCAATCTGCGTTGAAGTGGTCTTGATTTATGCAAAGGGGCGGACGACTGGTCAGCGGTCTAGACTGTGATGTGTTGCGTTCACTGCAGATGCAGCCTGAGGCTCACCGAGCATCTGTCACATCAGCAGCACCATTCACAAACACGCCAGCTGCAACCGCCTCTATGGAAGATTATTTCAGCCATGGAAAAAAAATATTTAAAAAAGTTTTTTTCCCCTAACATTTTCTCCTCACATTTGTGACACTCGCAACATTGAGTTTTTCTTTGAATTCTGATTTTTTTCCTCAGAATTTTGACTTTTTTCCTCAGAATTCTTAATTTTTTTCTCAGAATTCTAAATATTTTCCAGGAATTCTAAAATTCTCTCAGAATTCTTTTTTTTCCCTAGAATTCTAATTTTTTTTTTTTTTTTTTTTTTTACTTTTTTCTTAAAATTCTAAAAAAAAAAAAAAAAAAAAATTAGAATTATGACTTATTTTTCTCAGAATTTTGACTTTTCTCCTCAGAATTCTAACTTTTTCCCCCAGAATTCTGACTTTACATCTTGCAATTCTGACTTTTTTCTTGTAATTCTGTTTGCAATTGCGAGATATAAAAATCACAGTTCTGAGGAAAAACTTAAGATATAAACTTACAATTGCGAGGAAAACACAATGACCTTTTTTATATATTTATTCTGCTGTAGAAATAAGCTTCAATAGCACCTCAAAACAATCACATTTTAATTCTGAACAAGTTTAACCATCACCCGATAAAAACCTCACTGAGTTTTGCCAGATAAATACAGCTCTGATTTTAAAATAAATAAACTTTTCGTGTAGCTTGAGGTTGAACTAATTTGAAACCGTAGCTTGACAAACTACAAACTGCTGCACCACGAGTTTCACGCTGATCGTGACCAGATCAAATTACACAACAGAGGGAGCTGTCCCAGATAAAAACTGACCACAATTTAGCTGCTTCAGAAAAAAAAAAAATAAATAAATAAATAAATAAATAAATTACAAAAAAAATAAAAAATAAATAAATAAATTATTCTTTAAAACATTATTTAAAAAAGTGTTTTAAAAAATTATTAAAAAATAAAATTATAAATAAATTAAATTATAAGAAGCACTACTCACTCTAAGGATACAAAAGTAGAAATTTCTTTTGACCTATTATTCTTGGATAACCTGATATCAGTATTAACAATCGAGCAGAGAGAATATGACACCAGCACAGAAACAGTGACTCACCAAAAAGCCTTGAAAGCTTCATAAATATCCAGTCCGACTGCATACAAGAGCAGCGTCGAGTCTTCTGTCCGGACGCACAGCTGGCTGAGAACCTGCAGAGACCGTCCAAACAAGGGTTAACAAAACACACCGACTAATCAGTCTGCAGTAAACCATACAGAAGACACACACACACACACACACACACACACAGAGGCACACGCCTGCTTTGAATATTATGCAGCCGATGGTCAAATTACATGCGCTTTCAATGCATTCTGAATGAGAGGAGTGAAAACTGCTTGTCAAGTGTCACAGGAGGATGCAGAGCTGTCATAAAACTCAAATAAAAAGGCTATAGTTTGAATTGAACACTGGCTTTTATATTGTGTTTGCATATTCAAGTAAATATATGCAAAAACAACAACTCCTTTAAAGAGGTAGTTTTTCATTATATTTGACTTTTATTGAGCTTTTCAGAGCGTGAAAAAGCCAAAAACACAATAAAAGTAAAATATAACGTATATGAGGTATAAATCACAATCTAATTTTGTTGCATAGAAAACAGAAGCAGCTCATGCTTTTCAGGGAATAATGATGATTTTAATAAAAAGGATTGAACACCATATGGGTGAATTATTATTTTTTGTGATAATATGATTGTATGATTGTGATGATTTTGATTCAATATTAAAAAAAAAAAAAAAAAAAATTTTTTTTTTTTTTTTAAGTGATCTATATCTCAAGTGAGTTTTAGAGCAAAAGAGCGAGTTTGTGAAGGTCATCATGAGATTCGGTGCACAAGAAACCCAGTGAAAGTGAACGGGACAGCAGAAGCACACAGTTGTGTAACAGTCATCCATCAGCTCAGCTCTCTGCCCGCCAGCAGGTTCACATTTAGACATCAGCTACTGAACATGATGTAAGGAAACCACATAACTGGAGCAAATAAAACTACACTCATCCACATAGAACAACTTATGCTCATGCACCAGCAACTGTCAACATC
This sequence comes from Culter alburnus, assembly GCA_028476615.1. Classification (NCBI taxonomy): domain Eukaryota; kingdom Metazoa; phylum Chordata; class Actinopteri; order Cypriniformes; family Xenocyprididae; genus Culter; species Culter alburnus. The sequence continues at coordinate 130,590 of JAOTNS010000241.1, forward strand.
ATGTGCACCAGCAAGGAACCACTAACATTTCATATCCATGTCAGACATGTCTTCAAACCCTTCAGTGTATCCTATAGCTCCTGATGGAAACTAATGCATCCAGAACATCTAAGAAGCATGCTATGAATCAAAATACCGCAGCGGTTACGTGACAAGTCAGCTGCTAATATCAAACCAATAATAAAACAGAAGTGCAGATGCTTGAGCAATCAGATGCAAAGGATGACAACGCACAGAACATCAAGCATAAGATCAAACGAGCCGCCGCCGCAGCGCAAATGCAACATTGTAACGTGTTAAACACACTCACCCTGACGTCAGCGCGTGCTGGTGATTGTGTTTATGTGTTTATTTCTCTCTGTCAGAGCTGTTGATGTTGTTGTTGTGCTGTTGCTGCTGCTGCTCTGCTCGGGTTCTGCACTTCAGCCGCTGTTTTAATGCGCCTTTAAAGGCGAAATCTCTCTGACAGACGCGAGCCGCTTCCGCCGACGGATATGGAGCTTATTTTGCATATGTGGGTGGGGTTTACAATTTAAAGGTAACGACATCAGCGTCCACCTGACTGCTTGCCACTAGTGCCCTAGACAGATAGACAAGATGAAGGTGTAGTATGGACTTATTTAAACGCATGTGCAAAAAATATAGTGCACTTTATATAATACAACAGGGCTACAATTTATGCAGAATATGCAAATAATGCATTATGAGAATAGATAGATAAGATTTTTTTTACATTGAAATAAAGCTGTTTTTTTTTATTTACACTGAAATTAAAATAATACTTAAAAATTAAATAATAACATGATTAAAAACTACAATAAAAAATAATAATATAATAAAATTGACAAAAAGTTATTAAAAATTTAAAATGAAAACTGAAAATATAAAAAACTAAATTAAAATATTCATATTTTATATAAATAATTGTAAAAATGCTGAAATGAAATAAATATAAATATTAGATCAAAAAACGAAAAATTTTGCAATGGCGACTCACTGAAATAAGTTTAAGATGAAGCACTAAATTATTAACTGGAAATAAATTAAAACAAAAATTAAATCTAAACAGTAACATTTAAAATTAATCATATAACTGATAAAAGCACAAAGCAAAATGACTAAATATTAAGATTTTATATAACTAATTAAAAATATCAACTATAACAGTATATAAATAATACTAATTAACATTTTACATAACATTTATTATATTATTCTACTCACTAATACATGTGTGTTGTCAAACAGAGTAGAATACTTAATAATTATGATGATCAGTATATCTGATTTCTTCTAGCGGGCATGTGGGAATCACATGACCTGTGTGTGTGTGTGTGTGTGTGTGTGTGTGTGTGTGTGTGTGTGTGTGTGCATGTGCCCATCAGCTGAGAACTGCTGTGGCCTTTCAATCAAACACAGGATGTGATGACATCTCAAAATGATCAATATCATTCCACTGAGAATAACAAAAGTTCAATATGTATGTTAGTATGTTCATATGTGAAAGTATTCAGACCCCTTCAATGTTGTAATCTTATTCTAAAATGCTTTGTATTTGTCATTATATCTTATTTATAGATTGATGTAAATGAAAATAATTTAAAGTATTTTAGCATTAGATAGATAGGTGATAGAAAATATAAAAATGTATTGATCTGTGAATATATAATTATGTTAGATGAAGATGATTTTAAACTGATATTGATATGAGAATGTGTGGAGTCAGGATCAGCGTGAGGTTAAAGGTCGCAGCGGTCGGGCATGTGCTCTCTGACTCAGTGCTGACGGTGTTGGGTATAATACATCCATAAGAATAACAAGCAGTGGGAAATCTCACAGAACACTTCCTGTCTAAGCGTATCGCTAGCTGAATCACGCCATCCCCGGGCCTGTGTGTCTGAGCGTTGAGAACAGCACGTCACTGCCTCTCGCAGCCCGTTCTCAAGCCTGTTATGACCTCTGACAGGAGATAACATATACATGAACGTATCAGTCAGCAAACAAACCTCCTGTTTAAATTCACCGTCTCCTAAAGGTCTGGAAGCTACTTCTGATCATGACTGTGTGCGTTTCACACGCTCAAGTCAACAAGAAACTGATGAAACCTCCACAGAGGCTGAACGCACAGGAAAAATATTTATATATTTGATAAAACTAACATGATTTAAAATGAGGTGCCTTATTTGAACACTATATGTATATATTATATATATATATATATATATATATATATAACGGTTAGTTCCTGTCCTTGATTCTGATTGATCAATAGCTGTGTTTTATTCACGATAAAACAGGCTATGACTGCTTCACCCAATGGTTCTGTGTATCACTACACAACACCCTTAGCAACCACTCTTAGCAACGTAAACTGTTTGTTCTCAATTGATATTGTTCATTGAAGCTTACTGTATTATGTAGAAGAGTATTGTGAGAAAGAGATCGAGTGAGCGAGTTTATTACCTACATTCAGATTTAGCATTTTCCCTCAGGTCAGTCCTATGTTCATTATAAAAAATCTGTTTAAATGTCCAATGCATTATCCTGTCCTTTTAACAGTTAAGGGGTTTTCCCATGACTGACAGTGCTAGTCAAAGCATTTGTCAGTTGCGTCTTGTTCCGTGTTCACAACAGTTCAATCTTTTCAATATAAAAGTCTTTGCTACTGACTGACTCACTCATAAAGACAGTCTTTGCCGCCATCTAATGGCGTAATAATGTAACTTCTGTTGCTGTTCACGGTCAGGTTTTTTTTTTTCCGGCGGAAGGGAGGCTTTAGTAAGAGTTTACTTCATGAAAGTTGCATTGATACATATATTTTTTGGCTTTAATATTTGTATTGTGGGTAACCGTTTTATAAAAGCAATAAGGTACTCGTGGCTAGTGCGGTATCGTGAATAAGTCACTGCTGAAGGGGTTGCAGGCATCCGTTTCGCGTCGCTCTTCAGCCGTGACTTATTTATGATACAGCACATCTTCAAGTACCTTACTGCTTACATACAGTATATACCCTCTAAAAGTTCTGGGTTAAAAACAACCCAAGTTGGGTTAAATATGGACGAACCCAGCGGTTGGGTTAAATGTTTGCCTAATCTGCTGGGTAGTTTTATTTAACTCAACTATTGATTAAAAATTACTATATGGCTGGCTTAAAATGAACCCAAAATAGGATGGAAATTTAAAATAAGACATATAATTACTAGAGGCAACAGTAATAATCAAAAGGTGAACATTTATTAATAAGCAATTTAAAACTTATTAATACATTTATTAAACATATTAATAAATGTTAATTTCCAACATATTTTGGGTTCATTTTAAGTGAACAATATAGTAATTTTTAAACAATAGTTGGGTTAAATAAAACTACCCAGCAGGTTGGTTAAACATTTAACCCAACCACTGGGTTAAAACAACCCAATTGCTGGGTTTGTCCATATTTAACCCATTTTTTAGAGTCTATATATATATATATTTATACAACAGTTCTTTCTGGTTCTCGAATCTGATTGGCTGAGAGCCATGTGATATTCTAGTATAACAGCACTCCTACCTTTTGTATGACTCCATTTGAAGTGACTGTCATGGCAGATGAGCAAATCCACTGCACTTTTTACAAATACTACACTTGTTGTACCGTGAACTGTAGTTTTAAGAGATTTTAGGCGATAATGTTGTTGTTTAGACCTGAAATATGTGACTCATATTTAATCATAGCACCTATTTTAGAATTTGTTTAGATATTTTTGGAGATGCGAGCTCCAGGCCATCAGCGGCCGTTCGGTGCTCGAGTACCGCCGAGAAAGCTTCATCTCGGCCGGTGCTTCGGAGATTCGCCGCTGGCTTTTATAGTGGTTAAACGCGAGATTTAATTCATTTTGAGTACATAAAACGGGCAATCTTTGGTCTTATTAATCTATTACTTGTTCCGTAGTAAATCAAATTGGGCTTATATTTGATCATGTTCATTGCTTTCTAGAACACATCATTGTGACATTAAGATCTTAAGTCTTTATAAGAAGTTTAGCTATTTCTCGATTTCACCCTAAATCACCTGCTCTGTTAAACCCAGCTGTGTTTATTAATACTTCCAAAAAGTTCAGACCATTACTTTTTCTCAGGTCATGACATGTGAAGCTGAGCCTCAGTTTCGTCCCTAGGGTTATTTGTTGTTTTTATTGTTCGAGTGTGAAGAATAAATCAAGCTGTTTTAATAAGGGAGATGTCGTGCAGGCATGACTCTTTCAGCGCTGGAGGGCTGATGAATGTCTGGGAGGAAGACGGGTCATCCAACAGCAGCACACAAACAGGCCCGCGTGTTCCGCTCCGCTCTCTGGGATCTCGGCCTCAGCGCAGACTACACACCGCCGCGACAGGAAGACATTGTGTTGATAAACTCTGAGAGGCAGAGAGCAGTCGATCTGCTGCGGTGGGAGAGCGGGGGCTCGCGTCCTGGCTGAGCTCCAGACCGCTATTGTTCATCCGTGTGAAGTGTGTGATTATCTGGAGTCTCCGTTTCTCTTCCTTCACTTTCATACCCGGCGGAACCATTAAAGGGGCTCGAGGAGGACGCGGGGCTCGACCAATCACGGCACGTTTGTTTCCGCGGGCCTCGCTGAATCTCCATATCCACCTTATTTTTAATATTGTAATACTGCAGTATTTATTATAAATGATTCATCCCTGCACATAATTATTATTATTTTTTTAAAATTAATGTGCCTTCTTAAAGGGATAGTTCACCCAAAAATGAAAATTTGATGTTTATCTGCTTACCCCCAGGGCATCCAAGATGTAGGTGACTTTGTTTCTTCAGTAGAACACAAATGATGATTTTTAACTCCAACCGTTGCCGTCTGTTAGTCATATAATGCATGTCAATGGGAACTCCGTCTATAAGAGTAAAAAAAACATGCACAGACAAATCCAAATTAAACCCTGCGGCTTGTGATGACATATTGATGTCCTAAGACACAAAAAGATCGGTTTGTGCGAGAAACCGAACAGTATTTATATCATTTTTACCTCTAAAACACCACTATGTCCAACTGCCTTGAGTTAAAACTCCAGTTGTGTTCTACTGAAGAAACAATTACATCTTGGATGCCCTGGGGGTAAGCAGATAAACATCAAATTTTCATTTTTGGGTGAACTATCTCTTTAATCAAAATAACTTCCCCTCCCTCTTGCAGCAACATTTCTTCTCTGGTGACGAGGGCGGGGCAACCTGTCACTCACATGAGATCCACCAATAGCAAACCACAAACATCCAAACAACCAATCAATTCCCTATGGGCAAAATCAAGCCCCGTCCTACATTTATTCTTGTTTGAGAAGCAGTTTTACTCAGATTTGTCACAATAGACTAGCGCAACTTCTGTTTAATGGCAACTTTAACTTTAACCCCCCCCAGGAATTCCTCTATTCCCTCCTTTAGGACCCAGGAAGAAATGCCTGATCAAAAGTTGCTATCATGATGACTTGACTAATTATAACCTATTTCACTTTTGTATGATGTTTATTACATTAAGGGCACATGCTAGAATATAAAATGAATGCCTATATTTGAATGCCTATAATAAAACAAACTGTAAACAGATATTGGAAGCAAAAAACATACCCAATATAAGCTAAGCTAGCAGGCTAATCGGGTAGATGTATGCTATGCTAGGACATAAGCTAGCTAGCTAACCAAACCTGTACTGTATGACTGTTTATCTTCTGTTGACATCTGCCATATTTAAATGCATGTGAATGAGATTCAAGAGCAGCTGCAAAAGGGAAGTTTTTTTTTTTTTTTTGTGATTAAAGATTAAAATTGAGTTTTCTCACATAAAAGCTATTGTACAGCGAACAGCACAAGTAGTGTTAGATGATGGTTAAACTCATCTGGACTGTATTTTTCCAGGTCTACTCTACATTAGCTCTGATTGACTTTACCTTTTTCATTAGTTGTTAATTGTTCTCTTGAAACTGTGACAAAACTCTTGTTTATTCTGTTCACATGGTCTGCTTTAAGCTCCTTCTGATTCCTTTCCAAGAAAAAACAAGAACAAAGCATTTTGTTCTGAGCGTGTCTTTGCTAAACTTAAAGTAAATCTGCGGCATTATTTTAACCTTATTAAAAAGGCTCAGTTTGAGATCAGGAGAACAAAACACAACACAAATAATCAAAATAAAAGAAAAAAACACCTTCAGAAATAATATATAAACAAACAGGTTTATGAGGGGGATTTTTAAATAGCCTACTTAAATGTTTATGTAACGCTTAAACAACAGTAGTCTACTCTCATGAAAACAGGGCTGAATTCAGAAAAGAGTACGAGCATACTACTCTTATATGGCAGAAATAGTAAGAGAAGGAATGATTAACATTTTTAATGTTTTTGAAAGAAGTGTCAAAACATTTGTGCTGCTTCATATTTTTGTGGTCATCCTTCAAAAACATTAAAAATATCTTAATTATCCCAAACTTTTAACCAGTAGTGTATATCAGATCAGCTGTTTCTAAAATCAGAGGTTTATCTGGGTGTGTGCACGAAAGTATTTGTAATTTCGCTCACAACATAAAGGGCACCTATTATGCCACTTTCACAAGATGTAATATAAGTCTCTGGTGTCTCCAATAAATGATACCCCACAGATAATTTATTATAGCTTGTCAAATTTGCCCCTATTTGGGTGTGAGCAAAAACACGGCATTTTTGTGTGTGTCCCTTTAAATGCAAATGAGCTGCTGCTCCCGCCCCCTTTCCAGAAGAGGGCGGAGCTTTAACAGCTGAACAACAACAAAGCTGGAGAATCTCACGCAGCCAAAATGAGGATTGTCAGTAACGGTGTTCAGCCTTACATTGTTCAAACCGGAGTCGACACTGATGGAGAGACTCAGGAAGAAGTTACAACTTTTAGAATGAAACTGGACGTTTCTGAATGGTTAGTGGATAAATTGATGTAGTTGCTGTGGAGATGATTCAACTCATCCACTAGCATGTGCTGTCATGTTAATCTTATTTTGTTGAATTGATCCTCCGGCGTAAAATGACGGCATGTCAACAACACTCTACTACAACAACTCTTCCTATTCTCTAAAGCAGTCCACCATGGCCTCACCCCCTTTGTTGTGTGTTCACGGGGGCGGGGTTTATGTAAATTTAAGGGTTTGTGATGTCACTAACCCAGGAAGAAGCTCGCTGTAGTCCCTACCAGCTGTTTGTCGTAGTCCTTAAAGAGAGAATTCTTTAATAAGGTAAAGTTTACGGCTGAAGGGCATTGTTAGGCATGATGTGACGTGGAGTAACCCCTTCGGCCGTGACTTATTCACGATACAGCACAGCCTCTCATACCTTATTGCTTTTATAAAACGGTTACCACACAATACAAATATTAAAGCCAAAAAATGTATTAGTGCAACTTTCATGAAGTAAACTTTCACTAAAGCCTTCCTTCCGCCGGAAAAAATAGTCCCTGACCGTGAACAGCAACAGAAGTTACATTATTACGCCATTAGATGGCGACAAAGACTGTCTTTATGAGTGTGTCAGTCAGTAGCGAAGACTTTTACATTGAAAAGACTGAATTGTTGTGAACATGGAACAAGACGCATCTGACAAATGCTTTGACTAGCACTGTCAGTCATGGGAAAACCCCTTTAACTGTTAAAAGGACAGGATAATGCATCAGACATTTAAACAGATTTTTTATTATGAACACCTGAAGGAAAATGCTAAATGTAGGTAATAAACTCACTCACTCGATCTCTTTCTCACAATACTCTTCTACATAATACAGTAAGCTTCAATGAACAATATCAATTGAGAACAAACAGTTTACGTTGCTAAGGGTATTGTGTAGTGATACACAGAAGCGGGTGAAGCGGTATAGATGTGTTTTATCGTGAATAAAACACAGCTATTGACCAATCAGAATCAAGGACAGGAACTAACCATTTTATAAAAGAAAATATCTCCCTTTGCATTGAACTCTGAGTGCTGTAACTTTGCAGATGTTGTTTATGCTCAAACAGCAACATTACACACTAACTAAAGTTAAAAAAGTCAAATCATAATCAACCACCCCTTTAAACACAATCACGCTTAACATGTGGCATTAACAAAGTCAAATTGTGTCATTAAATCAGATGAGTTGCACCACCATGACATCAGTTGATCTGAAAGAGTAAACTTCAGTAGAAGACACTTTTCATGAAATCAAGCATTTGCCTCAGTAGCAGTAATGCTGGTTTGGTTTTGCTGTGGTTGTTTCTGCTCCACAGTGTCCAGTGTGACCAGTTTGGCCTGTTTCCATCACAATGGATTGGAATGGGTGAGGCTGATCCTGCATCAGAGGGGACGGCAGGTTTATTTTAGATGTGTCAGAATGTCTTATTCCTCTGGTAATCCTCAAGATGCTGTGTGAATGTCACAGAGGATTCTGTCTCTAAATACCCGTCCTCTCCAGTCGTCCTCTGCGGGAGTTCGCTAAACCAAACCTCAATCTAAAAAACAACCACAGACAATTTTCAGTGGGCCCATTATGAAATCAAAATTGACATTTTTTTTAATGGAATATTGCAGTATTTATTATAAATGATTTATTATTGCACATCATAATTGTTTTAAATTCATGTTCCTCATAATCTTGAATCAGAATATCTTCTTCTCCCTCTTGCAGCAACATCTCTTCTCTGATGATGAGGGCGGGGCAACCTGTCACTCACATGAGATCCACCAATAGCAAACCACAACCATCCAATCAATTCCCCACAGACAAAATCAAGCCCCACCCTACATTTGTTCTTGTTTGAGAAGCGTTTCTCTCATATACATCACAATAGAGAAGAAAAGACTAGCGCAACTGCTGTTTCATGACAAATTTAAATGGAAAAACAGCAGCAATCAGTTTAAAGCAACAAATTATTCAGCTGCATGAAAACCAAAATCATTTCGCATTTCTTCACGCCAACTCTAACTTTGACTGATGCTTCTGGGAATAAATGAGTTTTTGCACACTTTGAACACCGCTGTGCATTTTATGAACTGTGATTGATGAAAGACAGGTTGTATTTGCACTAAGCTTTTCTTTTCTGCTATAACTTGACAAATTAGTTATTATGGAACAAATGACCATCTGCATAATTGCTGTAAACAGAGAATATGATTTATGAAGCATTCAGCATGTGCAAAAACGTTTTGCCAAACATAAAAAATTACCAGATACTAAATCCGCATCAGTCGGGCCTGTAGATCTGAGGTTTGAAACAGAAAAAGACTAATGTGTCTCATATTTATTATGTTTAAAAAAGATAATTTCATGTTTAAAATGACAGAAAAGCATTTCGTATATTCAAATGTTCTGAGAAAGTGTGGTCTGTGCAAAGGCAAATGTATTACTGAGTGAAAACATTTGTTTTAGGTCACCTGTGCAGAGCGTTAAACCAGTTTAACCAGAACTAGAAATATCAGAAGTACTAGTAGAGATTCAAAGACTCGCCTGTGACACAGTGACACACAAACACTGAACACATTCAACAAAGACAATTCATCAGGCTTTATACAGTAAAATAATATACTTCCTGGTAACACTTTACAATAACATCCCATTAGTTAACATTAGTTGATGCATTAACTAACAATGAGCAATGTATTTGTTTTATTAATCTTTGTTAACATTAGACTGTAATGTAAACTGTTCATAATTAGTTCATGTTGGCTCAGGTCTATTAAATAACAGATAAACTTTGATTTTGATAATGTATTAATAAATGCTGAAAGTGTCAGTGTTACCAACATAGCAGCAGTTTTGAATACTAACACCTAAAGTTTGTATGTGTTTACTGTGTATGACTTCAACATGATCTGAGCTGCTTCCCTGAGGTCATGTGATCACTGGCAACTAACATGTTTGGATCCACAGGCTTGTGATTCAGTTCCCACAATGAGGTAGATTTTAGATGAAGTACAGCAGAAGTGATGTAGACTCCTCCCTCAGTAGTCAGCACAAACATTTTCAAGTTCCCTTAAAACTGTTGACATGTGTGATTCAGGCGTTGAGCTCAGACCTGCTGTTTCTGTTCCCGTGGTGTGCAGAGATCAAAAGCGCTGAGAGACTTCCTCATGTGTGTGTGTGTGTGTGTGTGAGATGCTGAGGTGAGCGTCAGCAGGCGGAGCTGAAGGAAGAAGCACAACCCAGAAAGAGCTTCACGTCCCGTCCTGAGCTCTCCTGACCGGAAGCCCAGCTCTGCCACATTACAAAAACATCTTCATTATGACATATAAGCCATCATTATGACAGTAAAAGTGAAAATTATGACCCACTAAATCATAGTTATGACATAAAAGTTGAAATTATGACATGCAACATAATGAGATAAAAAGTAGAAATGAGATGCTAAGTATTCATTTTGATTAAGTCATTATAAGTCATAATTTAGACTGTCAATTTCGACTTAGTATGTCAATTTCAATTTTTTATGTTTTAAATGAATTTTTAAATTATAATTTTGACTTTTCATCTCATAATGACTTAGTATGTCATAATATCGCTTGTCATAATTTACTTTTTATTGTCATAATTGACATAACTGACTAATTGACTGTCATAATTAAGTCAGAATTTCTACTTTCTAAGTCCTAATTTTAACTTGTCATCTTATAATTGACTATTTAAGTCATAATTTGGACTTTTCATCTCAAATATGACTCATAATTTCAACTTTTTATGATATAATTTCAAATTTGTTTTATAATCAACTTTTTAAGTCAGATATGATGACTCAAATATAATGTATGTCATAAGTTTGACTTTTTTTATTTCAAATTTCAACTTTTTGTCATAATTGGCTTTTTAAGATAAGTTTGACTTCATCTCTTAGTATGTCATAATTTCGAAATTTTGTAATAATTTTGACTTTTTATGTCATAATGACTTTTTAAGTCAAAATTTTGACTTTTCATCTTAAATATGATATAGTATGTCATAAATTTTACTTTTTGTCATAGTTTTGACCATCTCATAAATGACTTAGTGAGTCAGAGTTTTTAATTTTCATCACAATTATGATATAGTATGTCATAATTGAGTTTTTAAGTCAGAATTTCTACTTTCTAAGTCCTAATTTCAACTTCTCATCTCATAATTATGACTTATTAGGACATATTTTGTTTCAACTTATGTCATAATTGAGCTTTTTAAGTCAGAATTTTGACTTTTCATCTCAAATATCACTCATAATTTCAACTTTTTATGATGTAATTTCAACTTTTTGTCACAATCAACTTTTTAAATCAGAATTTTGACATTCATCTCAAATATGATGTCATAAGTTTGACTTTGTGATAATTTCGACTTTTTGTCATAATTGCCTTTTTAAGATGTAATTTTGACTTCATCTCATAAATATGACTTAGTATGTCATAATTTTGAATTTTTGTCATAATATTAAATTTTTCCATAACCAAGTCAGCATTTCGAATTTTTAAATCAGATTTTTCATCTCAATTATGACTTTCATAATTTCGACTTTTATTTCATAAGGACTTGTTATAATTGCAGCTTTTTCATAATGGACTTTTTAAGATAATTTTGACTTCATCTCGTAAATATGACTTAGTATGTCATAATTTTGAATTTTTATGTCATAATTTCGACTTTTCATAAATATGACTTGACGTGTCGTAACTTTGAATTTTTATATCATAATTTTGATTTACCAAAGCATGATTTGTGCTGCGCGTGACGTACATCAGCGCTGAACCGTGTTAGCAATGTTTCATGATGTCTGCGGCTCACATTATGAGTCTCTCTCAGCTAATGTCTGTCTGAAGATGAGCGTGTGAAGGTATCTGAACAGAAATATCAGCTGTGCTGAATCCCGACTCATAAAACAGATAATGACCCGACTCATAATGAACTTAAAACACTGTAAAAAAAAAAAAAAAAAAAAAACCCCTGATATACACGTTGTAACTATAGAAACAATAAATAAAAGAGTTGACTTTAAAAAAAACACGTTTAAATCAAAACAAAAACAACTATTATTTAAAAAGGTGACAGATAAATAGCATGTTTATTAGTGATATATTGTACATTATTTGATATCAGTTATTTATATTGTTTACAAATCCACCTCGTTTGCCTTTATCCATAAATCATTTTGAAGGAAATGATGCCCTCTTGTGGTACATTTTACTGTTACAGTCAAACAGATGGAGACAAATATTCATTCAAACTACAAAACATCATTTAAAAAAAAAAAAAAACTTTAATAAAAACTAAAACTAAAAACATTTACAAAATTTTCTCCTGTAAAAAACATTTATGTCCACATGTGTATGAGTTTTGTTTTTTTTTACAGTAGAATATATGTGTTGTATATTCTCCTGTAAAAAACTGAATGTGTTTTTTTAAATAGGAGAATAAACAATTTCTGTACTGACAGACACTGGTCTCATTTGTTTCGACAGATATCCTACTTTAAACAGATCATAAAAAGTAGTTTATCTTGAGTCGTAAGTAAGAGTGGTTTCAGGCTGTGCAGGTTTCTGGTCTCAGTGTGGTCTTCACACATAAACACATGATCTAACACCTCCATTAAATCAAGTGTGGAACAAAATACACAGCTCCGTGTAGGGTATGAGAGTTCATCATGTGACCTCGTAAAACACCAGCGGCTCGGGCCACGTCACTTCCCTCTATACCTGGAATGTATATGAATGTCTGTCTGATGACAGATGTTCTTGAAGAGCGGGAGGAATATGTCAGAGGAACATTTTAATGCTCAAAGGTTTCTCTTTCTGGTTCTCTGTTAATATTTCTCTTTTACTTTGGGAGAAATTGACAACAGAAGAGTATAAAAATTAATGTGGACAGCATGAGAAATATTTGAGCTCGTATTTAGATGTAATTCCCTCATATATCTCTCATATTTCCAACACCAAATGCTGGTTTTTAAATCAATTAAATTGTTGAGGTAACATTAAAATAAGAAATATTATGTCAGCCTAAATCTTCATTTTTAGTTGATTTAGCTGATTTTAAAGCTTGTTGTGTCTCATTTTAAATCATTTTAAGTCATCCAAACCTCGCTGGATAAGAACCACTGATCTAGAGCAAAGTCCCTTTAAAGGTGCAGTAAGTGATTTCTGAGAAACACTGTTAAAATATGAAATCAACCCAAACAAACACAATCCTCCCTTCATTGCTCCACCCCAAAATGCACGAAGACACAATGCAAGAGTGTATGTCTCTTTATCATAGCTGAAGCGAAGCTAAATAATGCTTTACATAAAAAAGCAAAGACGAACGAATGACAAGAAAGAACAAAAAATGACACTCAAGAGTGTCTACAAGCAAGAGTTGGTTGTTAGTCGGCAATAGCTCCGGACAAACAATGACACTCAAAAGTGTCCTGTTACTACAGCTAACATTACAACAACTGCATATCTTGGTTCTGTGAAACAACAAAACCAGTGTCACTCACATATGGAGCAGAAACAACATGGCGAGCATCTGTTTTCAGGCCTCCCGCTTAGGTCTCTCAGTGCTGGAAAGCTTTCCTATTATAAACTCACATCCTAAAGCTCTTGCTTGATTATAACCCTTCTTTTTCCAGTGATATTCCTCTGAGCTTTTCTCTTTTGTAATGTCTCTCAGCCATCTCTCTTTCTACAGTCTTTCTTCAAATCTCCATCTTGCTCACTCTCTCTCCTCCCCCATCATGAGTGGACACACCCCCTACTGCTAATTGGCTCACTCTCTCCTCCCCCATCATGAGTGGACACGCCCCCTACCGCTGATTGATTCACTCTTTCTCCTCCCCCATCATGAGTGGACACGCCCCCTACCGCTGATTGATTCACTCTTTCTCCTCCCCCATCATGAGGGACACGCCCCCTACCGGATTGATTCACTCTTTCTCCTCCCCATCATGAGGGACACACCCCTACTGCCAATTGGCTCACTCTCTCTCCTCCCCCATTGAGTGGACACGCCCCCTACCGCTGATTGATTCACTCTCTCTCCTCCCCCATCATGACTGGACACGCCCCCTACTGCTGATTTGCTACCAGTGTGCTTTGGTGCTCGGTCCGATTCACTTTCAACAAAGTTTCTCATAAATCACTTACTGCACCTTTAAGGCAAGTAATTTCATTCGGCAGCCATCTTTGAAACGCCTCTCAGGCAGTTGTTTCAGTCATGTGAGTGCAGCTCCTCTCTGAATGGGGAAACTTCAAATTCTCCAAAGATGTTCACCAAGCTTGTGATTAAATTTTTATATTTGAAATTACTTATGAAATCTGACAACTGTTTTGTTTCTAAATGTTCAAATCATGACAAAAAAATTGCATTTTCAGGTGACTGGCTTTTTATTTAGAAGGTGGGACTTATTCCGTGATTTACGCGTTGCACTTTCTCCCATTCATAGTAATATGGATGCTCCTCCCCTTCCTCTTGCAGCGACATCTCTTCTCTGATGATGTGTTTACTGGCGTGAGGGCGGGGCAGCCTGTCACTCACATGAGATCCACCAATAGCAAACCACAACCATCCAATCAATTCCCTATGGACAAAATCAAGCCCTGATCTACATTTGTTCTTGTTCAAGAAGCCATTTTACTTGGATGTACATTCCAATAGGGAAGAATAGATGCAGAATTTAAGGTGTTTACACGCTGAGTGAAATCAAGGTAATGGGCAAAAATCTAGCTGTGTCAGTCATTTAATGCTTAAGCTGTTTGCAAAAATGAGTTAAGGCATGACCACACATCATAAGCTTAAGCATAATCAAGTAAAGAACTTGCATGTAAATGTTTATAGATGATAGATCATTTCTTTGATATTTCTCATATTGATCCATTGGTAAAACTCCTGTCGGAGTGTTTGATTTCAGGTGGGAATGTCTCTGGACTGCAGTATGCAGGGTGTGAGCGTGAGCGTTGCGACGCTGTATGCGATGGCCGTCGGTGTTCCTGCATCTTTGGTGCTCCTGTTTCCCTTGATTGCCACCGGCTGCTCTCTGAACCTCTTCTTCTGCTCTCTTCGCAGGGTGGAGCGGAAACTATCCGGCACGAAGCAGTAAACCACAGGATCCAGGCAGCTGTTCAGACTGCTGAGCGTGATGGTCACGTGATACGCCACCACGTGCTGCTCTCTGCTGCCCCCTAGCTGGAAGTACACCACGGCCTCGCGCACGTGATACGGCGTAAAGCACACGGTGAACACCACCAATACGGCTACCAGCAGCCTGACGGCACGCGCACGCCGACCCCAGCTCTGCGGCATGAGCCTGCCGTCCGCAAGCGCGCAGGCGACGCGGATCGTAAACGTCGCGATTACCATGAGCGGTAAGACGAAACTCCAGCACGGTGAGGGTGAAGAGCACGGCACCGCGGCAGCATGAAGCTCCGTGAAAGTCCAGGGCCGAGGTTTGCAGCGAGTACGTGACCACCACGGCGAACAGCCACACGCACACGCTAACGCATTTTGCAGCTGCTGGGCTTCGTCTGCGGCTTCCCGCCGACCGCACCACTGCCATATAGCGGTCCACGCAGATGCTAGTGAGAAACAAAATACTGCAGTACATGTTCACAAAGTAGCTGAAGGTGTGCATGTAGAAACACGCCACACAGTCGCCTCCGCTGTGATAAAGCGCAATGCGGGCCGGGAGCGACAACGCCACCAGAAGGTCGGCCACTGCAAGGTTTATAGTGTAAATGGCCGGGGTCGTCCGAGAGCGGCTTCGCTGGCAGAACACGCAGAGCGCCAGGCTGTTCAGGACCACGCCGACCACAAACATGAGTGTGTTCACCACCATCAGCGTGATCCACAGGACGTAGAACTCCTGGTACAGAGACTCGTCCAGGTGGGCCAGTTTCTTCAGGTACGGCACCCCCAGGTGGTGGACGCTGGTATTGATGGGAGATTCAGATGTGATGTTAGAATGTGCTTCAAGGAGGATCTCCATGGCTAGAACACAGAAAATAAAAGAAAGTTAAAAACAAATAATCTATCAATTATTTTTATATTACAAATATAAAATGTATATAATAGATAATAATATAAATATAATTATATACACACAAAGTATAAATAAATTACATTAATTATAATTAAATATAAATATAAATACATCAATATTTTGATTGGTGTAGAAAAGGATGGTATTAAACTGTAGTTGTTTTATTAATCTAATATATAAATGATGTATATATATATTTATATATGTGAGTGTGTGTGTATATATTATATATATATATATATATATATATACACTGTATATACATATATTCTAAAAGCAACCAGTTATAAACTATAAACTATGGTACAGTGTAAAATATGTAACAACATAACTAAAATTCAAAAGTTTAATTAAAAAAAAAATATATTTTTTAAAGATGTTTCCACAAAAATATTAAGGAGCACAACTGTTTTTAGCTTGTTAATGAGAAATGTTTTAGAGCAGCAAATTTGCATATTAGAATAATTTCTAAAATGTAAAAGTATAATAGTACAGTATTTAAATGTTTTTTTTATTTGTCCTACTTGTTATATATATATATATATATATATATATATATATATAGTGGCCAAAAGTGATGTCTGGTCTAGGAAAATTTACACCTTCACCCTTTATTAAATTTAGAAATTTTGTTAAAGATTTTGTATGCATATTGTGTAGTTGTGCTTGGAGTCGATTATTTTATTTATGATAACACAATGAAACATGCCAAATTTTTTGTCAGGCTTTCATACAAAGAAATTAAGAACACATGCAAAAACAAGAGGAACCAACGAAATATTATAACTGATTAAATTGTAGTCAATGTATATGTTTTTCCTTTTTTTCTTTCTATTTGCCGATTTTTTTTTTTTTTTGTCAGTTAAATACCTTAACCAAGTTTAGTGTTTTGTTCTTCCCTCATATTTAAAATATTTAAAAAATATAAAATACTTTCCTCATATTTTGATGGTTTAATTGAACTTGTAGGGTCATTAAAAACAAATATCTAAACTTTCAAACAGCCCTTAATGTACCACCACCAATCCGGGCTCTGTGTGAATCTTTCCATAGCTTTCTAAAAATGGAACATTCTTTGGCATTTTTTTTTTTTTTTTTTGTGAGAGAGTTTGTGCTCCTGTTCGCTGACGTCTCTGAGACTCGTTCTGAATGTCAGTCAGAGTTTAAGAGCTTTAATGAAATATGTAAAAGAATCTCAGATTCTCTCTCATCAGCTGTCTAACTCTGTCTGATCTTTACATGAACGTTCCATATTAGGAGTTTAAGTTCCATTTAGATTCCGTCTCATGGAACATCATGTTGTTCTGTAATTTCCTCATGGTTCAATCAGCGGTCATTTCTCATGGAAAATATATATTATTAACATCCAATGGTTTGAGGTTCAACTGATTATTTTCATAAGCAAATAAAGAGGAGATTCTCACCGGTGGAGTTGGAAGCTGCTCTTTCTGGTCCAGATGGATGTCGGTTCCTTTCTGTAGTTCTCAAATCAAATAAAGCTTCACTGAAATCTCAACAATCTCCATTACTAGTAATGCAGATGGATAAAACTGCACATCCCAGTGCAGCAGTGTCCATTTGGATGATGGTCTGATTTGTCTTCAGTCTAAACTGTCTCTTTGCCTCTCAAGGATAAGTGAGCGCTCTCTTTCCAGAAGTTGTTCTTTCATGAAGTGAGTCTCACTGAAGAATGACAGACTTTTAGGCCTCCTCATTCTTGGTCTGTCCATCACCCTCCCCTTCCTTCCCTCGCTCTCTTTCTCATCTTCTCAACAACCCCTCTAAACTCTGGGCAGAAGCTCTCAAAAGTCACTTTGCAGCACCATCAGTCTTGTGGGATTAGAGCTGTAAACCTCACCCAGTAAACAGGCCTCTGGGACGTCAGTCAGCCATGGCAAAACTCACAGCCATACTCCATATTTAGATCTTTCTTCTGAGAGTTTGTGCACAAATGCATGGATTACATGACTATTTTGAAAATGGCCACAACTGTTTTTAATGCTACAGATTTACAAAGAAAAAATATATATTTTAAATATTTAAATATTACATTTTGCATGAAGAAAGTTATTTATATACAAATGCAATTTGTCATATTTCATGACAATTAAAAAATAAAAATGTGTACTGTACACGTACAGATTTAAATAATTTTTCATGAAAAAAATATATATTAGAAAAATAAATTTATTAGAAATAAGATATATTTTATAGATTTAAATATTGCATTTTACTTTAAGAAAATGTTATATTTGCATTTTTTTGCATTTTGACAATATTTTCATGACAAGTAAAAATATATTTATATTAGAATGCATTTTTTGCATGTATTATATTATTATATTATATAAAAAATATAAAATAAGCAATAATAATAATAGATTTACAATTTGGCATTTTATTTTCATGATAATTAATCACGTTTAAATGAGAAATTGATTTATAATATATATATATATATTATATATGTGTGTGTGTGTGTATGTAATATAATATATGTATATATATATATATATATATATATATATATATTATATATATATATATATATATATATATATATATATATATATATATATATATATACTGTATACACATTTACAGAGATTTAAATATTACATTTAGCAAAAAGAAAATATTTATTTAAATGTTATATTTGCATTGATATTTTAATAACTAAATATTTGTTTCAAAGAAAAAATGCATTTTGAAAAATATAATGTATTATGAATTCTTATAATATTAATATTATGAAATAATAAAATAAAACAAATAATAATATATTTACATTGTTGCATAATTATTTTGACAATTAAGCATATTTTTAGATGAGAAATTGATGAAGCATACCTGCAAATGTCTTTTAAAGTCCCCAAAATTGAAGTTTTTTGGCTTTTAGTGTGAATATGTTACAATTCGCATTTAGTAGATATAATCATTCAAAACTTATTCAAAACAGTCTCTCACTTCCGCCAATATCAATCAATGATTTTGATGACATTACTCTGCACTTCAGCTTCTCATCAGATGTTCTGTTCAATCAAATGCTCTCTAGAATATAAAGTGTCCCGCCCCCTACATTACAAATAGACACTGAATCTACAGCTGAAACCGGTCACTTGTTCACACATTTACTAGTTTCTACATGGTAAATGGCACATAGCGCACTATATAAGGGACAGGGAATGATTCAGACAGTGTAAATATGCTTCCATTGAGGCAAATGAAATCTGATTTCATTTAAATTCTGCACAGAATGCTGTATTTTAAAGTGATATGGAGGAGATTCGAAGGAGAAAAAGTTAAGAGATTAGGGGGAAAATTAGGCTTTACCAAGCTCAACAGCTGTGGCCTAGCTGTGTTATAAACTAAACGCTATTGGCTATTTTAAAAAAGGGGAGGAGTCTTCCTGTTTCAGTTGAAATTACGTCAACACACTGAATAATGCTGTGCGTTTCAAGGCACTTCAGTGGGCCTTTAAAGAGGCTCCTCCATCGAAAACACAGTGAGTGATGGTGGACCACCCGTGAGACAGTCAGCCTGAGGTGAACTGTCCTGGACCCCCGGTGCGTTACCTCACCTCACAGACACACACAAAGAAACACGGGCCCTCAAAGCCCATCGGCTCAACAGCTGGAGCTCATAAGAGAAACACTGCATTAGTGAAGTCCTTCACCTCATTCTTCAGCAGATTGAGTGTCAAGACTGAAACGCACAAACCATAACAGATATCCATCCATGTTACAGTAAATCCTGCAATATTCTGAGATCATGATTTGTTATTTCTTTGCATAAACACTCTGAAACAAAAGCCTAAAAGACACAGATCTGAAACAAAGAACATGCAGATCAAAGGAGAAATTATATAACAGCAACAATGATGAAACAGCCACAAAATATGAACTATAGATTGGCCAAGGATGATTGGGATGCATTTTAGCAGAAAAACACTTGGGTAGACGTGTTTGACCATTTTTAACAAAGCAGTGGCTCTGAATCAGATTGGAAACTGAACTGATTCAACTGCTTTATTGTACTGTCATTCTCCATCAAATCTTCCTCAGTCAAGTCAGTACATCTGTATCTGGACATGTTATGATTTACCCTGATCTCTCTCAGAACAGACTCTTTACAAGGGTGCCTCACAGGATGATGGGAGATTGAGCGGTTCTGTTCACACCAAAAACGATAAATATAAAGATAACTAGTCTATAATGATAACCAGTAGCGGCCAAATTAATAAAAAAGCTTAAAAAACCAAGATATGGTGTAAAAAAGTCTCCGTATAAGCAATATCGCACATGCAAAAGTGCAGTTTTCCCGAATATCAGCACGTTTGCAAATGTGATATTGATTTTATACAACAATTCAATAACAATAAGTTAAAAGGCTATTAGGTGACTTACATTTTAGACACAATATTGTCCGTTTTTCCTCTATTTTGCCAATGAAAATAGTTCCAAACAGTAGAGCCATTGCATGTCTCCGAGCGATACAGTTTCAGTTTCGTTACTGAAAGAATCTGCAGTTTTGAATGAATCATTCTAATGAATCAATTCTGTTTTGTCCCTGAATGAATCAGCCGTTCTGAACAAATTGTTTGATTGAATGATTCAATGACTAATTTGTTAATGATTTGCTGCCAGCTACTAGCAGCTTGTCTCCGACTGTTTCTTTGAAATGGGCCTTCAAATTGCAAAGGCTGCTTATGACGAAAACTATATTAGCATCCACATCAACGCATGATATTGTTGTTTATTCTAAGCGCCCTCTGCAGTTTTGTCATCTGTCGCTTTAAATGATCAAGCTCTTTAAAGCAGAATGGATTCTGATTGGCTGTCGATGTTTTTATTATTCATCAGATGGAAAAAAATCCATCTGAAAATGATTCCATGATATCGTTCCTCTGCGTCGGTATCGTTACAGTTGTGATGTGGACTTGCTATTCTTTTATATTTAGAATGATTTTTAGAATTATCTTTATAGTTATCCTTTTGCGAATGGGTTTGAATGAACTGAGTATATTTACCGTCGGACTGACATTTCTAGATTGGTTTCAGAGCTGATTTTACAAGGTGACAAACTTTAAAAGGCAGATAAAGGCAAATTAACATGACAATGGTTTGTGAGGAAACAAACTGAATGCTAATGTGTTTTGTTTTGTACTGAATGTGTCTGTCCAGTCTTGAGTCTTTAACAGCGGAGCAGATGGAGTCTCTTCAGCGTCACTGTCTAAACATCCGTCACCTTGATAAAACCCAGAGACAGTAAATCACTTCTGGCCTTCAACAACTAATGAAACTGTAAAACTAGTTCTGTATATATGAAGGACAGCGACAGACAGGTGTGTCAGATTACCAACATCACATTCAAAATGTAAAGTTAATGGGTGGTTTACCTGTTAAAGATCCCAGCACTTACAATGATGGTGAAATCAGGCTGAATATGGTCTAGCACCATGGTACTTTGCAGTACTTTAAAAGAATGGCATGGAACATTTCCATTACATTTTCCAAAGAAACACACTGAAAAGACCAGCTTTAACCAGCCTAATGTGGTTTGCTGGTCTTATTTTAGCTGCACAAAAACAGCTGTTTTCTAATATGTCTGTTATGCTGCATGATATTCCAGACTGGTATTTGTTATGTCATTTTAGATTATTATCGTAATCATAAACACATTGGGTTGTAGCAGAAATAGTTTTAATGTTTGTTGCTCTTTGTTATTCTTCTAGTTATTTATCTATAGCAGCTGATTAATCAGAAGTCACGCACATTCAAAAATAAGGTGAATACATATCTGTTACTTAATAGAAAATATAGAATACGTATACACGTCATATATATACACGGAGGCCCATTTACGCCACATAAGAAAAAAATACTTTTGTAAATCATAATAAATTTATGACATACTAAGTCAATTATAAGATGAAAAATCTAAATGATGACCTCAGTCATAATAGTCATAATAATATGACAGTTGAAATTGACAGTCAAAATTATGACACTCAAAATAAAAAGTCAGAATTATGATGCAGAAATAATTTTGAATTTTGACATATGATTTAGTATATGTCGTAATTTCAACTTTTTCTCATATTTATGACTTGGTATGTTGTAAATATGACTTGATGTGTTATAATTTAGACTATCTGATAATTTCTACCTTTTATATCATAATTATGAGATTAAAAATTAACATACTAAATCTGAATTATGACTTAAAAGTCATAATTAAGACATTAAAAGTAAAAATTATGAAATTAAAAGACAAAATTCTGATTAAAAAGTCATAATTATGACAGAGACAAATCTCAGTTATGATTTAGTATGGCATAATTTAGACTTTTTCCTTATAATTATGACTTAGTATGTGATAATTATGACATACTAATGACATTTTTACGACTTCTCAATTCAGTGTCATAATTTTGACATGTCAATTTTCACTATCTCATAATTTAATGTCATAATTGATTTAATAAAAAGTATGATGGGTTTTTTTAAGTGGCACAAATGGGCTTCCATATATGAGTGTTAAGAAAAAGTGAAAATAAATAGTCAAATGAGGACAAGAAGAATGCGCCTGATATTATACACTATAAGAGTAAACTGTTTTGGAAGATTTTTAGTGTTTTTGGATTCTTGTGCTTGGATAGAAAAACTTTAAACAGCAAGATGAAGAGCTCTTATGGATATAAAATTAGCAACATGAGAAGCTCAAAACAGGAAACATAAATGTAGTGTTTGGTCTGAATGTCTGATAAATGCGAGTGAATCCATCACACGGAAGAGTGAATTAGTTGTTATTTTACTCAAACGTGGTTAATTTTAGGACGTTTCTAGAAAACAAATCCTCTGATTTTTCAGAAAAACGCAGTCTTGCGCTTTCCCCTCCTAATGCAGGACGGATGAATTACTGTCTCAGTATAAACACGCGGCCAAAAATGAACATCCATAAAAGTGAAAAACTGGCCCTCGTTACAAATGTTTATTCTTCACTCATCACTCTGTCCAGAGTTAAAACTGACAGGACATGTTTTAAGCGTATATACCCATCATTCTCCAGTTAAAAGCAGGAGTAAAGCAGGTTAGCGAGACACTTCCTGTGAGAGTGGGAATCATCATAGATCTGACTGTAGGAATGACCACGACGAGCCTGTTTCATTTCGTCTCCGAGAGGAAGAAGTGGACATCAACATAGTCTAACGTCAAACACAATATAATTTACTAGTTAACCTGTTAGCATGCAAATAATCAGCCTTCCAGTAAATAATGTGTTACTGTACAGGCTGACACAGTTTATTGAAACTTGATACAAAATAATTATTGAATACATCAGGCTTTTATGGCTCATAGTCTGATATAGTGAGAATATAGATAAAAAAAAAAAAACAGTTGAGGCCCAAACTGAGCAAAAATATGCAATTTGGTGCAGATGCTGATATTTATATGGACAAAACGTAAGATGAAATTATGATATTTGTAATGAGACCTTTATAGCACTATAGCGGATACATAAAATGCATATAAATATCATTCGTTGTTCTATATCTGCCAATAACATGATATTTAAATGCTTAGTTTTATGATCAAATCTCTGTAGTTTTTAAACATATAATGCAATGCAATACAATGATGACTGACAGATTGAGAATAAACCTTCCGCAATAATGTTGGTCCACATTATTTTTTATTTTTTGTTTTCAGAACAGTCAAAGTTCAGAACTAACACGATTTAAGCCTGTTGATAAGTTTGTTTGAAAACACTTTCCTTTCATTTCTATAAAGGCGCTGCTGACTCGGTGTATGATTGTACAGCTATATGTAGCATGTAACATTATTTAATGTGTCATTAACATGTGTAGTAATAAAAGTGTATAATAAAATATAGTAAAAAAAAAAAAAAAAAAGGAAAAAATAAAGATATTTTTCCATATCATTAACACTGATATTTCTGAGGCACTAATAATAAAACTAACAAACACAAAATGTAATACTGTAAAAAATTCTCCTGGCAGTGCTTTAGTGATTTTCCTTCAGTTTTCAACTTCCTACATGGAGAAACACTGTTGACAATTGAACAGCTTGTAAAACAAATGCGATCACTGCAACTTGTTTCATGTCATCTTTCTAGCATCGGCCAATAAAACGCTTTTATGTTCAGAAGTCAGAGATATCGTGTAGGAAGGCACATCACAACCCACTCTAATCATGAGCATGTACAGGTCAAAAGTTTGCGGTCAGGAAGGATCTTTTTTGTTGTTGTTGAAAGATATTAATATTTTATTCAGCAAGGATGCATTAAATGGGTACAGACATTTATAATGTTACTTTCAAATAAATGCTGTTCTTTTGAACTTTCTGTTCATCAAAGAACCTTGAAAAATAAAATGTATCAGTTTCCACAAAAATATAAAACTGTTTTCAACATTGATAATAATCAGAAATGTTTCTTAAGTATCAGCATATTTTATGAAGGATCATGTTGTCACGATTCCTGGCTGACTGATGTTGCGTGTGTGTGTGTATGTTGTTTTCTTACCTGTTGGTGGCGGTCCCTCACGTGTGCACTGGTCCCTCCCACTCGTTTCGGTAAGTGTTCACCTGTTGTGTCTCATTAGTTGTTTCTCTTTATGTAGCACGCTGTCCTGTCCCTCGTTGCGCGCTCATTGTCTTGGTTTGTCAGTCGTTGTCTTGTCCAGTCACTTATATTTTCTTAGTCGTGTTCTCAGGTTCAGCCGTCGGCATCTGGAGGATTGTCTTTGTCCGGAGTTCACACGCCTGTGTTTGTGCGTGAAATTGCTCGAGTGACCCTGCCCTGTTTTCCCGGTGAAGCTGGTGCGCTTTGTCTTTAGGCGAGATCCAGTTTCCTTCGGGTTCCGGTGAGCTCTCACTTTTCTTTGTGGATTATCTTCAGTCATCCATCGTGAGAGGATTTCTCTCCGGTCACCGACCAGAGTGGATTACTTCGCTGGATGCCGCGGGAGGACTCTCTTCTGTACTGTGACTGTTGTGCTTTGCCTGACCCTCTCTCTTTCTCTTCTAAATAAACATTGTGAACTTGCATTTGACTCCGAGACTCCTTCTGACACATGTGACACTGATGACTGGAGTAATGATGCTGAAAATTCAGCTTTGATCACAGGAATAAATTATATTTTACAATATATTCACACAGAAAACAGCTTTATTAAACTGTAATAATATTTCAGATTTTTTACTGTATTTTTGATCAAATAAATGCAGCCTTGGTGAGCAGAAGAGACTTCTTTCAAAAACATTAAAAAATCTTTCCGACCCCAAACTTTTGACCAGTAGTGTGCAGTAAATGACATCTTACATTAAAGTGACTAGTGAGGAGTCAACATCAGATTAAAGCAAAGGCTGTGATATGCTGAAGCTGACAGCATTAAACAGGAAGTGATGTGGTTGGACTGGTGCTCATATAGGCAGTGCAAACTCATCCGTTATGGTGAGCTGTCGGTCATTCATCCTCCAGTGATCTGTCCCTCTGTCTACGCTGGGCTAAAAACTGCTGGACCACCGACGGCCAATCAACAACGTTCTCCACGTGCACCTGTCCTCCAGACCTGGACATCGTGATCTGACCACCTGCACAAGAACAACACACAACTGGTTGAGACTGACACCTGACAATGTCTACCTAACAAAACTTTTTTCAAAAGTTTTTGCTCAAAATGTAATATAACATAATATTTATTCATTCATGTATTTATTTATTTATTTAATGCATGCAACTTGGCATATAAATATAAAAATGAAATTCATGCGCATTCACGTGGGTTATACTGTGCATATTAAATGCATGAATATTTTTCATTATTCACTTACTCAAATGTGCATGCAGTTCCAAAGCATTTTTAATGGTTGTACTATTTCCTAAAAAAAAAGCATCTTCAACTATATGTTCTTTATTTAAACAATAAAAAATAAAAAGTTTAAATAATATAACATAATATAATATTCAATAATGTATTTATGTATTTAATATTCAATTCATGTATTTATTTTAGTGCTGTCAAATCAATTAATTGTGATTAATCGCATCTAACCTAAAAGTCAGATTGCTATTAATCACGATTAATTAATTTGACATCACATCTTACCTAAAAGTTAGATGCGATTAATCACAAATTAATTGATTTGACAGCACTAAATACATACATTATTGCTGTCAAATCAATTAATCGCGATTAATCACATCTAACCTAAAAGATAGATGCCATGACAACACTAATTACATAAAAAAATTATTGCTGTTAAATCAATTAACTGCAATTAATGACATCCAACCTAAAAGACAGATGTGATTAATTGTGATTAATTGATTTGACAGCGCTAATTACATAAATAAGTGCTGTCAAATAAATTAATCGCGATTAATCGTATCTATATTTTAGGTTAGATATGATTAATCGCATCTGTCTTTAACTTTTAGGGCCAGCAAATGCTATTTTTATGGCAAACTAAGAGTAACAATAACAAAAAAACTCCAATAAGTAAATAAAATATAATAATTTAACAATATTTTTCATACAATAATATAAAAATATAGCAGTTATATAGGCTCCTTCTGTTTGATATTTAACATAAAATCTAAATTCTTCCAAAGAGAAGCATTTTAAACAGGTCCAGTGTCATTTCTGAATAACACCATTGCTTAAATAATATAATCTAGTGGACGGGGTTAGTTTAAAACTGACCACATAAATGAATCTCTACCAAAGCAGAAGATAAGTGAATTGTGCCTGGGAAATGAGATGTACTTGCCCTCGGGGAGGATCTGCGTCCTCTTGTTCCTTCTGACCCAGCTGACAGATGCTTGAGCCAGATGATCTAGAGAACGAGAGTCAGACAAACCTTCAGCGTCTTCATCCTCGTTCGTCACATAACGACTCTCCGCAGAACAGATCTTCCCTGAACAGAGAACAGGATACAGATATGTTTTCTTTTCAGTAGCAGAAACAAATATGCAAACGATCACGAATGAAAAGCGAATCATACCTGCACACTTGCAGAGAACCTTGATGGAGTAGAACAGGTTGGTGAACAGGTTGAACGGGGACGGAATTCCAGATTTGCGACTCATATCGCGGATCAGAACGGCACGGCCGAACTTCCACTCCGTGTCGGATTGAGCCTGGATGCGCTGGTACGTGTCGCTCATCATGGCAATGAGGAGGTTGACCAACACGATGAACGTCACGACCAGGTACACGCCGAATACCATTTTAGCCAAAACGGCCGTCGCGGGAGGTGAGCGCTCAACGTCGGGAATTTTATCTGGTTCGGTTAAACCAAACAAGGCGAAGAAGAGCAGCACGGACATGTTTAACGGACCCGGCACTCTCACTTCCGTGGCGTTAACGGTGCTGTTGACCCAATCCGGTGGATACAGCGGCTGGCACAGTGCTGTGAGACTTAGTGTGAAGGCGGTGTGGAACAACATGAGGATCACGGCGAACCGACATAGATCCTTTATCAAGTCTCGGATGATTATGGCCCACGGGCCGAATAAGTGATGGAAAGTCAGGAACTCCAGCAGCTGGATGAAACCGAGCGTCATGGCGACAGCCAGCAAGACGTTCCGCACAAACAGGCAGTGCAGGTGAGCCGGTGGCCAGAGCTGACTGAGGACCGCCAGCAGGTGACACAGTAGAGCCGCGGCAGAAAAACCCAGGAGGAGAAGACGAATCCAGGCTAATCCAGTGCGCTCACCTGGGAGAGTCAGCTCGGAAACCAGCATTCCACAAAGCCAGATCAGCAACAGACATTCGGACCAGCCGGGCACCAGACGGCCCTGGGATAGAGGATTGACGGGTGGGTACACGATAGTCAGGATGAACAGGGCCAACAAGAAGACGTGTGACACCAGGTGGCTCATGAACTTCACGATTGGGATGGTGTTGAAGCTGTGTGGAAAATGATTACACACATTTCTCAATCAGGACACACACAAACATACATGTTTGTTTCACTATATTAGTGAGGACATCTCATAGACTTCTGTTGATTTTATATCAGATTAATAATATATTTTCTATGGCCCCTACCCCTAAACATACTCTACACAGAAACATGTACAAACACTAGATTTAAAAACATGTTTTGGCCGATTTATATGCCTTTTTAACTAGTGAGGACCAGTAAAATGTCCTCAGTAGTCGGTTTTCATAATATTTCACTATATAAGTGAGGACATTTGTCCCTCTCAAGTATAGCCAAACCTGTACGCACACACACACACACACACACGCGTATATGTGGTTTACGGGAACTCTCCATAGATGTAATGGATTTTATACTGTACAAACTGTATATTCTATCCCTTTAAACTACCCCTAAACCTTCCCATCACAGAAATTCTCTGCATTCTTTGAATTTTAAAAAAATTCCGTTTAGTATGTTTTTTAAGCCATTTGGTTTACGAGGACACAGGAAATGTCCTCGTAAACCATGTTTACATTGTAATACCCATGTTATTATACACATTTGTGTCCTCATAAACCATATAATATATATATATATATATATATATATATATATAAGAACAGAGACACACACACTCACACAAAAATATCGTATCATGAGATTAGTGTCATATATCGAACCAATTGTTACACCCCTACTAAAACTATTAAAACTTAAAATTAAAAAAGATTTTTATATTTTCCATTTTCATTTTCATTTTCATTTCAGATAGTTTTTGTGTTTTTGTCATTATTAGCTTTTTTTTAAAATGTCTATTTAGTTTTTATTAATTTTTACGTTTTAGTTTTAGTCAATTTAGTACTTCATCTTAAACTAAATGAAAATTAGAATTTTTTAAATACATTTTATTTTATTCCAATTAATGTTTATTTTATTTCAATTAAAGAGACAGTTCACCCAAAAATGAAAATTCTGTCATCAATTATTCGCTCTCATGTTGATCCAATCCCATAAGATTTTTAGTGTTAGTTATCAGTAACAACACTGATTAGCTGTGAAGTGAATGTAAATGTAAATGCAGAGTTTCCTCAGAAAGACAGTACCTGTGTCTGAGCGGCAGTGAGAGCACCAGCCACAGCGGAGGGCAGAACAGCAAACAGAAGAAGAGAAGCAGGATCTTCCAGGAGTCCCACTGCAAGCTTCCATACCACACGTCCGTCAGGTACGTCTGCACCGCCGAATGGGACACCACAGCTTTCTGCCGGCACTCGATCAGGCAGTCCAGCACGCTGGCGCCCCGATGGTCCACGGCCCTGAGAATCGGACCTGCGCCGTGACCCCCGGCTGAGGAGGCTAAGGTCAGGAGGTCAGAGGCCATGACCTCACAATGACGAGCGGCTGCGTGCAGGTCCACCGAGCGCTCCTTCTCTCTGAGTGCGGCCAGAGTCAGAGCTCGCGAGAGACGGACGGACGTATCCAGAGGAGCGGGAGAATGAAGGACCAACTCCTCCAGAGCCAGATTATCATTCATCCGTCCGCACACCATCAGATTGAACACAAACTATGAAACAAAACAAAATAATCCACTTATGATATCATGAAAAAAAGCTAAATTATGCAACTTGAATTGGTTTATTTGCAGCAGAAAAAAGTTTCAACAAGTTTTTAAAGCTAGAAATCTTCCTCTGAGCCTCTTCTGCTCATGTTCATTAAAGGTGACCAATAATGCTTCTTTCATAAAATGTAATATAAGTCTCTGGTGTCTCCAGAATGTGTCTGTGAAGTTTCAGCTCAAAATACCCCACAGATCATTTATTATAGCTTGTCAAATTTTGACCATATTTGGGTGTGAGCAAAAACACACCGTTTTTGTGTGTCCCTTTAAATGCAAATGAGCTGCTGCTCCCCACCCCTTTCCAGAAGAGGGCGGAGCTTTAACAGCTCAACAACAACAAAGCTGGAGAATCTCACGCAGCCAAAATGAGGATTGTCAGTAACGGTGTTCAGCCTTACATTGTTCAAACCGGAGTCGACACTGATGGAGAGACTCAGGAAGAAGTTACAACTTTTAGAATGAAACTGGACGTTTCTGAATGGTTAGTGGATAAATTGATGTAGTTGCTGTGGAGTTGATTCAACTCATCCACTAGCATGTGCCGTCATGTTCATCTTTTGTGTTGAATTGACCCTCGTTTGTGAAGCAGTCCGGCGTAAAATGACGGCATGCCAACAACACTCTACTACAACAAACTATTCCTCTTCTCTAAAGCAGCCCAACATGGCCTCACCCCCTTTGTTGCGTGTTCTAGGGGGTGGGGTTTATGTAAATTTTAGCGTTAGTGATGTCACCAACCCTGGAAGAAGCTCGGTGTAATCCCTACAAGCCGTTTGTTGTAGTCCTTAAACAGAGATTTCTGTAAAAGAAAATATCTCCCTTTGCATTGAACTTTGAGCGTCGTAACATTGCAGATGTTGTTTATGCTCTAACAGCAACATTACACACTAACTGAAGTTAAAAAAGTGAAATCATAATCAAGGACTCCTTTAATGATCCTTTATGACACTGTCCTGACTTCACTCAGTGACTCTCATCTAAGGTTCATTTAAGTCACAAACACAGAATGAGTCTCACCTTCTTGTCGTCCAGCAGACGGAGAGTGTTCTTCTCTCTTCTAAGCAGGAAGATGACGGCAGCCTCGTGGTTCTCCTGAGCGGCCAACTGCAGTGGAGTCCGTCCGGCACAACACTCAGCACACGCTGACGCTCCGCTCTCCACCAGCAAAGACAAAACCTCCAGACAGCCGGCCTGAGCGGCGTAATGCAGCGCCGTCCAGCCGCTCTGAAGACAGACCAGAGCTGATTCAGTGTTACATCAGTATTACTCTAACAGTCAGAAAGGATGCATTAAATCCATCAATTAAAGTGACAGTTAACATGTTAGACTACTACGGTAAGTAAGCATCCATTCACTCACCACTTACTCTGTCTATGAGATACAACTGAGATTGAGGTTTTTCTTCTTACCGTGTCAGTGTGATTGATTTCCGCTCCCTGTCCCAGCAGGACTCTCACCATGGCCACGTGTCCGTGTGCGGCGGCCAGATGCAGACAGGTGCGTCCCCGTTTGTCGGTCAGGTGCAGCAGAGAAGCAGAGCGGCTGAGCAGCAGTCCGACCACAGCCGTGTGTCCACTCTGAGCTGCCAGGTGGAGAGGACTGGAGCCCTAAAACACATGAGGGTCGGTCAGTCACTACTGCGCTCTAACATCACGCTTCAGACCGCAGACACGCTTCTGATCTCTTGCCTGAATGTTTGTTTCTGCATCAGCCTGAACGCCAGGAGAATTCAGCAGCAATCGAACCACGTTCTCATGACCGGACTGAGCCGCCAGGTGCAGGGGAGTGTAACCTGACTGAACACACCACACAACACACAATACTGTACATTAATGACTTCAAATGTTAGTAAACAGTCAAATGTCCTTAAAACAGGATGTCATGTCACCTCAGCTAACAGTTGTTGTCTCTTCATGTCGTCTTTGCCGCTGCTGTTGCCGCTGTTGTTTGGGAATTCGCTGCGTATCGTGGCTGGAACTTCAGTCAGGATTTCTCTCATAAAATACCTGTTAATCCACACACACACACACAGAGAGAGGGTTCACTCACATTCAAACAGTTTCGTTTATAAGCAGAGGTCATGTGTTCATATGAAGCACCTTGGAGCTTTGGATCTTCAGTGAAACGCTTCCTTTCAGCACCTCCAGAATATGAGTGTGTCCGTTCTTGGCTGCCAAATGAATGGCTGTCATGCCCTCCTAAAAGGGTCAAAGGTCAGTGGAATTATCAATGTTCTTTATTATACTTCTCATACGAGTCTATAACTGTGAATCTTACCACATCCTCCTCTGTCACTGAAGCTCCGGCCTCCAGAAGCACTTTCACCACCTCCGTGTGTCCGCCAGCGGCAGCCAGATGCAGCGGGCACAAGCCATTAGCCTGGAGAGAGATCGCTTTAGTCAGAAAGAGCATAAGATATACAGAGTAACTATAGTTAACCAAAACTAAAACCATAAAAAAATATTTTAGTTGCATGAAATAAAATCAAGGTTAACTGAAATAAAATATATAAAAAAAATTGAAAATTGGAAATTTTATTTCAGCTAGTTGCCAAGGTAACATTCCTCATTTACATTTAGTTTAATATGGTGTAATAAAATTACTAAAACTGAAATAAACCCTATATAGACATATTTTTTTAAAATATTTGAAACCATGAAAAATATTTATTATTTGAAATAAAATAAATGGTAACTGGAAAAAAAACCTAAACATTTTATTTCAACTAGTTGCTAAGGCAACATTTTAATTTTCATTTAGTTTAAATTAATGTACTAAAATAAACTAAAACTTAAATAAAAAATATACACTATTTAGACATATTTAAAAATAAATAAAACCATAAAAATATTTTTGAAATAAAATAAATGTTAACTGAAATAAAAT
The DNA here is from genome assembly GCA_028476615.1 of Culter alburnus. Lineage (NCBI taxonomy): Eukaryota > Metazoa > Chordata > Actinopteri > Cypriniformes > Xenocyprididae > Culter > Culter alburnus. The sequence continues at coordinate 163,063 of JAOTNS010000241.1, forward strand.
AAAATAAAATATAAAAAACTTAAAAGTATTTTATTTCAGCTAGCTGCCAAGGAAACGCTTCTTATTTTCATTTAGTTTAAAATAACTAAAACTGAAATAAAAATTCATAAACACTATACAGACATAAAAAAAACTAAAACCATAAAAAACATTTTCGTTACTTGAAATAAAATGTTAACTAAAATAAAATATAAACAACCTTTTATACTTTTAAACTTATTTTATTTTAGCTAGTTGCTGACTTTTTTCCATTTTCATCTAGTTAAACTTGATGTACTAAAATAAAATTTTGAAATTAAAATAATAACACTATATAGATTAAAAAAAGACAAAAAACAAAATAATTTGGAAAATGAAAAATACAAAAATAAAAACTACTTCAAAATTTTTATTAATGTTAAATGATCTAAATGATACTAAAATAATAAAACATAAAATGATGTCATTTCCTAACCGGCAGTCCCATTTAACCCTTGACTTCCTGACCTTGTTGTTGAGTGTGAGCGGTCCTCCTTGATTAAACGTGAGCAGTTCTCTGATGACAGCCGCGCTGCCTTTAGCCGCAGCGATGTGTGCGCAGGTCGCGCCCTCCATGTTGGCTAGTGTGGCTAATTCAGGCCTGTGTCTCAAAAACAGCTTCACCACCTCAGAGTGATCATTCTCCGCCGCCAGATGAAGAGGAGTCTGTCCGTGCTGAAACACAACCAAACCGCTGTCACAGCACTAAACGATCAATCATCTGTCAGCCTATAAAGAGTTGTGAACTGGAGCAATAGGAGAAGCCAAATGACCATAACTTATAAAGACTTATCTTGAGAATATTCTGTATATCAAATATCTTATACTACGTTTACAGAGCAATCTAAGCTTGGTTTCACTTTGCTGACAAGTCCATTTTTCAAGTTAAACGCATAAAAAAAAAAGATGAAAATCATAATATTGGGGGATTTGAGGGTGGATACTGTGCGTGATGTTATCTGAAATCATGACACTCACGATATCTGCGGCAGTGATGTCAGCTTTCAGGTTTAACAGGCTGCTGCAGACGTCCAGCTGCCCGCTGATGGCCGCTAAATGAAGAGGCGTCTGCTTTCTCTGTGAAAAGAGACGTCCAGTTGAATTTCTTTGCTTTAAGACCAAATTATATCAGAGCTCGGCTCTTACCAGAGAGAGTGCATCAACACTGGCCTGATGGGTCTCCACCAGTAACCGGACGAGCCGCGCCGACCCGGTCCGAGCGCTGAGGTGCAGAGGTGTCTGGCCCAGTTTAGTCTTGGCGTTCACAAAGGCCTTATGGGACAGCAGGATATCCACGATGTCTTGATGGCTTTGTTCTGCAGCCAGATGGATGGCGGCCTTCCCCTCCTGTTGATATTTCACATAAATCACAATTCATGATTGATAAAGTTCTACAGGACATTCAGAAACATAAAAAAACTTAAAGTCTCAAAATAAAATTTAAAGTGCCCCTATTATGCTAATGCTCCTAATTTTGTCTCCTACAATAAATTTACATGTATCCAAGTTCAAAAAACACTTTAATTTTCTCATAATATACACTGAAGCATCAGCTCTTTTCTCACAGTGTCTGAAATGAACTAAAATCTTAATACATTCTATAATAGTATTTAAACACTACTAAAGTAACACTGATCCAGTCGAGGCAGTAATAAGCTGGTGTTGAGTGATTAAGGGTCTCTCTGACCTCATCAAACACGTCCACTCTGGCATTGTTCTGCAGCAGGACCCTCACGACCTCTGTGTGACCCTGCTCTGCGGCCAACAGCAGCGGCGACCAGCCATTCTGAATGATACATGTCAACATATGCACAAAACAAATCAATACACAAACTTCAATTACAACTTTAAAGTGGAGCTACTGTACCAAACTGACAGAAAACATGCAAAATAACTGTTTGCATACAGGGTTATTATTGTTAACTAAAACTATTATTAAAACCATTTTTGTTGATTAAAATAAAGCTAAAATGATACAAAATAAAATATAATTATTAGATGAAAAACTTTAAACAAATGAAAATTAGGCAAGTTTACAAACCAAAACCTCATGAATTTAATAAAACTGAAATAAAACTAAAACAAAAATTATTTAAATTCAATTCTACAACTTTTTTTAAAAATACATTTTACAAATAAATAAAATTAAAAATAAATTAAACCTAAAAGTCATATTTAAAAGTGACAAAAGCACATAAATTATTACTAAAAATTAAATATATTAAATATTATAATATTGTAATAGTATATTTATAGTATATATATGGGGAATTTTTCCTAAAAAGTAAAGTAAAAATAATGTTACCAACTCCACTGAAACTACATGTTAATAAGATGATCATTGCATGTTTTAAAAATGGGTTAAGTACAAAAAAGCTGATGGACCCCATTGACTTCCATAGTATTTTTTTTTTTCTTCTCCATACTATGGAAGTCAATGGGGTCCATCAACTGTTTGGTTACCAATATTCTTCAAAATATCTTTTTTTGTGTTCAGCAGAAGAAAGAAATGCATACTGGTTTGGAACAACTTGAGGGTGAGTAAATGATGAAAGAATTTTCATTTTTGGGTAAACTATCCCTTTAATAAAGTGTCAGATCACTCTGAGATCTTTCTGAGATGTGAAGCACATCTCGTGTTCTGTGTTTATTCGTACCTTGGCGTGTTTGTGTTGATGGCAGTCTGGAGCTGGTTGGTGGGGACGTTACTGAGCATCTCCATAAGAACGGCAGTATTTCCCACCCTGGCGCTGTAATGAAGAGGTGTCTCTCCACTCTGAAAAAAGTTCAGAATACTAACTTACTTCATACCAGAGGTGGGACAAAGTCATTGTTATGCAAGTCACAAGTAAGTCTCAAGTCTTTGCCCTCGAGTCCCGAGTCAAGTCGAGTCAAAGATGAGGCAAGTCCCGAGTCGAGTCAAAAGTCAAAGCCAACAAGTCTCAAGTCGAGTCCAAAGTCCTACCATTTTAGTTTCGAGTCATTTCAAGTCCTCTTACCACAGAAATAAAATTTATACAAATCATGTATGTCTGTAAGATTTGTATTTATTTAAACCTCTTTTTATACAATGACATTAATCAAATACAGTAAAAAACAGAAAATTTATATTTTCACAAAAAATGCTTGTATTTCAACAGCATATTGCACTAGAACAATGCACAGCAGCTTCAGTCCTGTATTGTATTCACCTCATATTGCAAAAACAGTTTAACTTTCAAATAGACATGGGTCCTTTTAGCCTAAACTTAGGGCTAACTTAAACCATGTCATCAATAAAATAAGGTGACCAGATTTCTGAAATGGAAACCGGGGACATTTCCTATTTGAGTGGTCAAAATATCACCAAAATCTCATTTGTTATTAACTATTAATAAAAAACGGGGACAATACATTTTGGAAGGTTTTTGTTTTTTAATTGTTCACTGTAAACCCTAATAAGTTGAGACTACTCAAATGATTTGAGGAAAGTGATTCCTTCAGTTCAATTGAGTAATGGGGTAATTGACAACTCAATTTAATTGAGTTGACCTAATGTGGTCTTTTCACTGAATTAACTTAAATAGTTAAGTACAGATAACTTGAAAGGTAAATATGGGTTCCCTATATCATTACATTAATATAATAATTATGAATTAATTTTATTATTAGGATTTTTGGTCTGGTTTTAATACAATTCACCAAAAAACTATTACACTACTAACCAGGCCTAACTAAAAAAAAGTATTACACTATTTTGAAAAATCACATTACAAAATTAAAACAACATAAATATGAGATAAGATAAATAAAATGGCATTTAACAAATATTTTTAACATTTATTATTGAATGTAATATTTTCATTTTCATGAGCTGTACAGAAATTACAACTTTTTAAACGTTTAACTATTATTTTGCATTTTAGACTCATTTTAAACACTAAGTAAGTTGCAAGTGTATTATTATTTTATTATAATTGTTTTATTTATTCATATCTGAGTGTACCTTCACCTCGTGATACAGTTAAGACGTGTGTGGAAATTGCTGCTTTGTGACTGAGGATGTTTAAATTGTCCAAAACAATCCAGCACCCTGTTGAAGCCCTGTTATAAAACACAAAACCGTATTACTTTAATTTAACATGAATAGTTAGTATGTTACTACCTTAAAAGTTGAAACCAATAACGATGTTTCTTTTGATAACTGATGATAATGGTGCTCTGCTCTGGTCCAGGTTACGTTCTTCAGGAAGTAGCGGCACGCACGCGACCAAGTGTAGCAGTGACAGTGTAGCTGCACGGCCCCCTCTGTTGGTGAATATAATTACTACACGATTGCTCCGATAACCAACAGGCTGCTGTGTGTTGGTCGGGCTTTTTTGCAATGTATTTGCGGATTATTTTTGAACGAGCTATAAAACGGGGACATTTCCGGGGACTGCTCAATGTGCCTGCTTAGATGCTGTCGAATCAAACCAACATGGGACTACAGTGATTGGATGTGGTGCAGGCAGCGCGCGTGCTCTCTGCATGCATACAGGTGGTGCACATTTTTTTCACAGATGCAGATACACTGAGAGCGGCGCGGCCGTGTGAACATTTTTTTTCCACAGGTTTTCATGGGAAGTAGCAAGTCTTCTCAAGTCAAAAGGCGCAAGTCCAAGTGAAGTCACGAGTCATTGATGTTAAAGTCCAAGTCGAGTTGCAAGTCTTTGTACATTTTGTCGAGTCGAGTCTGAAGTCATCAAATTCATGACTCGAGTCTGACTCGAGTCCAAGTCACATGACTCGAGTCCACACCTCTGCTTCATACTGATCAGTGTGTGTGTTCTCAAACATGCATCATGTGACTGGACGACACACACCTGTCGGGTGACGGCAGTAATGTCAGCATGATGCTCCATTAGGATCTTGATGATGCAGATGTCCTCGTCCGTCTGATGCACTGTGTCCCTCCTGAGCTCAGCTGCCAGGTGCAGTGGCGTCTCGCCGTTCTGCAGGGGGCGCCAAACCACCACCACACACAAGCAAAGCATGCTGGGTTTCATTTGTCTCAGGTGCATTTGTAGTTTATTACGTCATTATCATTCCATGTATCTTTGAATCTGACCTGGTTCCCTTCACGGACGCAGAGCTCCGCCTCCTCACGGCTTCTCTCATTGGTCAGAGAGTTTAAAATCTCCTTCACTACGTGAGTGTGACAGTGACGCACCGCAACATGGAGAGAGTTTTCATCAACCTGAATAAAAAGAAAATAGATATGAAACAATACATAGACAGACAGAGAGATAGACATAATGACTGCAAATAAAATAAAAACTCCAAGTGAAGAAGACAAAATGGGTGAAACTGAAATAAATAAATAAAAATTATATATATATATATATATATATATATATATATATATATATATATCGTCGCTGCCCGATGAAACTCACGTATGTCCAAAACGGTTACTTTTCAGGAAGTGAAAAAAACACCGTATTTCAAAAGCAGTTGAATGTAGCGTTGTCATACTTGGTACAGCATCTTTACATGTAACCATATTCTTGCCAGTGTAATGATATAATCCACATTTGACCAAAATTGAGTTTAAATGGACATACGTGCATATTTTACAGTAACGGTGGTCGATACGCGTTCTTCCGATCATTAATTAGAATGGCCAAGTCGCGTTTCATATTGACAGATGAATACGTTCAGTTTATTAAATAGCCTACGTCTTAGTTTATTAAATACGCTTAGTTTATTTAATATTAAATATAAATTTATTAAATGTCTCTTGCAAACTATGAAGGGACAATGAATCACACTGACATGGTAATGCTAGACAGATACTTTGTTTGCACAGTCCTACCGTAATTTTGTCACTCCTAGACGTACGTCTGGCGTCAGGGGGGAGACGTTTACTTGAGAACAGTTGTCAAAAACAAACGTTTGCTGATACTTTACCTCACAGTGTTATTCGGCTATCCAGTGCTGAGCTTCGATGAAACTTCACAAGACCGGCGAGATGCTTCCACAGGGCGGGAGATACTCGGCGTGATTGACAGCTTTGACACCAAATGGATATACGTGAAAATCAGATGACATGATTTCACAACTTTTCATTGGCCATTTAGATATGTGAAGCATACTGTATACGGAAATGAACCTGGACATTCAATCCGTCGAAAAATCTCAAAATCGGCAAAATGGACATACGTGGTTTTCATCGGACAGCGACGATATATTAAATCCTAGTATGGCTTTATCTTATATTTTATGAAATATATTAAAATATATTTTTATAAAAATATTAATATAAGATATTAAAAGTTAAGCACTGAATATATGTATATATACCTTTAATATCCATTTTGTGTTTTAGAACTTAAATTTAACCCCCCCCCCCCACACACACACTTTTTAACGACAGACAAATTAAATTATATTAATATAATTTTTTAACTACAATTTTTATATATTTACTCAAAATTACTCAAAAATGATTATTTGACAGTTTGTCGATATTGTATAATATACAACCTCTTTATAAATTGTTACCGTTTTGTTTTTATATATATATATATATATATATATATATTTTTTTTTTTTTTTTATAATTATATAATACTAATGAGGTTGTTTGTATTAACATTAGCCATCATAAACTAATGCTGTACTTTTTTTTTTATATATATATATATAAATTATTTTATTGTTTAATTTTTGCTACCTTAAGATGCAGTGTCTCTCCAGGAAGGTGATGTTTGGTACCTTTGATTTCCAGGTGACGTCCCCGCCCTCCTGGATCAGCGCTTGTACCATCTGCAGAGCGCCGTGACGCGCGGCTACATGCATAGCGGTCTCTCCGTTCTGATTAGAGAGGAAAACAGTTTCAGTGCCATGTTTCAATACATCCAGTGGTGAGTATACTGTGTGACCCAGTGATGCCCCCTTCTGCCCGACCTCCTGCTCTGCGTTCACATCCGCGCCGCTCTTCAGAAGCATCTCAGCCACCCTTACACCGTCCTTCACTCTCGCTGCGATGTGCAGAGGGGTTTCCTGTGCCTGTATAGAGGGGTGAAGGAAGACACACACATGAACCAAGAGTTTGCTTTCGTTCACTGTAAATCCAACACACACACCAACTAAACCATTGTTTTTTTTAAATAAATACTGTAACAAATGTATTACTTATTGTTAGTTAATTTTAGTTAATGCATTAACTCTAACTCTATTTCTTACCTCTATCTCTTTAAAATTAGCTGAGATGATCCTTTTAAATAATATCATCTCACTGAACTCTGATGCAGATTTCATCATGATAAATCATCTAAACAGATCCATACAGGTGTTTTTGTTACCTTTCCTCCTTTGAGCTGCACATGTGCCCCGAATCCCAGTAACATCTGCACCACCTGCGGCTTGCAGTTCTCCACCGCGATGTGAAGAGCTGTCTGTCCGTCTTTAGCGGTGGCGTCTACATGCGCCCCCTTCTGGAGCAGAGCCTTCACCACAGCTGTGTGGCCTCTCTTTAGCCGCGGCATGAAGACAAACCGCCCCTGACTGCCCAAAATTACACAACATACAAATATACACAATAACACATTTTATACATATGTTTAGTCACAAACTATTCAGAAAACAGGATCTAAACAGCAGTTATAATATAAAACAAGATTTGATCTTTAGGCCTTCACACTTGTGATAATTAATCTACTAATCTAAACTAATTTCTCTGATGTGTTCAGTACCTTGTTTGGCATGTACAACGGGACACCTTTCCTCAGGAGCATGAGAGCAGTCGCAGGGTGACCGCATTGGGACGCGATATGCAAAAGTGTGTTGCCGTCCTGAACGGGATCATCATTCATTAGAAACATGTTTATGGATTACAACACATGGAAATATCACAAGACCATAGGAGAGAAACAATCACATATGAGATCTCTTCATTTCTCAGTTGTTGTTTTCTAGACAGCAATTACATTAATTATAGGATTATGTATGAAAACAAACAGAAATTTCTGCTGAAATCTCCTGCTTCTTAGATGTTTCTCCTCAGAAACAGATCCCATTCATTCATACTCTTACTGTTGGACAACTTTTGACTCATTTGTGTCTGTTTGTATTTCTCAACTTTACATTTTTTTATGCATTTAGCACGTGTAAGCAATAACACATGGTTTGAAAGCGGGTCACCTTCGTTCTTGCTAACACACATGACTTGAATTTCTCGGTGAGGATCTCAACAACATTGGTGTGTCCCTGCTCTGCAGCGATGTGTAGAGGAGATCTGTCCATCTGAGACAGAAGAGAAGAAAAGAAGTGAACAAATCTACCACATGACAAAAACACACCTCTAGAATGGATGGGATGGATGGTGGGATGAGCAGAAGAATAAATAAATAAATAAATAGATGGATGGGCAGAAGAATAAATTAATGGATGGATGGATGGATGATGGATGGATGAGCAAAAGAATAAATTAATGGATGGATGGATGGATGGATGGATGATGAGCAAAAGAATAAATTAATGGATGGATGGTGGGATGAGCAGAAGAATAAATAAATAAATGGATGGATGGATGGGCAGAAGAATAAATTAATGGATGGATGGCAGAAGAATAAATAAATGGATGGATGAATGAAAGAATGGACTGATGGATTTGATGGACAGAGAGATAGATGGATGGAAAGGAAGGATGGGCAGAAGAATAATTTAATGGATGGATGGATGGATGGATTGGATGGGCAGAAGAAGAAATTAATGAATGGATGGATGGATGGATGGATGAACAGATGGATGGACAGATAGATGGATAATGGGATGGATGGAATGGATGGATGGGCAGAAGAAGAAATTAATGGATAGATGGCTGGATGGATGGATGGATGATGGATTGGATGGGCAGAAGAATAAATTAATGGATAGGTGGATGGATGGATGGACTGGATGGGAAGGATGAATGGATTAGATTGGATTGGATGTAATGGATGGATTGGATTGGACTGAATAGGATGGGATGGAAGGATTGGATGGATGAATGGACTGATGGACAGACTGACTGGATGGATGGACAGATAGATGGATAAATGGGATGGATGGAATGGATTGAATGGGCAGAAGAATAAATGAATGGATGGATGGGTGGATAGATTGGATGGATGGATTGATGGGCAGAAGAAGAAATTAATGGATGGATGGGTGGATAGATGAAATGGATGGATGAAATAGATGGATTGGATTGATGGAATGGATGGATAAATGGAGAAAATTGTTTCAAAGAAACGGCAAGAAACTAATTGAATTTAAACATCAAATTGTGAATTAAAAAGACTGAAAATAGTATTTTCTTGTAAAATATACTCCAATAATCTTTGTTTTATTTACAATTTCGAAAAAAAAACTTTTTTTTACATTGTGCAGTATTTGAGAGCTCCTGTTTACTTCTGATGATTCATATTGAAACTGATTATTTAATTATAATGTTTTCTCTTGTATATTTCCTCTCTTTGTCTCACCTTGTCTAAGATGTTAGGACTGGCCTTGCAGAGGTATAAAAACTTCAGCATGTTCTCGTCTCCTTCCAGAGCGGCGATGTGCAGAGGAGTCTGCCACTCATTCTGTAAACAAACAAGGCATGCTGGGTAATTAGCTCTCAACACCATGCTGTCGATTCCAGTTGGAGAAATCTCACAGAAATGGAAATCTGCATGTCGACTCACACAATGCTTGCGTTTCAAACAGCAGCACAGCACTGACTCATATGTTCTGTGTATTAGCAAACCCCAATTCCCTTTTATTGGTTTCAGTGCTGTAAATAACGTGAGTGTGTGCGCTTCAAACGAAGATGAAGCACTCAGATGCTCTCTAATGAATACAGTCTCTAATGAATGATGAATAACTGATCAGAAAGCACTTAAACATGAAACACAAAACATCAGAGTGCTTCTTCAGTTTAGGAATATTACTGTATGATGCACATAATCTTCTACAAGTTCACATTTGCTGTCAGTTCATCCGTCGCTGACCTTTAACAGGATAAACATCTTTCTCCATCCATCCACCCTTCAACCCTAAACACCCTTCAAACTCAACCTTTACTCCTTTCCAAACCTCACAGAAAACTCAAGATTGTTCCAGAAACAATCCCAGCTGTCCCAACAGATTTTAAAGCTAATGCTCAGTGACAGTGAAGGCTGGCTTCTTTCCTGACATTTCAAAGAAGGATTTTTGTGTGTAACCCTTTTTCACATTGTCTGAAGAGAAATAAACCAGATCTTCATACCTCAGCCGTCTAATGTTAGCATACTGTCTCCAAAACTAGAGAAATATGAATGTATATGTCAACAGGTCCTTTTATATTCATGACTTTGGGCTCTAGGGCACAGGCTGATGGTCCTATCTATGCAATCTGCAAGCAATCACATCATTACTACACGGCACAAGCTGATTGGCTCAGAGTTCCTCTGAACCCCCTCCACCTCCCCAGCTCCACCTGCATAAAACTGAACATGTAAAAAATAACAGCAAATTCAAAATATGAATAAAAACTATAATAGTATGCAAGTAACATTAAAATAGCCCTGGAGAGAAATCGGTCATCTGTACAGGATGTGTCTGAACTGATCTGAATAATCACACTATCTTGTCTCTGATCATCCTTACAGGATAATTGTCACGGATGTTTTTGAGACTGTTGATGGTCTTCCACTCCAGACGGGGGAAGGAGGCACCATTAACATGGAGACATAATTGGTGATCAATTGAAAGGGGCAATAATGTCAACAAGGCCCTTGGGCACAAACTCTGCTTTTTCCTTACTCAAAATGCTTCCAAAATCCATTATCTCACGTCTATCCATTACCTCAATTCATATTTCTGTCATTGTCTTATGTCTTTCAAATGAAATCTGTTCTTCTAATCTGTTCTGGCTGTACAACTGTAGTGGAAAATGCAGATGAGTACATGCACTGCCTTACAGAAACCTGGAATACAATTGCAGGAAAAAATATGTTTGGATTTACCTGGATTCAAGACACGTCAATAGACAAACAATCTGCTTAAATACAAATTATGATACATTTCCATTCAAAAGTATGTGAATCCCTAAGCTAATGACTTCTCCAAAAGTTAACTGGAATTAGGCCGTGTGTCCACCAGAGAGTTTTTTCCAGCTGCTAGCATACTTTTTCAATTGTTTTCAATGGGAACGCCGCGTTTTTTAAACGCCAGGAGTGTAACGAGGCGCTGAGCGTCTTTTTCACGCTCAAGCGCTGAGAGCTCTGCGTTTTTTACTGGTCGCCTCGAGTTGAAGAATGCTCAACTTTGAGTAAAACGCTGCACTCATCACTGTCACTTTTTAGCCAGCCATCCAATCAGAGTGGAGGAGGGGCGGGACAAATACTACACCGGCCAACCGTCACAACATTCTTGCTGTACAACAACAAAAAACAAACAGAGAACGGAACAAAATGGATGAGAAATTAATATTGCTGCTCTCCGAAAATACATAGCAAAGTAATTTCACATTGTGTTTACATTTTAAGTCTGAAACAAATTACCTGCAAAATCAGTTATAAGTAACAGTGCCGCGGATATTCCGTATCATAGCAACAAAGCGTCTCAACGGAAAAAAACGCTGCGCTGCAGAAGCGCTCACAGACGGGCGTTTTAAGCAGAGCGCCTAGTGTTTTCAGCTGGCTAAAAACTCTCCGGTGGACACACGGCCTTAGGATAGGCTTTCTCAAGCCAACATCAAAGTTTGTCTTGACAAACTTTTTTATCTAGTATCTTTTGAATTAGGATAATCACATTAGGGTATCATGATTCCTGTTTTTCCCTGATGTTAATCTTGTTTGGTAAAGTCATTTGTACACCAATTAAAGCTCAAGAGAAGTTGGTTGATGCAACAGGACAACAACTCAAAGAACAGGACAAATCACTAGAAAAGCCTTGTGCATGCATTTTGCTTGTTCTTTGTGTTGGTGTGTGTGAGTTTCTGTGTCCTCCTTACATTCTGAGAGTCAGGATGCGCACCAAACTCCACCAGGACTTTGGCCATCTCTACATCTTTCCGTCTGCAGCAGATGTGAAGTGCTGTGTCTCCGTTCGCCTGGAAACACAGTTCAACCATCACAATACAAATCAGATGCATTCATACAGTTCATGATGAGATGCAAAATTGGGTCATATTGCTTCAAAACAAACTCATTTAATTATGGGTTTGATGTTATGGGTCAATGACAAATGAGGATGTGTCTTTTGAAAATCTAGTTTAAAAACGCACATGTAACATTTTTTGGAAGTGCAATCTTTAACTTTAGTTAGTGTGTAATGTTGCTGTTTGAGCAGAAACAACATTTGCAAAGTTACAACACTCAAAGTTCAATGCAAAGGGAGATATTTCCTTTTACAGAAATAACTGTTTAAGGACTACAACAAATGGCTGGAAGGGACTACAACAAGCTTCTTCCCGGGTTGGTGACATCACAAACACTAAAATTTACATAAACCCCGCCCCCGAGAACACACAACAAAGGGGGTGAGGCCATGTTGGGCTGCTTTAGAGAAGAGGAAGAGTTGTTGTAGTAGAGTGTTGTTGACATGCCGTCATTTTACGCCAGACTGCTTCACAAACGAGGGTCAATTCAACGCTGGATTTACACAAAAGATTAACATGACGGCACATGCTAGTGGATGAGTTGAATCAACTCCACAGCAACTACATAAATTTATCCACTAATCATTCAGAATTTTTAGTATAACAAGTACAAAATTAGTGCACGAAAATAGAGCACTTTAAGTACATTATAGAAGTGTACTTTTTTTCACCTGGGAGCATTAAGAATGCATTTTTTGTGCTAAATTCACACACTAATAAAAGAAATAATAATGAAAGTTTTATTGAGAATTTCAGTCTTTTTCAATGAGACTTGTTTCTTTTTTACATTTTGACCTGTTGTCATTATCTGTATGAACTGCATTTTAATGTATTTATAAATAGCTTAATAGATCTGTGGAGAAAAATATGAGCAAAGTGTAAAGAGTTTCCCTTCAAGAGCTTTTCATTTGAAGAAAACTAAATTACATTAAACCATAATTGAAAACATGCTTGTCAGCTCCACAAATGGACGTTTAAAAAATAAAAGACCTTTTACATTATTGTAACTTAACTCCACTTCATAAACCTTTCAAATAATGATCGTATGAATGTGATCCTCAGGTTTGGAAAGTCATGTGGTGCTTACTGTCTTCACAGCTCTGAGCTGAGGCTCTGATTGGCCGGAGAGGAGTTCCCGCACAATCCCAATATTCCCGGCTTCGACAGCCAGCAGCAGTGGAAGGCAGCCATCCTGGATGGACAGGAAAACAGTCTCAGACCTTTCCAACAATACGTGTTTTGTCAAGTTTAGTAAAAGATTTGATTCTAAAACCATGCAGTAAATTTTGTAATATGAAACATGGCTCCGCCCACTAGGGTGAGGAGCCAACGAAAGAAAACAGGAGCGTCTGTACCTTGTCTGGCGTCAGACGAGCATCTTTGCTGCTGAACTTGAGCAGCGTTTGCACGACTCCGAGTCCTCCGGTCGCTCGAGACGCTGCGTAATGAAGGGGCAACTGATGACTGAGCTGGACGTGAACAAGAGTTAAATGAGATCAGTGTGAGAATAAGATACAATAAAAATACTGCGTAACTCATGCTTTTTAGACATGTTAATACCATGGTATTCTTTTAAGTACACGATGTAGCATGTAAACTTTTAAGAGATTCATACACAAAATGTTTTAACTGTTGTTTTTATCTCTAGAGGGTTTGAAAATAAAACGTTAAGTGCTATGGAAACAACTTGACATATCATTGTGATGTTTCTCGCGAAAAAAACTTTTATAGAAGACTAAATTTCACAAATCAATGGAAAACGTACACTTTACAATAAGATCAAATTGGTTAATATTAACTAAAATGAGCCATATACTTGTTACAGTACTTATTGTTTGTTAACTATTCATTGATAATTCATGTTAACTCAAGTCCATGAAATAATGTTAACAGATACAGATAACTTTTAATTTTAATAATTTATTAGTAAATGTTGAAATTAATGTTTAAAAAAAATGAAGCCTCTTTGTAAAGTGTTACAGAACCCTTTAAAAACTGCTGCACTGTAAGATAAACACTCAAGTGGAGACTGTAAACATAATCAGAAGCAGTTTTGAGGAGTTTCCTGTACAAACAGGAAACATTTTCTGAGATGTGTTGTTGGTCACGATCATGCATTCAGAGGTCAGCAAATAATCACATTAAAAGATTGTATTACCATGCCATTTACATTATTAAAAAGTGCAACAGTAAGAAATGTGTAAGGGATGGCCATGTATAACTCAGTACAGAGGTTTAAAAGTTTACTGCAAATAGTTTTTTTATAATATTTTTGTCTTGTTTTCCAGTATAAATACCTAACAATTCATAAATCAAGATAACATTTACTTTACAAGGAAAATAACAAGATTTTAAGACTTGTTTTCTGAAAAATTGATCAAAAAAATGAAGTGAGTTTGTACTTAAAACAAGAAAAACATCTTATTTTCCCTTTGAATTAAGTTGATTTTCTGACCCCACTGACAGACATTTTTTCTTGCTTTGAGCATAAAAACATTTTTCAGAAAACAAGACTTAATATCTTAAATGTATCTTGATTTAAAAGGGACCTATTATGCCCCTTTTTACAAGATGATTACAATATAAGTCTCTGATGTCCCCAGAGTGTGTATGTGAAGCTTTAGCTCAAAATACCCCACAGATCATTTTTTTACATCATGGTAAAATTCACTTTTTGGGTGTGAGCAAAAATCCACCAATTTTGCGTGTGCCCCTTTAAATGCAAATGAACTGGGGCGGGAGCAGTGGGAGATGTTCAGTTTGAACCGGAGTCGGACAATGATGCCTACAGAGCCAGAGAATATGTGCTGCATGGAGAACAGGTATAGTTTAGTTTAATGTCATTTTAACTTATGTTGTCATCTTGTTTTTATCCACTATTAGTACAAGCCTGTTATAGTGGACCCCGTCTGAATGATGGCCAAAACTTTACTGATGAGTTTTATGAAGTTTATTGTATATCACACAAAAGATGAAGCATCCGTTTTCACTCTAGAAAATCACCTTGTTCTGACACACTGCTTATGATTTATGGATATTTAAAAAAAGGAGTGGGTGGATTTTTATCATTATAGGGTGGTTGTGTTCACACACAGCCAAAACAATTTGAATTTTGCAAAATAGGTCCCCTTTAAGATATTTGTACTGGAAAAAATAAATAAATTTTTGAGTGATT
Source organism: Culter alburnus (assembly GCA_028476615.1). Classification (NCBI taxonomy): domain Eukaryota; kingdom Metazoa; phylum Chordata; class Actinopteri; order Cypriniformes; family Xenocyprididae; genus Culter; species Culter alburnus. Next base: position 178,389 of record JAOTNS010000241.1, read on the forward strand.
AATGCATTTAAATGCAAAGATTAAACTATTACTAACATTTGTATGAATTTGTTCGTTTTTCTCCACACAGAACACAGATTAGCATTAGCATAGGTCAGCATTGGCTCAATGCGATCACGTGAAGATGGGTAAATTGAACATCTTACCCCTGCTGGTAAATTGGGATCAGTTTTTCTTGCCAGTAGTTTGACGATCTCGTCTTTGGAGTGGGCTGCGGCGACGTGTAACGCTGATCTGCCGTCCTGATCAACAAAAACAACACACAAACTTGCTAATTACTACAACAACTGCTATTAAACACATAATTGTGATTGGTCACTAGTGGTATTCAGAGACATATGCCTCTGTTTTTCTAAGGAATAATATATATTTTAATCTGAAATGTTGAACTATGGCCTAAAGTAGTTTTTGGGTTCATGAGTTATAATATACTGTCATAACACTGATAAAATAAGGAGAAACTTGTTTCATTTGTGTGAGAAACATTCTAGTGATCATCTCTGAAATGTTGTAAAATTGTTGTAAACCTATCCATCTAACAAAATATGATCTAAAAACATTTTTCTAACATTCCCATTTAGTAGTTGAAAATGATATTTCTGAATATTCTCTGAATGTTCCAGTTTTAAAATTAAAAAATTAAAATTAAAATTTTTAAATGTTTTAAAAACCTTTTTCTGGAACATTCCATTTTATAATTTTTTAAACATTCTTGGAACGTTACCTTTGAATGTTCCCTGAACATTCTGAAATGAGCTGTAACATTTAAAAAATGTTAGACAAACTCTGAATGAACGTTCTATTACTGGAATAATGTTTGATCATAACCTTGCCAGAACGTTCTCTGTTAGCTGGTTCCAGTGTTTATCTTGACCTCATTGTCTTTTTCTCTTTCACTATGAGTTTTTGAAGTCTTTGAGGAAGGGTATAATGCTGGCAGAGGTTATCCAAGGACAGCTTTAAGTCACTAACACAAATTCACTCTAATAGTTCAGTGAATCGCCTTTACACACAAACACACACACACGCACAGCTGGACGGACATTCCAGCAGAATCGCCAAGAGATACTGAATGACCAATCATCTCGTAAGCTTTCGAGCAAATGAAGAAAAGGATGCTAGCTGTCGTCCCTTCATATAAATACCAGTCTACAACTCAAAGCAAACTGGACACATAGTTTGCACCCACATTACCACAGTTCAAGATGAATGTTGTTTCTCTAAAGCAGACGGCTGGTGAATTTAGATTTATTGTATGTCATTTTTGGTATTGGAAATGTCTATGCTACTCTGGCAAAAGAGAACTGCATGTAAAGCAGGACTGCAATTTCAGCCGTTTACAGTAGGGAACATGCTAATGCTGCTGTAACTTTATAGTGTGGTGAACCACAAAGAAATCAATTGAAACTCAACCCTCTTAGCACTTTTCTATATGACCGTCATTAGTTAAAAACATTGTATCAAGTAATGAAATGGAATCTGGATGGAACCACCACTAAAATTCCAACAGGGTTTCCATGCCAACCGAACTGTGGCAGGAGCAGTTTGGGCTTAAAAACACTGAAAGACAGACACAGATTTATATATATCTATATAGCTTTATAATGGTAGTGAATGGGGGTGTGATTATATGTATATATATAATATATATATATATATATATATATATATATATATTATACACAAATATAATATATATATATATATAATGCCAAATTCCACAAGATTTGCTCCCTATCCAGAGCATTTAATATCAATTCTGAGATTACATTCAGTTATGATGATGACTTAGAAGAAAGCTGCCTAGATAGCAATAGATAGCAAGGGAGCTCACTAGGTTTTAGAACACTTACAGGAACTAGGACAAGAAAATGGACAAATATGTTAAAGTATGCACCTCATACTTTCCTTGACGTTCAAATGCAGACAGTCGAGGAATCTCCTGTGTTCTCTGATCTACTTCAGTCTGAACCACAGTGCGTCAAAGACACCGGATCACCTGAAGAAACCCCTAAACGCCGTGAACACACAGTGAAGAGCGTTCCAGACACTTTCAAAGATGGATGGAAGATATTACATAGAGGAATATTTTAGTGAATCACTTCGGACTAGTCCCAGAGAGGTTTCCATTCCTAAACTCCTGCACATTTTTAACCAACCAGTTTGACCCCCATCCCACGAATGACTGATTCACGCGTTGCTCACACCACAATGTCCAAAAGTAGTATCTCAAAACTGTAGGGTAATTCAATACATATGATGGGAAACAGACACTGGTCTGAATCCAGACCTCATGGGTTTTGGAGAAGCTCAAGTACAGACAAACTCACTTTGGAGATTTCCACACCATCCCCAGAAACAGAAGAGATGGATGATGAACGTACCAATGAGCTTTATGAAACAAAACAACATAAAAATGCAGCTCAACAAAGAGCCAAAAAATGAATCTAAAAATCATGTTGAGTGGAAACAACATTACAGCCATTAGTCAGAACATCTGCTAAACATCCACAATATACTAGACTTTTAGGAATAAAATTTCAAAATTATTGTCCTATGAACAGCCAGAGAAAATGTTCTCATTCATGTTCACAACATCCTTTTCCACATTGGTTCAAAATTCTGAAAAACTTTACTTCAGCAGCAGCACTTCAGTTTTACGCTTGTAAAGCAACACTGTTCATCCTTCATAAAAACTACAGTAACATCCCACAGATTCTGTGTCAGATTTTTACATTTACATTTTCCTGATTCTTACCCATAGGAAATGAGATCTAAATATAAACTGTTCCTCCTAGTCTTCAATGAAATTCAATTTGAGAACAAATGGAGATATTTGCATAAGTTCTCAGATGTTTCTCCTGATAAAAAAGACCAAAAGTAATTTCACATGTCTTTTCTAGAGTTTAAGAAAATATCTAAAATGTCTCAAACTGCTCAGACTTGCCAAGATATATGTGTGTGTGTGTGTGTGTGTATATATATATATTATATACAACATAACACATTTTTTTATTATGAATTTTTTTTTCAACAAATTCTTCCAAGACCAGTTTAACATTTGTTTTTTCATCTATCTTATAGCTTTTACTGACAACAAGAAGAAAAGCTAATAAAGTAAAAAATTGTTAAAAAAGTTTGGGGTTGGCACCAAATGTATTTTAACAAATACAGTAAGAAATCTGAAATATTATTACAATGTAAAATGGCTGTTTTCCATGTGAATATGTTGTAAAGTATAATTAATTCCTGTGATCAAAGCTGAATTTTCAGCATCATTACTCCAGTCTTCAGTGTCACATGATCCTCAGAAATCATTCTAATATGAAGATTTGCTGCTCAAGAAACATTTATGATTATTATCAATGTTGAAAACAGTTTCATGTTTCATATTTGTGGAAACTGTGATACATTTTATTTTTCAGGATTGTTTGATGAATATAAAGTTCAAAAGAACAGCATTAATTTGAAATAAATCTTTTGTAACATTATAAATGACTTTCATTGATCAATTTGCATCCTTGCTGAATAAAAGTAGTAAATTCTTTACACTGACCCCAACTATTTGTACTTTTTAAACTTTTAAATACTCATGGTTAGGAGTCTGCCCTTAAAGCAATGTGGCACAAGTTGGAGATTTGCTGTTAAACTCTCTCTCTCCAATTCACTCTCACACAAATGTCATATTCCAGGCAGTTCCGTCAACTTTTCCTGTCAGATCCAACTTATTGGTCACAGTTGATCTGCGCTGCACTTTTAAACACCCACAGAGTGACAATTATTCACTGAGGCGTTCACCGAGCTATAAAACTCACAGCAGATACTGACACCGACATACTGTAGAGCAGCTAATATATGCTTTATGTTTCCTGCATAAAAATAAATAAGATAATAAAAAGTGATTTGAGCAAACCCCAAAACATTTAATACATGAGATACTTGAGCCATATCTACAGACAGGCCAGAATATCAACCTTCTAGTAATGCTTGTTCGATAATAAGCTTCTAAACCATTGAACCGTTTCCATTAAAAGTTTAATTGTGCTACTAATGAACAACATCTGCGTTAAGTGGCGGGTGCTGGTGTTCTCACAGAGGAGTGGAGTTATTTAAGACACGATTCCAGACGGTGGGAAACTCCTACCTTTGTTTTGTCACTTGGATTGACCCCCAGTTCCAGCAGCCTGTCAAGGACAGACAGACGGCTCTCTCGCACCGCGACCATCAGCAGGCTCAAGCCAGACTCCTGAGGGACAACATGGACATATATCATCAGGAAGCACAGACACAATATTTCACTGATGCAATACTGAGCTTATATTCAGAGCTGAAGTGTGTGCAATACAAATGCTGAACATACAGATGCAAAAAAATATGCTGAAATTCATTGAAATGAAATCATTTTGAAGTGCACTGTACTCACAAAATAGCAAATACTAGAATGTATATGAAAAATGCACACTGTAAATAAAACCTAAAAGACTAAAATCGAATCTAAAACTTATCTAATATCTCTAAAAGTTGCAACTTAAATGCATTAACATTATACATGTACAGATTTAAAGAGCTATATGCAAAACTAGAATATGCTAAAACACTATATTATATTTATAAATGTTCTTCATCACACTGTACTTTATAATGCAGTCATGATAAATTGTGAGTACTACTACTAATAATGACTCTATTTAAAGCATGCATTAAAAAGCATCTGCTGTGCATCTCACCTCGTCGAAATGGAAGATGTCCGGATCTCCCTTTTCTAAAGTCTTGAGTTTCTGTTCCAGTGCCATCCATTCTCCTCTGAGGGCCAGAGGCATCAGGCGCTGAGGGGCCCCGGAGACACAAGAGCTGTCTGACATCATTGAAGAGCTCTCAATCACTTAAACCGGACGGGTCTGTTAACAGCATAAGAAAAGCATGTCCATTTAAAGCATCCAATGAAGACAGATGTGTAGTGCGCGTGCAGGTGCGGATCTAACGGTTCCTCCCTCTTGGTAGGAGGTATAAAGCGAACATTCCTCCGACTGTCTGCGCTCTGCGGTGGCTTAAAAGTTTGCAAACTCCGCCTTCAGTTCCTCCTGTTACCCTGGATTCACAGAAAAGACCATTGAAACAAGCCAACAGCACAAGAGCCCGAATAATAAGAGCTCAAGCCGCTGAATAGTGACTCAGCTGGACTTCTTTCCAAATAAAACGGCACAAGTCTGTTGTCGTTTAACTTACCTCAAAACCAACGTCCACTTGGATAATGATAAAATACGATTAGTTTCACCATTTTAGGGTGAAATCAGGTGCATTTGCGCGGAAAAGTGCTTTTATTTCACCACATAGCAAGTTCGTTTGGTGAAGTATGGTAAATTTGTCAAAAAAAAAAAAAAAAAAAACGTAATTTACGCAATAAACGGTTTTCAACGGAACAGACGCCGCGATCGACGCCACGTGACCTGTCATTGACCAATCGAATTACTTTATTAATGTAATTTAATTTAGTTAATTAAGCCGAGTAAATGGATATTGACTTAATTAATATCAAGGCTATTCTTTTCTTGTCATAAATAAAATATTTTAAAATATTTTTGATATATGGCCGCTTTAGATAGATTTTACTTTAGTACAGACTATTTTATTTGGTTGTGCTACAGTGCACATTTTGTTTATGTATTTTTATAAATAATATTCGAGTATTTGCTTTGAAACCAATATATTTTCCTTTTTCCGTAATATTTTACCTTTGTTTTCAGACGCCGCGAGCGGCACCACGTGACATTTGGTAAACAGAGATTATTTTATTAAAATCATCCAAACGTAATTTTTAAAAGGCGTTTTTAAAACTCCACATTTTAAACGAAACCAATCACATTATATCCCATTTTATTCCGTTCATTTCGTTAGATTCAGGACGTTATCGACCAATACCATTGTTCGTTAGCGCGGGAACCGCTTCGCAAATTTAAATTGCAAAAATCAATGTAAACCCATGAACCTATTACATTTATGGTTGTAACTTATCTCGAGTCAGTTTTATACATTTTTATTAGTATTCTTGTCTCTGTAAAAGTGTCACAAAATGTTGGTGCACAAAATAAGTGCCATAATTTAACAAAAGGCTGCAAATATTTCAGTATATTTATCAAGAACTGCATGTAATTTTTGCTGTTCTCGTTGCATTTACACGGCTTTAACCAGCAGATGTCCTCAAAGTACTGAATTTAGATTAATCTTACTTACATCTCCTCAGTGTTATTAATAACATGACTGCTCATTTTTATAATTTCATAATATAGATAATCTAATAAAATGTATTAGTACAATTACAAATTATTTTAATATTCCTATTTAAGTCAGATAATTTGGAGAAGAATTTGTAAATCGTGACTTCTGATTAGGATGTATTAAACGAGGACTTTTAGCACCAAGTCTGGAGACTTTTATTATAGAAGTCACCAAGAACCGGAAGTCCGTCACTCTCTGCTCTGTTTACATTAGCCCCTGCTGAATCCACGTGAAAGAGAGTACGTATTTGAATTTAATTGCATTTAGTTAGTAAATCTGCGTGACATTTAATTAAGTTTAGTCAAGTCGATGGAAGACAATTTGTGCGTGACCATATTAAATCCACAGAGCTGAGTAAATGGAGCAAGATTGTGTGTTGATCTTCCAAGGTTATTCTTTTCCTGTCAGAAATAAAATATTTTAAATATTTTACATTTTTTAACATTTCAAACATGTTTGAAAAACAATATAAACAATATAACATGCTATACTTCATCTAACCTATTTTAATATATATATTATATATATGTATATATGTAAGTTATAACTTTTTGTGATGTGCTTAAAAATATATATAAGACATTAATCTTCTCATGCTTCATGTTGCTACACAACATTTTGACATATTAGATGTATAAGTTTTAGAGATGTACATTTTAGATTGGATTTTAGTCAAATATATGTAGAATAAACAAGCACACACATAATAATAAGAAATTATTATGTTGTTAATGTGTATATATATTCAGTATATGTATATGTGTTAAGTTTTCACTTTTCAGTCTACTTCTTGTTGTGCTGAAACAATTGTATTAAATTAGAAAAAATGCAAAACAGAAGAATTTTCATGGTGTTTTATCCTGATGATTTACTATGATATGAGGCATAAAATTAGGCAGCAATAATGTTAATGAACTTCTTCTCTTTTTGTTTTTTTTACAGTGAAGATTTGATGTAGCCTCGATCTTCCCAGGACAGGTCGATCATGGTCACAATGTCCCTGAGATGCCGTCAGAAGATGTTACTGAGACTTTACGGTGCGTCTCTTTCCAGTGTGAAGAGCTGCATGTGTTTGAGACACTCTAGCAGAGCCGCTCAGAGTCACAGGAGGGTGGTGATCACCGGCATCGGACTCGTCTCTCCCCTCGGAACAGGAAGTGCTCTGCCTTGGCAGCGTCTGATTGGTGGAGAAAGCGGTTTGGTAGCTCTGGACTCAGAGGAGTATAAAACAGTGCCATGTAAGGTGGCGGCTCGTGTGCCGAGAGGAGATAAACCTGGAGATTTCAACGAAGAGATGTTTGTATCCAAAGGAGAGATAAACAGCATGTCTCCAGCCACAGTTATGGCCGTCGGTGCCGCCCAACTGGCTCTGGAGGATTGCGGGGTGGTTTCCCAGAAGCCCTGAGGAGCAGCTGGACACTGGTGTGGCGGTCGGCATGGGTATGGTGTCTCTGGAGGAGATCGCTCGGACAGCCTCGGCCTTTCATACGCGTGGCTACAGCAAAGTCAGCCCATTTTTCGTTCCACGCATCCTGGTCAACATGGCCGCAGGGCACATAAGCATCAAACACAAACTAAAGGGTCCGAATCACGCCGTTTCCACCGCATGCACCACGGGCGCTCACGCTATTGGGGACGCGGCCCGTTTCATCGCTCACGGTGATGCTGCGGTGATGCTCGCCGGCGGGACGGAGGCCTGTGTCAGCCCGCTGTCCATAGCCGGCTTTGCTCGGGCTCGGGCCCTTAGCACCAACTGGAACCAGGAGCCCAGATTCGCCTCACGCCCGTTTCATCCGGACAGAGAGGGGTTTGTGATGGGGGAAGGGGCGGCCGTGCTTGTTTTAGAAGAGTACGGACACGCCGAGCAGAGAGGAGCGCGGGTCTACGCAGAGGTCATGGGTTACGGCCTCTCTGGAGACGCCAGTCACATACTGCACCAACCGCAGATGGAGACGGAGCCTTTCGGTAATACCATCACCTGTTAGCATGAAAATAAACTTATTTGTAATCTACAATTTTTACATAACATAACATAGCATAACATTGCATAGCATAGCATAACATAGCATGCAAATAAACATTTATTTGTAATATAGAATTTTTATAAAACATAACATATCTTAGCATAACAGCATAACATAGCATTGCATAGCATAACATAGCATGCATAGCATACCATAGCATAGCATAACAGCATAACATAGCATTGCATAGCATAACATAGCATAACAGCATAACATAGCATAGCATAACATAGCTTAGCATAGCATATCATAGGATAGCATAGCATAACATAACATAACATGCAAATAAACATTTATTTGTAATCTAGAATTATTATATAACATAATAGCATAACATATCTAGCATCATAGCTTAGCATAACATAGCATAACATAACAACATAACATAGCTTAGCATAACATTGCTTAGCATAACATATCTTAGCATAACATAGCATAACAGCATAATATAACATAACATAGCATTACATAGCTTAGCATAACATAACAGCATTACATATCTTAGCATAACATAACATAGCATAACATAGCTTAGCATAACATAAAATAACATAGCATAACATAGCTTAGCATAACATAACATAGCATAACATATCTTATCATAACAGCATAAAGAATATAATAATAATAATAATAATAATTATATATATATATTTCAGGTGCATGTCTGCTGCTCTGCATGACGCTGGTGTAAGCGCTTCAGACGTGACGTATGTCAATGCTCATGCCACCTCCACACCACTAGGAGATGCTGCAGAGAATGCAGCCATTAAAAGGCTGTTTCAGAAGCATGCGTACTCGCTGGCCGTGTCCTCCACTAAAGGTGCCACAGGTCATCTGCTGGGAGCCGCGGGTGCGCTGGAGGCGGCGTTCACTGCCCTCGCCTGTCACCACGCCACCCTGCCTCCCACCCTCAATCTGGACCGGACCGAGCCAGAGTTCGACCTGAGCTATGTGCCCTGCACAGCGCAGCCCTGGAGCGCCAGCGGCCGCAGAGTCGCTCTCACAAACTCATTCGGCTTCGGTGGAACAAACGCTTCTCTGTGTCTCGCAAGCGTGTGATCACACTGTTGATCAGATCCACTGGTGTATCAGTGTAACACTGACCTGTGTGTGAATCAGTAAGAGCTTCCAAACACTGATCCATCAGACTGATCCATTCTGCTTACTGCACACTGCATACTATCTTAATACTACGCTGTATTCATACAATAACAAATAAACAAACAATAGAGTTAATTTGTTGTCACATGACCTCATCGAGTTGCTTGTTTAATTAAATGTATTTAATTTAATTAAATAAGTGTGGTTAAGAACTTTGTGTGAATTTAATTTAGTAAATTAGTTAACTAAGGATGACAATCAGTGCATGAATTAATGCATAAAGCTGAGTAAATAAACCTTCATATTTTGAATCTTTCAAGGTTACTCTTTGTTTGAAAACATATTGTCAATAAGAAAATATTTTCAAATTTTAAAAAAAAATAATGTAATTTTTTTAGTGCTGTCAAATCGATTAATCGCGATTAATCACATATAACAAAAGTTTGTAAGTGTGTGTGTATATATATATATATATATACACACACACACACACATATTTACAAACTTTTATGTTATAGGTGATTAATCGTGATTAATCGATTTGACAGCACTATTTTATATATATTTAATTTAATGGCTTTGTTAAAAATATTTATTTTTTAAAATATTTTTTTATATATATGTAAGGGGTGTCAAATTGATTAATTACAATTAATCACATTTAACAAAAGTTTGATTACATAATATATGTGTATATATATTATATATACGTGTGTATATGTATAAATATATATGTATAATATATATAAAATAATATATATATACAAATATTAGGTAAACAAACTTGTTAGATGTGATTAATCATATATATATATATATATATATATATATAATGTCTGTGTGTATATACAGTGGGTACGGAAAGTAATTCAGACCCCCTCTTTGTTATATTGCAGCCATTTGCTAAAATCATTTAAGTTCATTTTTTTTCCTCATTAATGTACACACAGCACCCCATATTGACAGAAAAACACAGAATTGTTGACATTTTTGCAGATTTATTAAAAAATAAAAACTGAAATATCACATGGTCCTAAGTATTCAGACCCTTTGCTGTGACACTCATATATTTAACTCAGGTGCTGTCCATTTCTTCTGATCATCCTTGAGATGGTTCTACACCTTCATTTGAGTCCAGCTGTGTTATACTGATTGGACTTGATTAGGAAAGCCACACACCTGTCTATATAAGACCTTACAGCTCACAGTGCATGTCAGAGCAAATGAGAATCATGAGGTCAAAGGAACTGCCTGAAGAGCTCAGAGACAGAATTGTGGCAAGGCACAGATCTGGCCAAGGTTACAAAAACATTTCTGCTGCACTTAAGGTTCCTAAGAGCACAGTGGCCTCCATAATCCTTAAATGGAAGACGTTTGGGACGACCAGAACCCTAGAGCTGGACGTCCGGCCAAACTGAGCTATCGGGGGAGAGCCTTGGTGAAAGAGGTAAAGAAGAACCCAAAGATCACTGTGGCTGAGCTCCAGAGATGCAGTCGGGAGATGGAAGAAAGTTGTAGAAAGTCAACCATCACTGCAGCCCTCCACCAGTCGGGGCTTTATGGCAGAGTGGCCCGACTGAAGCCTCTCCTCAGTGCAAGACACATGAAAGCCTGCATGGAGTTTGCCAAGATGGTGAAAATAAGATTCTCTGGTCTGATGAGACCAAGATAGAACTTTTTGGCCTTAATTCTAAGCGGTATGTGTGGAGAAAACCAGGCACTGCTCATCACCTGTCCAATACAGTCCCAACAGTGAAGCATGGTGGTGGCAGCATCATGCTGTGGGGGTGTTTTTCAGCTGCAGGGACAGGACGACTGGTTGCAATCGAGGGAAAGATGAATGCGGCCAAGTACAGGGATATCCTGGACGAAAACCTTCTCCAGAGTACTCAGGACCTCAGACTGGGCCGAAGGTTTACCTTCCAACAAGACAACGACCCTAAGCACACAGCTAAAATAATGAAGGAGTGGCTTCACAACAACTCCGTGACTGTTCTTGAATGGCCCAGCCAGAGCCCTGACTTAAACCCAATTGAGCATCTCTGTAGAGACCTAAAAATGGCTGTCCACCAACGTTTACCATCCAACCTGACAGAACTGGAGAGGATCTGCAAGGAGGAATGGCAGAGGATCCCCAAATCCAGGTGTGAAAAACTTGTTGCATCTTTCCCAAAAAGACTCATGGCTGTATTAGATCAAAAGGGTGCTTCTACTAAATACTGAGCAAAGGGTCTGAATACTTAGGACCATGTGATATTTCAGTTTTTATTTTTTAATAAATCTGCAAAAATGTCAACAATTCTGTGTTTTTCTGTCAATATGGGCTGCTGTGTGTACATTAATGAGGAAAAAAATGAACTTAAATGATTTTAGCAAATGGCTGCAATATAACAAAGAGTGAAAAATTTAAGGGGGTCTGAATACTTTCCGTACCCACTGTATGTATATGTACACACAGACGCATATTATTTATATAAATATAATATATTAATATATTATGTAAACACAAACCTTTGTTAGATTTAATCGATTTGACAGCCCTTATATATATATATATATCAGAACAAAGTCTGAGATGTTAAAAATCATGGCTGACATTGCTTCTGTTTTTTTATAGTAAATTGCAGATTTATGTGGTAAACTACATGTTTTGACAAATGTAATGTCATCCAGATATTATGTAGTGTGCAGAGAGTATTGTATGCTAATCCGAATACAGTCATATCTAGCATTTTTATTAATTTATAATGAAATTAATAATTTTATTAATAAAGAACAGATGTTTTATTCACTGTATATCAGTTGATTGTTTTATTATAAGGCTTTGTCACATCAGCAGCGTGGGACTGGGACACCCCGTTACTATAGCAACAGCCGTGTCAACATTAAAGGGTCCGACCTGACAACCAGATCACGTCACGTCGCCTAGCAACTCCCAAATAAACTCCAAAAAACCTCGTCGGTGTCGTTGCTCGGGATTAATCGGTTCAGACGCGACATTTAACGCGTTATAAAGCACTTTAGTTCTCATAACTGATGTATAAGTTTGTTTAGTGTTTGTCAGGCGGAACCCGAGATCTGGAGCGCAGCGATCCAGCCGGACGCATTCAGAGCAGAATAAACAGTGTATGGTGTGATTTTATTTAAAGTAAAGCTGCAGGATTATGTTCAAAAACACCTTCCAGAGCGGGTTTCTGTCCATCCTCTACAGCATCGGCAGCAAACCCCTGCAGATATGGGACAAAAAGGTGAGCAGACGGTGGAAATGATGTGAGATTGGCTCAGCTAGCTCAGATGTTGCTAATAGACAGCTAATTTACAGAAATGACGTTTAGGTTATAATTGAAGTTATCATTTACATTTAATCTAAAGTAGATATGAAAATTAGGATATGGATAACATTATACGCGTTCTCGCCAAAAGTACTATGGTATTACCATGGTAACACTATTGGTTTTGAACATGACCATAATGATGTTATGGCATTTTTCAAGTACCATAGAGTAATTTATAAATACTGTAGGATATGAATATGATCATCACTTAGTGCCCTGGTATTCACCTGCTTTTGTGTAAATTCACACACACATTATTCACACATACCTTATACACACTCACTCACACATGCATTCATTATTCACACACACATTATACACACACATTATACACACACACACACATTATTTACACACACATTATACACATTCACACGCACATTATTCACACACATTATACACACACACACACACACACACACACATTATACACATTCACACGCACATTACACACACACATTATATACACACACACATTACACACATACATTACACACACACACACACATTTATACACACACACACACACACACACAACACATTATTCACACACACACACACACACACACTCACACACACATTATTTACACACACACACACACACACACATTATTACACACACATTATACACACACACACATTATACACACTCACACACACATTATACACATTCACACATTTCACACCATTCACACATTATTTCACACACACTTATTCACACACATTACACACACACATTATTCACACACACACACACACACACACACACACATATTACACACACATTATATACATTACACACACACATTACACACACACACATTATACACACACATTATTTACACACATATACACATTCACACACACATTATTCACACACATTACACACACACACACTCACACACACATTATTGCACACACACACACACACTTATACACACACACACATTATTTACACACACATTATACACATTCACACACACACCACACATCACACACACACACACACATATTCACACATACACATACACTTACACACTCTCACTCACACGTACACATACACAACACTCAAACAAACACACACACACACACACACACACACACACACACTCACTCACACTCTTACACTCACACACACACATACACTCACACACACACACACACACACACACACACACACACCACACACGCGTATTAATAGTTTGAGTTAGTCATTTTATTAATTTCTGTTTTCATTTAAAATGAAAGTTTTCGTTATTTTATTACATGACGTTGTAAATGAAATGAGAAATCATATAGAATGATCTAAAGAATAGAGATGTTTCAGTAGATAACTCAATTAACAAACATGTTCTTGCAGGTCAGAAACGGACACATCAAGCGCATCACAGACAATGACATCCAGTCTCTGGTGTTGGAGGTGGAGGGAACGAATGTCAGGTGAGTGTGTGTGACCATCCATCTGTCTGATCCTGATCACATGATCATCATGATCCGGCCTGATCCGTGTGTCTGCTCTCCACAGCACCACCTACATCACGTGTCCCGCAGACCCCAAGAAAACTCTCGGCATCAAACTGCCCTTCCTCGTCATGATCATCAAGAATCTCAAGAAGTATTTCACATTTGAAGTTCAGGTAGGGATTTGGTGATATTTCAATTCATGCCATTAAAAATGATCCAGCACACATGATGTATATCACATGACTGTGATTTCAGGTGCTGGATGATAAGAATGTGAGGCGGAGGTTCAGGGCGAGTAACTATCAGAGCACGACGCGTGTGAAGCCCTTCATCTGTACGATGCCCATGAGGCTGGACGACGGCTGGAACCAGATCCAGTTCAACCTGTCAGACTTCACGCGCCGAGCGTACGGCACCAATTACATCGAGACTCTCAGAGTGCAGGTGAGCTCATGAAAACACATGCAGGTCACATGTCAGCCCAAAATCAGGAGGAACAAAATGAGAAATTGCATCTATTTTAAGACTAATATGATTTTTTTGAACAGTGACATTTTCATGACATTTAAACCTAGATGTGCTCTATTGCTAGACTTAAGATTACAGTTGATTTATTGTTTATGACACTGACAGTAAAAAGTATTGTAATAATACAACATTATATAATATAATTAGCCTAAATTAAACAGTTTAGCATTATTACAGTATTATATAACCATGATATAAAAATTCTTTACAATTTCAATAATACACACTGTATATACATTTATATATACACAATATAAATTGACAGTTGAGTTTAGTTGTCTTCAAAAGAATATTATTTATATATATTTTGAAGACAAATATGTTCAAAAATATATATTTATATATTTATTTTATCAAATAAAATGTTATAAAATATCTAAAATTTATTCTGTACATACATAAATGAAACAAATATATAAAATATTTGTGTACGTGTGTGCATGCTTGAAATTGTAAAAAATACATATTTATTTATGTACAGAATATATTTTAGATATTTTATAAACATATTATTTATTTTCCTCTGTAATTGTGGGGTGCAATATGACTTGGACATGTTCTTGTTTCTGATATTTCTGTTTTTTAATATTTATATTGAAAGAATGATTAACTGTTCAGAGCTTTTAAAATCTGCCAAATCATCAGCAAAAATTACAGTAATTCTGCTTCTAATGTCAGTCTTTAGCAAATATCGATATAGATCTAGGATAATTCTGGTAATATATGTGCATCCTTAGATTCATTACCAAACAAGAGACATCAGCGAGTTAGCAATGAAGTATGATATTTGAGCAAAATGTACACAGAGAAACATATTGCATATGACATTGTGTGTCCTGAGGTCAATGGTAACTACATTATAAATGCTGGTATTAGAAATAGCTTGACATGAAAGCTGCCATACTGTGATTTAGATGATTAACGGGTTCTTGTGTCTTTCAGATTCACGCAAACTGTCGCATCAGGAGGGTTTACTTCTCTGACCGGCTGTACTCAGAGGACGAGCTCCCCGCTGAATTTAAACTCTATTTACCAGTACAAAACAAAGCAAAGGTGAGCTGTTCAAGTGCAAACTTAATGTTTCTATACATTAATCTTGTGTATTAATGTTGTGTGTCTTCTCCACAGCAGTGACGCAGCAGACGGGATTCATTCCTTTCCTCCCTCTGTTTTATCTGCACATGTTCATACTGGACGGATTTCTAGCGGCCCGATCTTTTTGTTGTTTTTCAAGTGTTGTTTTGGATCTGTGTGATTGGTTTCCATCTGCTAAATAAATATTTTATATGCACAAAGTGGAATCTGTTTGAATATCTTCTCCATATTTCACACACAACTAGATATGCTGGTGTCTTAAAAGATTTATTCAACTGGAACCTGATCTGCCAAAAGCGCACAAGAAAAAAACATAACGTCTTCAGTTACAAACAGGAAAAATCTGTGAATCTCTCAAATGTTGTAGAAAGGTACTTTAAACTTAATCCAAAGACTGCTCTCCAAATGAATCTGTTCTCACACCTTATTGCAGCAGTTACAATAGAATAAAGTGAATTCACATCTCGGTATTATCATAACCACGGTGAATTATGAGTCAACCTAAAAGTGTTATCTACATCAATAAAACATTGTGAGAAAAAAAGACAATATCATAGATAAAAAGTGTCTTATAAAAATGAGATTTTACACCCAGGGATAAAAAAAACATACCTGCAATCATCAATAAACGGTAATGGGACCAAGAACCACAGCAGCGGACATGATTTAATCAGTCTGTTGTTTTTGTATGTAATCATGTGCTTGATGGACATGTTTGAGCATTGAGTCTTGCTCTGCTGTGCACACTCTGGGATTAAAGATATTTTGTATTATGTACTTTATATTATGCCTGTATTGTTAAACTGACGAGGGGTTGGTGATGTGACCAAAATCTTAAACCTTGTCATTTATACAGTCATGGCAGTGATATACACCAAACTGTAAATTGTACAATCCCTTACAGATTCATAATCCTCTGTATCACACCATAAATGAATAACCCAAACTTACAACTGCTATATCCAATGCTTTTTCTGATACATACAATATTCAAATAGTCATGCTATATAGCAAATCTTAATTTCTTGATTATTTATATTGTATTCACAAATAAACTATACTATCACTCAGCTCTTAACTGTTAAATGTGGACAATTTAGCATCAATATCATAAAACTATAGTATAGATTTTAATGCCATGTAAGCATCTGAGGCTTCATCTTCATGGCAAAAACTCTTACAGTTAAAATACAATACTAAAACTTTGTAAAGCTTATTTGAAACAATTGCAATTATAATTCAACACCTACTCTAATACACTTTAGATAGATTTGGTTGCTGTCTTCATCCCAATCCTCAGCTCTTGGTAAAGATGCTCCTTTTGCAGTTTTCTACTGTTTATCAAGCTGTACCATTAGTCCCAGAACAAAGGCCTTAGAAATGGAGAGACAAGATAAAACACGATAAATCATGTAGAAATATGCCTAAATACAAAGTGAACCAGTACGTACAGATCCACAGTGCACACTATAATCATATGCTATAGCTCTCAAAACTTGTACATGTAATATCCAATGCTCAAATGAAATTGTATAAGTCATAAAAAATAAATCTTTTGTGTTGACGGCTGCATAGTACCACATTAAAGTTCTCATCGTCATTGGTATATTCAATTGTGTTAGTCTTTACTTACTTTCTCTCATTCTCTATATAAAAGCCCTGGTAATTGAGATGAATCGTCACTCTCTCGTTGCATCTCTGATACCGGACTTCTGTGCATTTTTGAGACTGTTTATTGCATATATACCTTTGTAACCAGAAATCACAAAGCACAGCATCATTACATAGTCTTTAACAAACCTGACATTTGCATTTTATATATATATATATATTATATATATACAAAATCCTACGTAAGTATTGGAACAGTAAAGACAATTGTTCTGTTAGCTGTGATGTCAAGACATCTATAAATATGATTAAAAGATTAATATGAGGCAGAAGTACAGAATGTCACGTTTTATTATTGACTGCTTCAAAACAAGAACAACATTTTTAGAGTTTCATTCCTCTGCCTAATGTGAGCATAAGTATATGCTTCATATGGCAACAGGACAATCACCCAAACCACTAGTACTGCCAACTCAATCAAGGAGATTATCATGGTAAAGAAAGTTTGGGTCTTTAATTGGCCAAATCTCCAGAATTAAATCCTATTGAACAAGCATTTCACCAGCAGAAGAGGAGACTAAAGGCAGAAACTCCCCAAAACAAGCAACCGTTGAAAATGGCTTCATTAAAGGCCTGCAAAAGCATTTCAAAGTGTAAAACCAAGAGTGTGATGATGTCTATGGGTCACAGACTCACTCCTGTGATTGCTTGCAAGAGATTTACAATTAAATATTAGCTTTTCCACTTTTACATTTGCTTAACGTTAAACCGTTCAAATACTTATGCTCACATTAGGCAGAGGGATGAAACTCTAAAAGTGCTGTTCTTCTTAGTTGGTAAAACTTTTTGTGTTGAAACAGCTAATAATAAAATGTGACACTCTGTACTTCTGCCTCATATTAATCTTTTATCATATTTAAAGATGTTGACACCACAGCTAACAGAGCAATTTTTATCTTTACTGTCTCAATATTTATGGAGGGCACTGTATATAATTAAGTACAATGATCATTATTACAATAATTTGTGTAAGAAACAGGCCCAAAGTTAAGTTATTATCTTCTAATGATCTAAGAAGTCTAGGGTGGATGTAAAGAAAAATACATTTATGAATAAGAATTCTCAAACTTTTGTTTTGTTCCTCACAAAGAGGTTTTGTGACTTCAGAAGACATAAAATATGCCACACAAGTCATATAGAATGTGAACAATGAATTTTTAAAATGTGAAAACTCTAGTCTCCAGACCAGCATATTTATTGGTGCAAAAAGTATGATGATAAAAACAATACAAACCCCTGAACTTCCACAGTACAGTCTGGTCTTGTGTAGGACCTTTGAAACACCTTGATTGCCTCCTCCAGTAAAAAGCCAGCATCAACCCTAGATGTGGATACACATTATGCAGATAAAATAATTTAGATTTTAGGGACGGATAATATCATACTTAATACATGCTTTCCACACATTCATTTGAATAATTGCATAACGATGATGAGAGCCACAAATTGGGGTATTTCATATGAATCTGCTTGCAAGAGCATTGCAAAATAAAATGACAACAGTTCTTTCAATGTGGCTTTTAAAATGCTTTGTTTACCAAACAGTTTTGTCTGTCTCTATACCTCACAAATGAGTGACTGTGTGTAATCAGCGTGTAATCTTACTTTCATTCATACTGAAACTTACTGAATAAAATGGGGTAATGTGTTGTAGAGATAGTTCTCTCAAAAATGACAATTCTGTCATCATTTACTCACCCTCATGTCGTTCCGAACCTGTATGACTTTCTTTCTTTTGTGGACACACAAGAATATATTTTGAATAATGTTGGTAAGAATATTGTTTCAGTCTCCATTGATTTCCTTTGTATTTTTTTTTCCCATACAATGGATGGAAGTCAACGGGAACTGAAACTGTTTTGTCACACCACCATCCTTTAAAATACCTTATTTGAAGAAGAAAGAAGTCTACGGAGCCCCAGACATGACATGCAGGAAAAAAATAGTAGGCTAAATTTTTCCCTCGATTTACTAAATTGTGCGCACGATTTACTATTTCGTTCCCTCGATTTATAAGTCATGCACATGATTTATAAATCGAGGGAAAAAATTAGGAAATTGTGTGCACGATTTAATTTTTTTCTTGCATGTCATGTGTGGGGCTCCGTAGAAGTCATATAGATTGTAACAAAACTTTTGGGTAAACTATCCCTTTTAATATGTGCCACACTGTACTTCCTAAAACACCTGACAAATTCATGTAGAAACAGGACAGAATGACTTCAGATTTTTTTCTTACAAGAGTTCTGTTACACTGGGGATCTTCTGGATGATCTGAAGGATCCAAACAGAAAACTTCTTTGTAATTTGTTTTCTTGTTTCCATTTTTAGCTTTTTCAGTTCAGAGAAAGAACAGAAAAAATGCATTAACGCATCTAAATCCCTTTGGCGAAGTATCTGAATATTGGTCCAGTCGATGCGGATTAGCTCTGAGCGTGGCAAGGTGAGAGTCAATGAAGATAGTATAGGGTCTTCATATTTAGTTTTTATGCAGATACTAAAAAGAAAGAAAGAAAAAACTGTAACTGGCACTGGCATCAGTGTTATTGTGTCTATAAACCAAAAAAGATTTTTAACTCACATGGTATTATGCTTAATAAATATATTTAGTATTCACACTTAATTCACTTAAAACCAGATTCCCGATTTATTTCCTGATGCAGCAAATAAAGACATTTAGTGAGACTGAAGAGTGTTGTATTTGTGGTTCACTCATTTAGCTAGGCTATATCTCATGACTCGTTACTTTTCTTTAGGCGTGCTCCGATTGATCGGCTACAGACAGTGGCGTAACTTTGTTTTAAAAAGAGGGTGGGACAGGAATGTGTATGTGTGTGTGTGTGGGGGGGGGGGGGGGGGTGTATTGTAATTGTATTATTACATTAATAATATATGATATTAAAAGTAATAGGATTCTATTGATAAATGCTATTAAAGTTAGAAACTGTATAACAATGTCGTATGTAACTTTGAGACGGTCCCTAAATTTGCGAATATTGAACGTCCAATGACAAACCAACTTTGTCCCAGTCTATCAGATTCAGGCAGCTGTAAACAGTGAGAGAACTTGTAGCTGGCACGACGCTAGTAGGAGCCACGAGACGCGCTCCATTATGGACAAAAGTGTAGTATATGCTGGTGCATATAGGCTATTAAAGCGGAACTCAGTAAGATTTGTGAAGCTCCCCCGACAGGTTCCTTCAGTGAATCACACTGTCGTAAATACTCCAAGCGCAGCTCTGGACTACAACGACTACAACGCTCACCAGCGCAGTAGTTTTGCAAATACAGTACAAGAAATCTCGATGGAGGTGGGTAATTCGTAATTGTCTTATAAAGTGAGGTCGCTATGTGTATATTGAATTACCGTAAAGCATTTTGTCACTCTCGCGTGAGCGTGAACGTGAGGCGAGATTGTGTCGGGTCGGCGCAGCTCAACTTGCAAGTGCTGTTTTCTGGCGTAGACGTGGCAGAGGGGGTTAGTGCACGCCTCAAACACACCACAAGTCAATTAACCATCGTAAGGACTTAGAAAACTATTTATGAAGGTAAAAAAAAGTTACTTAGTTCTGCTTTAAAGTAAATACGTCTGTGATTATTAATGCTATTACATCAAAAGTCCCACTAGAGGGCAGTGTTACGAAGTTTAAGAGAGTTGTTACATCCTGCCTGTGCGTATGTGAGTGCAGCATTAAAAAAGACGACTAACAGTCACAGTGGTCTCCTCTCATGCTTTAAGAATAAAACCCACGTATGATAAAAAGAGCGAATAAAATATAAGTTAAGATGACAAATAGAGCAATCCTGCTGGATACAGGGGAAACGCACTCCTTTTTGTGCGTCAGATGTAAGATATGAGATATTACTCCACTAGGTCTAAAATATATTGTTCGCTGCAGATATGATAATCTTAAATTTATTAATTATTAATTTACTATTATTAAATGTGTAAAGTTGCATAAAATGTAATTACTCAATAAAGTAGGCTAACTACGTTACCTCAGATGGATTCCACAGCTGGTAAAATAAAACATATACGTAAGACAATACATTTATTGTAGGAGCCATACATTTTACTGGTGACTTCATTTAAAAAACTGTTCTATTGCACTTCTGATTTGACAGTGAAATTCGCCGATTTTGGGTGTGTAAGATGTGAAGGATTCAATGGTCCAATTAGTATTTTCAGCCCATAATGGTGGCCGCGCTACTGGAGCGCCATCTAGTGGCTGTTACCCAAAAAGTAACAAAGTGTCGCCTCTTGGGTTCTAATGGTGCATTCAAGTCCTCCTGGGAAGTTTGTATTTACAAGGTGGGAAGTCGTGTTTACGACGGTAGGTGCATTCAAGTCACTTTCGACGGAGATGATGTGCTTTCTCTCAAATAATTACACAAAATAACAACACTTCTACTTCTAGAAAATGTAGAGCATTGGTTGTATGTTGCTTTTTTATGTTTTTTAATTAATTTATGAAGCCATTGTAAACTTTAACATATTATATTGTTATATTATGACGCTATCGTATTTTTTTGCTGGGAATCAGCTTACCTGACAATGTCACTGCTAAATCTACCTGTAAGTAGCCTTTTGTGGTATTTTGCCATGTTTCTCACTGACACGCCCCCAACTTGTTCAGATCGGGGCTTAAAGAAAATCCCAAGCTCCCCACTCGTATTTACGACATTGTGGTGTCGTTCATGTGCGTTCAGCTCGTAAATACGATCTTTCCGACATGACTTGAACGCACCATAGCTCTTTGGTGCAAGTGAGGGCCAGGGAGGATGATGGGAGATGGAGTCCAGGACAGACAGAGACTGTGACACTATATCTCTGTACATCTATATATGGTCCACCCTACATTAAGGTTCACAGGTACCTAATAAACCAATTTATAACTAATTAATATGTCATCAATGGTTGTTCTCTTATGTGTTTTAAGAAAAACGATAATTTCCTTTTGATAAACAAAATCAGTTTTTATACATTGCTGTGGATAGACATCATGCTTTTGCATCATGAATAAGATACAGAGCAGCTTCTGGTAAGTAACATAAGAAAAGTAACATGAGTCATGATGACAGTCTCGTAATACTCTATTTTGTGTTGCATCATGAAATAAATCATGAATCTGGTTTTGAGTGTAATAAGTATGAATATATTTATTAAGCATTTATATCAAAAATCACTCACTATTTGGCAGTTATTGCATTAAAATCACCATTTTTATTCATAACTACTGATCAATGATTTATAATGTATTTGTAAACTAGTTATTAGTCATTAATGAACACCTTTATAAATCCTTTACAAAGGGAACCTTAATGTAAAATGTTACCTGACAGTTCACTTTACCTGCATATTTCTTCACTGAGTGACAGGTCAAGTGAGAGGACAACTTGACTCCGATGAGTGAATTGGTAAGTATTAAGACTGCAAATCAAATCAGAAATATATTATATATATATATATATTATATAATATAAGAGTAAAGCACACTGGATAGCAGTGCAAGGGTGATAGTGCATGTGTGCATAAAATACATTAAATGTATTTTGAGTCAGTGGTTTTAAAAAGACATTACCTCAGTGAGCTCAGGGTCCTTGTCCTTCCTCTCACAAGAGCACTCACCAGTTCAATGAGAAAAGAGTCTGATATATGTAGATATGTAATCCTTCAAAATCAAATCCAGAACATTACTGCACTGACTAAATAATCAAGTAAAATGTGCTATTACAAACAATAAAAATGTAATGACACATTTAAAAATGTATATGTGTACAAATACATATTTCTTTTTACATTTTACATTAGTTGAATTTAGAGTGGAAAATTTACCTTCAGAGATTTTATACAGAAATAAATTTAATGTCAGCCAAGTTAAAACTTTCATCATAATAGTCTTCTGTGATCAGTTTCACAGTTTTAATATTTTTAATATTTTAGGAATACCTGAGCAATAGATAAAAGCATGATCAATGTAGGATCTGTTTTAGATCAAAGCACTTACCTTAAATTCTTAAAACTTTTGGAGTGCAGGCAGAATCATAGACAATGTTTCATATGTTAAGTCGGTGGCATTGATACACAGTTCGTTCATGCTGTGAACGCACTGACAGCAGTACAGCAGGGCCCAGCAGTCTGTTCTTCTCAGTGAAGCATCACATGTTTTGATATTATTCCAGGCTTCCATTGCTTCTTTCACAAATTCTGCTTCATGGAGTTCATAGAGACAGTGAAGCCAAAACAGTGTTCTACTCTCATATGGATAATCAGTTCGAAGTTCTTCTAAAATCCATTTCTTCAGATGATTCTGTGCATTTGGATGAACAACCAGACCATGTCTTTTACTTAGTGTGTGTCTCACATCCTTATTTAACAGACCAAAAGCAAACTGCACCACAGCTGCAAACCGTGGAGGAAATTCATTAGGGCAATGTTCACATGAATCCATAAATAATAGCTCTCTCACTTTTCTCAGGGACTCTTCATCTTCCAGAAGGACATAGTACAGAGCAGTGAAGAACTCCTGAAAGCTGAGATGCATGAAACTGAACATCGTCTCCTGGTGGATTCTTCTCTTAAACAGGAACTTGCAAAGGAATGGATTGCCAGCAGGGTCTGAAACCATTTCATTAACAGTTTCCTCATCAAACATGACTTGTTGTTCCAGCATCCCTCTCTGTGCCAGCTGACCCAGACTCCTCAGCAGGGTCGGGACAGACTGACTCGAACCTTGGCAGTGATGCTCCAGTAGAGTGGACACAAAGTCAGTGTAGATGGAGGTGGTGGTTTCCAGTCCGCTTGTTACATTCGCACCACCTTCAAATCGTTCCTTGATAGTTGTGCAGATGATCCAGCAGATAAGAGGGATGGAGCAGGCAGTGATGAGAGTTTCATTTGCCTTCACATATTCATAGGCTTTCCTGAAGAGCTCCTCATTCTGGAAGAACTTCTGGAAGTACTCCTTCACCCTCATCTCAGAGAATCCCATAATCTCAGTGAAACGCTGAGGTGCTTTGAGCAGATTACTCAGTGTGTCTGTAGCTGTAGATCTGGTGGTGACCAGCAGGAAGGACTCTGGCAGGATTCGACCCTTCAGCAGGTCACAAAGAGTGACTTCAGGTGGAGCTCTTTGAACCGGATCAGTGTTTAGTGACATGTGATGAATGTCCGCTGTGAGTCTCAGCTCATCAAATCCATTGATGATGAACAGCACCTTCTCTGGTGAATGCTGTAGTATCTGTGAGATCTGATCTGATGTTAAACCGCTGTTGTTGCTCAAGATCTCGACCAAACTCTTTTCACCAAGAATGCAGTTTATTTCTTTACACATTAAATGGAACACAATATCAAACTGTTCTTTGTAGAGGTCACCAGATGCCCAGTCCAGCATGATCTTCTGCACAGTTAAGGTTTTCCCATTCCCTGAATTTCCTTGCAGTATAACAGCACCGGGACTGATTCTGTGGTCATCTGGGTCGAACAGAGAGTTCAAATAGGAAGATTCATGACTGTTGCTGGAGTTGAGGACCTGCTGTAATCTCTCTCCACTGGAACAGAGCTCTTGTTGTCTCTCTTGTTGACCTCTGTATGTCTGAAGGATCAGAGGTTGTGTGTAGCGCTCAGATAGCAGCACATTTTGACCAGGTACAGAGTTATACTCTTTCACATACTGATAATCTCTGCAGATCTTCTTCTGATATTTGAGAATCACTGAGCTGATTTCTGTAGAAATTGTAATTGTTCAAACAGTTAAGTGCTTCTTTTTTTTTCTTAGAAATTCTGATTCTAATACAGTAAGAAATTTCAGAGCAGGCAGTAGAAACCAACTAGATTATGAGGTGGAAGGACGTAAATAATATTTAAAACATTTTACTATAAAATGTATCAGTCACCTGGGGTTTGTGTTTTTTCAAAGTGTGTGCGATACCCAGTGACACCTGCAGAATATTAGATACATTTGAGTAAGACAATTCATATATATTTATAAACATCACATATTTACATATATATCAAAGAAGCATACAATGCATCTTGAAAGAGATTGCATATATATTTGCACTTTCTTACAAGGTGCAATAATATGTTGTAAGCACTGTAAGCATCTTGAACTTTTTAAAGGGAAAAGAGAAATTTTATCAAAAAATGAAAACTGTACTAAAAGTACTAACTTTCTAACTTAGTGTAAATTTACTAACCCTCATCTTTCAGACCACCTTTTTTGTCTCTTTTCCATTATAAAAGTGACTGGAGATTGGAGATTGGGGATGTAGAACCCCAAAATGTCAGAAAAAGCATCATTAAGTGGTCTGTGTAACTTGCACTATATTCCAAGTGTTTATTTCAAGTTACACTGTAGCTTTATGTGATGTACGGACCAAAATCAATATTCACTCATAATTTTCCCATCTGAAGCTCAAAAATGCCTAAAAACATGAAGGTGAGAAAATAACAGTGTTGTCACCTTTGTGTGAACTTTCCTTACACATTTTGCATATTTTGTGTTTATTTAAATAGACAGAGAACATAAGCATAAGCATTTAAGTTAAATAAATGAACAAATTCATTTAACAAGATAAAAAGTGAAGATGAAATACTTAAAGGGTTAGTTCACCCAAAAATGAAAATTCTGTCATTTATTACTCACCCTCATGCCGTTTCACACCTGTAAGACCTTCGTTCATCTTCAGAACACAAATTAAGATATTTTAGTTGAAATCCGATGGCTCCGTGAGGCCTGCATAGGAAGCAATGACATTTCCTCTCTCAAGATCCATTAATGTACTAAAAACATATTTAAATCAGTTCATGTGAGTACAGTGGTTCAGTATTAATATTATAAAGTGATGAGAATGTTTTGGTGCGCCAAAAAAACAAATAACGACTTATTTAGTGATGGCCGATTTCAAAACACTGCTTCAGGAAGCCTCGGAGCACAGATGAATCAGCGTGTCGAATCAGCTGTTCGGAGCTCCAAAGTCACGTGATTTCAGCATTTGGCAGTTTGACATGCGATCTGAATCATGATTCGACTCACTGATTCATTTATGCTCCGATGCTTCATGAAGCAGTGTTGTGGAATCGGCCATCACTAAATAATTTGGCGCTCCAAAATATTCTCGTCGCTTTATAATATTAATATTGAACCACTGTACTCACATGAACTGATTTAAATATGTTTTTAGTACCTTTATGGATCTTGAGAGAGAAAATGTCATTGCTTCCTATGGAGGCCTCACGGAGCCATCGGATTTCAACTAAAATATCTTAATTTGTGTTCTGAAGATGAACGAAGGTCTTACAGGTGTGAAACGGCATGAGGGTGAGTAATAAATGACAGAATTTTCATTTTTGGGTGAACTAACCCTTTAAGCTTTGTATAAGAGCTTCTGCAGTTTGTTCAATGCTACCTGTATAAGAAACAGTACAAAGTTCACATGGTATATGGGTTAAAATTGGTGTGAACTTACCCAAGTCTCCTAACAGAAATGGCTCCTGTTTTACCAGTTGCAAAAAAAAGGCAGATTTAACCTTGTTTCCTCCAGAGTGCAGCACTTCATAAAGCTCTCTCATTTTGTCCTGGTGAGTATATGCTGCTCTGATCTTACAGTACGGCTCCCACTCAAGCATGCCACCTGACCGCAGCTCATCCACGATCGGCATCACCATTTTTACTCTCTGGACAAGAGTCCCCCAGTGGGCATCCACAAACTGAGCACCTGGTGGAGATATGATAAAATGATAAATGGTAACAAGGAAGGAAGCCCACAATTTTAGACATTCAGCATATACTGCCAGTTTTAATCATCAGTAGTCATTTGGACATTTAAGTCACATTTAAACATCAGTTCCAGTGCAAACAGATCAGTCCAAAACAATAGTCAAGCACACCCCAACATAGTATTATATTAACACATAATAATACAGAGAGTGTTGATATTAGTAAATTAACCAATTTTATGATTCTTGAAGTTTCAATAACTGTATATTCTTCAATAAAAACAATAGTTAGTGTAGCAAACACTTATTTGGGCCACTTCACTTGTAATCAGTGTAACACAGACTATTCTGCATATAACTTTCTCTTATTTTACTGTAGTAACAGTACTTACACTCTGAGTCTCTGAGGTCCATGGTGTCTCATAAGTGTCTGTGACGTGTTGGAGAGAGCAGTGCTCTAGGAAACGAAACATAATGCACCTAGTTTGAGATGTATTCTAGTGACTGTTGAAGACAGCTTTTGTGACACATGGTTAAAGATTACACTATTGGTATGTGGTAAATTATGTAGCACTTTAAACCTAAGTTTGGCCTTTTTTGAATAGTTACAAAACAAAATGGTTTGGATACAGGAAGGTTTTCAAGTTTAACCATTGAAATGTACACAAAACAATGACTAATATGACAGACTGTTTTAATTTTAGGACAGTTTTTACTTCCAAACATTTCAAAGTATAATGTGTAACTTTAAGACCTACTCCAAGATCTGACTGAATGCCAGCTCCTTTCAATGACCCAGTTGAACCAGTTCTCAAATTCCAGATAAAGACTTGTATTTTGCTAACCAGGAAAAACAAACAAAAGAAAAACAACCCACAACATTTGATCTATTCAACAATGTTCAAAATATATATTACAATTAGAGAATTTAGAAAATGCAAAACTTAGGATGTGGGAAACATTCAGGGTATAATAAAGACAAATTATATATGTTTCAGAAGTGAAAACAAAGAAACATCAACAACACAAGTACAATTTAAGAGACATTTGTAATTACACTAAACAAGAAAAATAATTTAGATGACTTTTGGTATGCTCTTTGTTGAGAAATCTGTGCAATGAAAGCACTAATAAGAGTTAAAATGTTACCGGATCCTTCCCAAAATGTGGATTCTAGTTCTGCTGGTCCAGGTAATGTGGTTTATTTTTGATCTATCTCTTTTTTAAAATAAAACATCTAACATCAGTGCTGAAGGTTTGTCCTCTACGCCTGCTTTTCTTCAGATCGACAGTGTTATAACTTTGCTTCACTTGAAGGAGCTCAATTTAGATTTAAAACTGCAGGAACTGTAAGAACCTTAGTTATAGAAACATGAGAAACAGGTTGAACCTGAACTTGAAGAAGGCAGTCCTTAAAGTGCCCTCAACCTGCATAGTACACATTTTTGTACTAAGGTAAGGCAAGCCATGTGTGACTTAAAATCAAACAAACAAACTTAGTGTAATGAAAATCTCCAAAATCAGCTTGAAATACAGTCACATTTGGGCTACATTTCTAAATAAATCAAGCTAAATTTCTCTCTAAATACTAATATTAAAATATCTATATCCAGCAATGAAAGATTTTTGCTGAAGATTTACTAAAACATAATTTACTCATTTCGTTCAGATCTTGTTGAGAAGTTTGTACAGTGGTGCGACAACAATTACATGATCTAAAACGATAAGAGGACAGATGAATTTTTTTTTTTTTTTTTTTGTCTATAACAGATTGTCGAGATTTATTTCTTCATACTCAAACAGATCAGGTAAACATTCAGTTTTCATCAGGCAGTGAAAGTTTAGATACGGGGAGGAACAGGAATAAGTAGAGAACATTACAATAGCATTACTGTATGATAAAACATTGAAAATGTCAATAATACTGCATAAAAGGTATAAACTCACATCTTCAGTACATTTCTCTTCACAAAACTCAACAGCTGAACGAATGCCGAATGCAGCGGTCAGAGGATTTACTGCATCTAAACCTTTACAGAAACACAGAACAGCAACATACATTAAACATTCAATCCAGCATAAAGACACTTAGTTAAAAAAAAAACCAACAACAACAAAAACATGATGTTCAAAATGCACTTGGGACATTTTGCAGATTCCTTTAGTAACTTGATTCCCAACTCCATTAAAAGACCAGGGAGCCACTCAACAGCATCAGAGCCCTTTGAACAAGCATTAAAACTACAAAATAGAGATGTTACTGTGAGAAGGAAAAGATAAGGTTGACATGTTTGATTCTACACTACCTGTTACAAGCTGAGAAAATGTGAATGTGATACTGGACGCCTTTGAACGTGGACATTTGACAATGAATTCTGACAGTGACAGTTCATTCTGTGGGCTTGAACAACACTTCACCACATTCAACCTGCAAGAAACATATTTCCTCCTTGTCCAATATGTCTGAATGCAGGAGTCTAACAAAGAGGTTGCCCAATATAGTGAAACTGGTCAAATAACTGTATTTATTAGTGATTCATACAAATAACAATAATATTGTGTGGGAAAAAATCCTTACACAAGCTTTCCTTCAAAGCTGAAGAACCAGAGAGAGAGACGAGCAGAGACTTTCTGCATCGTCGTTAATCTGTCAGTCAGAGCACAGAGTAAACCGTCTTTAGATCAATATTAAAAGCATGGAGTTTGGGTCTTAGCTGCATGTGCAAAAAAGAAAATGTTCTTGAGATATGAGGATGAGGGCAGTGTCAGCTGAGATGTTCTTCACAGCAATCTGAAGTCCACCCACATTCTTCATGTGCAGAGCATTAAGAACCTGCAGCACACTTTCATCTGACTGACAACTGCTGTTCAGTCTGTAAAAGAGTTTTATATTCTTATCAGTTTATCTGACAATTATCAGTCACATATAGGATCAACAGCTCTGTGCTGATCAGAAAAGACACAGATCTTTACTTCAGTTCTCGAAGCTGCTTTCCTTCTCCAGGAGCTGAGGGCAGCTGAGAGTTAACTCAACTAAACATAAGTTAACTAAACTTGAAGATAACCTTTGTCTCAACTCACAAATAGTCAAGACAATTGATTACTTTGTTTAATTTTTAAATGAAAGTAATCCAATGTCTTGACTATGAGTTGAAACAAAGGTTATCTTCAAGTTGAGCTAACTCACATTTTTAAGGCAGCAGGTGAACTTTCATTTCTAAGTTTAACCAGCTGAAAATGTTTTACAGTGGTGAATTTAGGTAGTGCCGGTTATGATGCCTGTGTGCTAAAATAGACCTACATTTATACTCTACAAACATACCTATAAATGCAAAACACCAACATTTTTTCCCACACAAATTATGAGTACAGGAACAGAATATAGATCATTTTACAGCCCACGTGATCAAATAGTCGCGCGCGCATTTTGGCAACGGAAGTGGTGTTGTTCCCCAGAGGTTCTAATGTGTTAGCAACTCCGAAAGTATATATATATATCTGGCCACTGTATACTGTATATTTGGCCATCTGCTAACGTCTTCTATCCACTCCACTATAGTACACGGATCTGGTAGCCGGATACCATTTGATAAAGTCAACTTTTTAAAATAACTTTCTTTGTCTGTGTTGCTTAATCTGCTCGCGTAGCTTGACACGCTGCTGATTCTCGCCTTAGTTTCGTTGCCAAAATGCGCGCGCATACGTTGCTACGTCATCATTGTGTACAAACAGTAAAAGGGTCTATAGATTAATAAAGAGTCATTATGCAGTTATTTGCACATTATGACCTCCAAACACTTATATTGCATGATTTGAAAACTAATTCATCATCATGTTTGCATTACACATATCTAGCTCCATATGTATGGCTTTTCTGGCATAGTAAACTTGCTAGGTAGCTCACCTGGTACTACACTGCAGAATATTGTCTTTAAGTGATGGAGGTCATCTGTCAGTGTCATTTGTTACTGTAGCTGCAGTCTTGAGCATTACTAAACACTTTTAAAAATCTTTTTAAGCAGGTTCAGGTTCAGGTTCAGCACTCCACGGTTCAGGGTGAAAATAGATGTTTATTTTTAGAGGGCGTTCACAGGAAAAATCTGTGAATCTCTCAAATGTTGTAGAAAGGTACTTTAAACTTAATCCAGAGACTGCTCTCCAAATGAATCTGTTCTCACACCTTATTGCAGCAGTTACAATAGATTAAAGTGAATTCACATCTTGGTGTTATCATAACCACAGTGGATTATGAGTCAGCCTACAAGTGTTATCTACATCAATAAAACATTGTCTGTAAGATAAAAAGACAATATTATAGATAAAAAGTGTCTTGTCAAATATGAGATGTTACACCAGGGGAAAAAACATACTTGCAATATCAATAAAAAAACATTAATGGGACCAAGCACCGCAGCAGCGGACATGATTTAATCAGAGGACAGCAGAACATTGATTTCTGGATAATCTGTTCAAAAGATATGAGCATATATAAATCATTTTTTACAATATTTATTAGCACAACCTAAGGTTAAGTTTTTTAAGTAAACAAATATTTGTATATATGTATACCAAATACAGCCTAACTTCTTAGTTGGTGTCCATTGACACTTGCAGTTGGTTTGGTTATATTGTTGTAAAGCTTATGTAACTTTTTTTTGTTTAAAATTTAAATATGAATACATAATCCATTCAAAACTCGTTTTTGTCTTACCCTGATTCTCCATGGCAAACTTATTATAAGTGTATCGATTTTAGACCTGTCGGGATGTTTTTTTTTTCGCGAAATTGCATACACACGTCACTCGCCTGTGTCTTGTCATATCCTTAAGTAGAGAAAAGTTGCTCTGGCTGCTTTGACGCTTGTCTGGTGGGGAGTGGCAGAGGTTAAGCCCCAGGTATACTTCGTTTTTTTTTTTACGAGTACGCTAGTGTACACGCACAGTCAAACTCACAGCCTACTAACGGGTGAGTAAGGTATTTTATTGAACAGATAGTCATTGTACAGCATTATCTATTGTGAAGGCTCATATTCATCCTCACAGGCGCGCACAGCCAAAGCACAATTTAAAGGTGCCGTAGAATGTCTTTTTAAAAGATGTAATATAAGTCTAAGGTGTCCCCTGAATGTGTCTGTGAAGTTTCAGCTCAAAATACCCCATAGATTTTTTTTAATTAATTTTTTTAACTGCCTATTTTGGGGCATCATTAAATATGAGCCGATTTAGGCTGCGGCCCCTTTAAATGCTCACGCTCTCCACCCACGGAGCTCGCGCTTGCCTTTAACAGCATAAACAAAGTTAAGCACAGCTAATATAACCCTCAAAATGGATCTTTACAAAGTGTTCATCATGCAACATGTCTAATCGCGTAAGTATAGTATTTATTTGGATGTTTACATTTGGTTCTGAATGAGTTTGATAGTGCTCTGTGGCTAAAGCTAACATTACACACTGTTGGAGAGATTTATAAAGAATGAAGTTGTGTTTATGAATTATACAGACTGCAAGTGTTTCAAAATGAAAATAAATTTTGTCTCCGTGAATACAGTAAGAAACGATGGTAACTTTAACCACATTTAACAGTACATTAGCAACATGCTAACGAAACATTTAGAAAGACAATTTACAAATATCACTAAAAATATCATGATATCATGGATCATGTCAGTTATTATTGCTCCATCTGCCATTTTTCGCTATTGTTCTTGCTTGCTTACCTAGTCTGATGATTCAGCTGTGCACAGATCCAGACGTTCTGCCCTTGTCTAATGCCTTGAACATGGCTGGCATATGCAAATATTGGGGGCGTACATATTAATGATCTTGACTGTTACGTAACAGTCGGTGTTATGTTGAGATTCGCCTGTTCTTCAGAGGTCTTTTAAACAAATTAGATTTATATAAGAAGGAGGAAACAATGGTGTTTGAGACTCACTGTATGTCATTTCCATGTACTGTTATTTAACTATGCCAAGATAAATTCAATTTTTAATTCTAGGGCACCTTTAAAACAACGTTCTTCCGCAAATGTAGTTTTGATTTTGAAACACTAGAGGGACATAGGTTAGTGTACTTTTAAGGACTCTAGTCTAAAGAGAGCAGAATCATGACTTAAAGCTGCAGTCCATAAGTTTTGCCTCTTTGCTGCCATCTCTGTTTGAAACCTGCAATTGCAGTTATTTGTGGAATTATCATCTTTACATGGGCTATGCATTTGCACGGCTCCTTAGCACGGATGAATCTAATGTTTTGTGGAGAATGTGTGGCTGTCAATCACCACACTGGTGTGGATACTGTACTTCAGAATCACAGATTGTAGTCTTGGAAATATGCCAAAATAAGAATTTTCACCGGAAAATGTCATCTGAACAAGTAACAAATCTGCCACTTTTGTTCTGACCAACTAATAAATCATGCAACCAATGGTGATTCAATCTAATGATCGCTTAGCTCATATCACATTAATTATTGTTATACTTTGTTCTCAAATTGTTAATGTTAACATCATGTATTTAAAAAATATATTTAGCTATCGCTTGTAGTACACTATGGGTTCAAATGTACTATAAGTAGTATCTAAATATTTTTAAATACAGAGATAGTATATTAAAAGCACATTTTAGTTCATATTTCATGCTGTCTCAAAATAGCACAGTTGAGTACACTTACATGTTCGTAAGATGATCTTAAGAAGTACTAAAGAAGATTTTTTAGTATATTAAGTACAAAATTAGTGTACGAAAATAGAGCACTTTAAGTATATTATAAAATGTGCTTTTTTTCACCTGGGGATGCACAGATGAGCATGCTCAAATCCACCAGTACCACTCGAATTATAAAACTTTATTACAAGCTTATTGCTGTGAATCGCACTAAGGTAAGGAGATCGTTTTGAACACTGGCTGGTTATGTACTTGCTCAAAAATTGATTTTGGATCATTTTTAACCAAAAAATTTAATGGACTGCAGCTTTAAGGTCCATGTATTTCCAAAGTCATCACGAAAATCATGCCAGATGGAAACTGTAATCTTGTTGTCTCGGCCCCATTGGTGCTTGGCCTCCAATGAAAAAAGCAGATTTACCTTCAATCCCATTTAAATAATATTGCAGACAATTAAAATGGCACAAAAATATAATTTTGGCTTCACACATTCATATACAATGTTGATATAACGTATTGTATAATGTCTCATTTTGGAAACTAAAATTGACAGCAAGTATTAAAATCAACATAAAAGCAGTTACAATCTTTAAATGAACCTTTAAAGGTTCACAAACTTCATGCATTTTTAAATAAAGTGCAATGGCTCACAGATTCAGTCAATCACACACCAAAGCAACAGCACAGATAGTAAAAAACATTACATTTATATCGCATACACAAATGAGTACCCATCTAAAATGCATTGGGAAAAATAAAAACAACATTTTTGGCACTGTTGATTTTGTCTCTGAATTGATCAGTACGAAAATGTCAAGTATGAAACATTAGTGAGAAGGCATTGCAATGACGTGCTGCTTTGGCTCGGCAGTGTTTACATTAGATTGCACGTGATAACGCATTTGCTCACCTTCCAAGTACCTTCTGACTAATAATCACATTTGATTTGGGCTGAAGTCTGTTAAAAATTTCCCTTTGAAAAATATATGCATTGTTTTTACATTCAACATCTCGGTTATTGCAAAAATCGTTGCGTCATGCAGTGACGCCCTCAGCCGCGCTCCCATAATGCAGCACGTAATAGTCGTGGACGTACATCAGAACGGCGGTCGGCTGGCCGATGATCAGCGACATCCAGACGGCTGCGTTGCCATAGTTTCCTCTCAAGAATCGGCCCACAAAATAGGCGAGTGGGATCTGAAACAGGAAGTAGAATATGAAATGAGGAACGGTTCCATTTAATTTGATGTTTATAATAAAACTATCAATTTTGCAATATCTCTAAGAAGTATTTACAACATTTTATACATGGGGGTCAAATGTCAATGAAGAAAAGATCACTCCTAAATTCCTCCACTTTTTCTGAAACTCAAGTACAGAACCAAGGAGATGTTTGGCCATGGAGCTGATGAGGAGAACTAAAAAACATTTTAACATCGTTTAAACAAAGAAAATTACTAGCCATCCATGATTTTATCTCAGAAATACATTTAGTGAGCAGTGTGGGACAGCTGACCATGTTTACAATGAATAAAAATGATATTTAATGCCTAGAGTTGGTAAAAGCTGGCCAAGCAGGAATAAATAAAGACTAAAAAGTAAAGTTCCTAAAATCGAGCCCTGAGGGATGCCAGTGGATTCTGGTCCAAAATCAGACCTGTGTTCCCCTAAAGCAACAAACTGTCTGCATCCGGTCAAATAAGATCTAAAACGGTGCCAGAAATACCAAAAACTGTTTCAAGATGATTAAGTAAAGATCGTTTAACAAGAATTATGAGGTATTTAAGACTGACCTGCAACATCATACCCAGGAACGCCCAGAGCCGAAACATCTTTAGAGGAACGCTCACTAAATACTGGCAAAATTAAACAAAATATTGTCAAGACTATTAATGCACAAGACAAAAACAAGACTGTAAACTGTAATGTAGCAATATAAATGTGCAGTGAAACCTCATGGAAAAATGCTGACAGGAAGAACACGGCGATCTGAGCTGGTAACCTGTTTACGCCTTTCATCAACATGGGCTTATAAAAGTGTCTGAAGGGAAACAGAGAATGAGAAATCAATGTGACATAAACAGATACTTTCCTCAGAACTGATTTTTGTAATAATATAAACTCAAATCTCTGCGGCAACAATAAAACCGCCTCTGGTGCACAAATAACAGAAAAATCCAATCATATTAATTAGGGTTGCAAAATTCTGGGAATTTTCAAAGCTGGAAACTTTCCATGTCAATTAACAGGAATATAGGGGAATTAACGGGAATATATGGGAATTAACGGGAATATATGGGAATTAATGGGAATAAACAGGGAATTAGCCTATAAAAGGGTACTTAAAGTGTTAGTTCACCCAAAAATGAAAATTCTGTCATTTATTACTCACCCTCGTGCCGTTTCACACCCGTACGCCCTTCATTCATCTTCAGAACACAAATTAAGATATTTTGGTTGAAATCTGATGGCTCAGTGAGGCCTCCATAGGGAGCAATGACATTTCCTCTCTCAAGATCCATTAATGTACTAAAAACATATTTAAATCAGTTCATGTGAGTACAGTGGTTCAATATTAATATTATAAAGCGACGAGAATATTTTGGTGAGCCAAAAAAAACAAAATAACGACTATTTAGTGATGGCCGATTTCACAACACTGCTTCAGGAAGCATCGGAGCATAATGAATCAGTGTGTCGAATCATGATTCGGATCACGCGTCAAACTGCCTACGGCTGAAATCACGTGACTTTGGCGCTCCGAACAGAATATTCGACACGCTGATTCATTTATGATCTGATGCTTCCTGAAACAGTGTTTTGAAATCGGCCATCACTAAATAAGTCGTTATTTTGTTTTTTTGGCGCACCAAAAATATTCTCATCGCTTTATAATATTAATATTGAACCACTGTACTCACATGAACTGATTTAAATATGTTTTTAGTACCTTTATGGATCTTGAGAGAGGAAATGTCATTGCTGGCTATGAAGGCCTCACGGAGCCATCGGATTTTAACTAAAATATCTTAATTTGTGTTCTGAAGATGAACGAAGGTCTTACGTGTGGAATGGCATGAGGGTGAGTAATAAATGACAGAAATTTCATTTTTGGGTGAACTAACCCTTTAAATGGCATAATTTTGGTTAAAACAACCAGATGTAATGCAATTTCAGTTGAATTTTTACCCTGACATTCACATAACACACTACTCACTGCAGGGCTATTGAGGCCACACCCCCTGCATGCACTGTGCATTCCCCCAGTCCATAACATGCACATTTGATCAAAAATACAGAAAAAACAGTAATTTTCTATTAATTTTCTATTTTAATATACATTAAATTATAATTTATTCCTGTGATCAAAGCTGAATTTTCAGCATCATTACTCCAGTCTTCAGTGCCACATGATCCTTCAGAAATCATTCTGATATGATGATTTGATACTCAATTATCTATGTTAGAAACGGTTGTGCAGCTTAATATTTTTTATAACCTGTGATGCTTTTTTTCAGGATTCTTTGATGAATAAAAATTTAAAGAACAGCATTTATTTAAAATAGAAATCTTTTGTAATAATATACACACTACCGGTCAAAATGTTGGGGTCAGTGATTTTTTTCTTTTTTTTTTCTTTTTTTTTTAAAGAAATTAATACTTTTATTCAGCATGGATGTGTGAAATTGATAAAAAGTGATATTAAAGTGAATATCACTTTAATATATATTTTGAAAAAACGCTGTTCTTTTTAACTTTATATTCATCAATGAATCCTGAAAAAAGTATTACAGGTTCCAAAAAAAAATATTAAGCAGCACAACTGAGTATCAATGAAGGATTAGGTGACACTGAAATAAATAACACATAATTGCTGCAAAAAAAATATCTATTTTACATATTTTCATGTTTGTGGTGGGGGCCACAAACATGACATCAACCATAGCGACAGCAGCCGTTTCGTGCAAAATTCAAGCCGCTTGGAATTCTAGATTCTGATTGGTCAATCATGGTGTTCTGCAGTCAATATTTTTGTATAATGATGCCAAACTGTATAAATGTGTATAATAATAATAATTTACGCTCATATTTTTATGATAATGGTCGTTGACTGTACAGAATAATACACACTCAGCAGGGAAATCATTTCTGAACAGATATTAAAAATTTGGCCTGAATTTCACACCATAGCAACAGCAACATATTTACTAAATTAGAATTAATTGAATGCGAAAAAGAAATTTCATGTTATGACCAAACAAAATGTTTATATGTATGTTTGTTTGTATATGATACATTTTATATAAATTTCCCAAAATTTCCAATTCTCATAAAGTCCTGTTAAGTTTCTAAATTGGAATATTTCCAAAATTCCCCAGGTTAAGTTCCCGTGGAAAGTTTCCGGAAATTTACCGGAAACTTTCTGCCCCTTTGCAACCTAATATTAACTGATAATCCCGTCTCACCGTAGGCACCACTTGTGAACAGGAATGTTCCAATTCGACCAAAAGTACGGAATCGTTTCAGAGTTCCTGCGAAAACAAAGCTAATCATTCACTCAAAATGACAAACTTTCATTGAAAGTCCTCATGAAATGGCATCTGAAAGCAGTGATTATCATTTGTTCAATGATAATACCACAGCGACTCAAAGTAATGCAAGTATTATAAAGAACTAAAGATAACTACATTAGCATCTACACCTGCCGACAATATTGTTCTGTTTATTATAAGCGTGCTGCAGTTTTGTCATCTGCCGCTTTAAAAGCTCGAGCTCTTTAAAGCAGGATGGATTCAAAAAAATGGTTCTGAAAATGATTCCAACGGAATGTGTCGGCATCGTTACAGTTGTGGACATTCTATTCTCAAAGAATTAGAATGATTATTAAACAATGTAGTTATCGTTATCATTTTTTTTGTGATTGGGCCTTAACTTAAATGGGTTTTTGATGTAAATGTAAAACATAATTCAACAAATGACATGTTTTGATAAGAGTAAATCAGCTCTGGATGGAGGAAGACACTCACCACCAGTCTCTGTAAAACTCGCGATCCCCAAACTGCATGAGCTCAGCTATGAAGTTCATAGAGGAGTGGAAATACCAATAGAAAAAGATGAGCCAGATAAAATGATTGGGCACCTGTAGAGGGACAGGGAGAAGGGGCGGGGCTTGTGCCATTAGACACTCTGAGGAGGCGGGGCCACAAACATGACATCAACCATAGCGACAGCAGCCGTTTTTGTGCAAAATTCAAGCCGCTTGGAATTCTAGATTCTGATTGGTCAATCATGGTGTTCTGCAGTCAAATATTTTTGTATAATGATGCCAAACTGTATAAATGTGTATAATAATAATAATTTACGCTCATATTTTTATGATAATGGTCGTTGACTGTACAGAATAATACACACTCAGCAGGGAAATCATTTTGAACAGATATTAAAAATTTGGCCTGAATTTCACACCATAGCAACAGCAGGTGCCACAGTGAAAGCTGTAACAACAGTAGCCATAGCAACAGCACCTGCAAAAGCACTAGCAACAGAAGTCATAGCAACAGCATCCATGGCATCAACAGCATCTGTCTGTGTTTCTCGCGACACTTACAGCAAGTTTCAGCAGACGTTCAACTATTCTAGTGAAATCCATGTCCTGTTAAAAGAGACAGAGACTCATGTGATTGATAAGTAGATATAAAACTACATGCTAAAGAAGTATTAAAATCATAATTTCATCTTACATTGTGCTTATTAGTGAAAACATTAAATTCTACCTGAAAGGGTTTCATTGAGTTCTGAATTGTGGGAACCATCCACTATCAAGAGACAAAAGACAGTCATTAAAAACATCCTGATATATATATGATTAAGCTTTATTTTCTAGTGAATTATTTGCATACCTGCTGTATTAATGCAACAATTAACTGCATTAAAAACAGCTGCAAGAAAGAAAGAAACAAGCATGAAACTCAACAGATTCTCAGGTGTGCTTCTGCTCTCATATACTCTCTCTCACCATCTCAAACAGCCGGCGTAGTAAGAAACGTTTCCGTATCCGTGGAGACCGCGGGAAATTCAGCTCGTAACACAGAGTTGGAACGAAAATGAAGTAATAAATATCTGTAAAAAATAATTAAATGAATAAATTATGCTAATTTTAATCACAAATTAGCTGAAATTAATGGATGCTTGTTTCTGCCTTGGAATAAAAAAATAAAAAGCTAATTTCGTGTTTTTTCTCACAATTTCAAGTTAATACAGAGCCTTGCACATGACATGCGGACAAAGATAGATGGATGGATGGATGGATGGATAGATGGATGGATAGGACGGATGGATGGATGATGGATGGATGGATGGATGATGGATAGATGGATGATAGATGGATGGATAGATAGATGGATGGATGGATGGATGGATAGATAGAAGGATGGATAGATGGATGATGGATAGATGGATGGATGGATGGATGGATAGATGGATGGATGATAGATGGATGATGGATGGATGGATAGATGGATGGATAGATGGATAGATAGATGGATGGATAGATAGACGGATGAATAGATGGATGGATAGATGGATGATGGATGGATGGATGGATAGATAGATGGATAGATGGATAGATAGTAAATCGTGCAAATTATATAATAATTCCTTCCCTCATTTTATGTAAATCGTAACCATGTTTTACTAATTCGTTCCCATGTTTTAAGTAAATGTGTGCACGCTATATTAATTTGTTCCCTCATTTTACTAAATCTTGGCCCTGTTGTACTTTTGATTTAACTAAAACGAGGGAATTAATTATTACAACGTGGCTGCGAATTAGTAAAACGTGCTGACGTATTAGTAATTCATAGGAACAAACTGTTAATTCATGGCCATGATATACATATTTTTTCCTGCATGCCATGTGTGGGGTTTTGAAAGTTTATATCTCACAATTCAGAATTTTTCTCCAAATTCTGAGATACAATATAACCCCACAATTTACCTTTTTTATTTTTTTATTCTGTGGCGGAAACAAGCTTCCATAGAAATTCCTCCATAACTGAGAGTTATTAAACTCTCCACCAGGTTCAGGTTAAGTAATGACTGAAGAGACTGACCTCTGTGTGTGAGGTTTCCTGGATAGGTCACATGTTTGTATCCGGCTGTGCCGTTGGCTTTGTGCACAGACGGGCCTACGGGAGAAAATTAAACATTAACACACACAGAATGCGTTCAGATATTCTCTGCCAAGAGACCAGAAACAACAAAAACACAATGACAGGACTCACTGATCATGCTGTAACTTCAACTTCACTGAGTCAAGACTTTTTTGAATGTTGGCTTGACAAGTTTGAAGGTTATATAAATACTATAAGTACTCCAAATAAATTGAATACTTGTGATTTAGGCCCTGACAAACAATGCATTCAAATGAACAGTGATAAATTCACTGCTAAAGTCAATAACTAATGCAAGCTATACATGCATTGCATTCGGATTCATGCAGTGACATTTCAGAACACAGCAGTTGCGCATCTAGCGGTGTTTGCATTCATGTGTAGATGGGTATGTGCTTGCTGTCAGGTGTGTTTGCAGGGCCTGATGTTGTTTGACTCACAGGAGTGAGCGCGAGACAGGGTGCGGGCCTTGGCGTGTCTGATTTCTCTGCACCATTTGTTGACGTCTCTGTAAGAGTACAGTTTCAGGAACAGAACGGTGAAGACGCCCAACGCCACAACACCACCCACTGCAAAACACAATCACACCAAGACATATTATATAAAGAACAGTAAATAGCTGCTAAATATAGTGATAGATTGTGATTAGTAATGCCACAAGATGATCACTGACAGACTGATATATTTCAACCATGCTG
This sequence comes from Culter alburnus, assembly GCA_028476615.1. Lineage (NCBI taxonomy): Eukaryota > Metazoa > Chordata > Actinopteri > Cypriniformes > Xenocyprididae > Culter > Culter alburnus. The sequence goes on from JAOTNS010000241.1 coordinate 220,138, forward strand.
ACTAATCAGTCGATTGTTAAGAACTGATTAGTCAAAATAAACAAAGATCATTTGAAGGAAACAAATCACTTGCATTAAAAAGCATAGTTTTATAATTAAAAAACAACCAAATTGCATGGTGAACGTAAAAAGTGCATGAGAAAGCAACGCAACAGTGATGTGTGCATGAACATGGAAGGAGTTCGTGATACCTGGGGTCATAGAGGTCACGCTGAGAACGGTGATGGCTGGGAAAAACAAAAGTGCTGCCAAATTGATGCAGTGAAGGAATGTTCCGGTACTCTCTGAGATGGTGCCCTGGAAATTAGATTAGATGACTTTAATAAAATGAATCGGGAAAGAAAAACATTTGTGCTATGAGACATTTAACTCATAGAGACATTCCACCATGGATTAAACTATTTAAAGATAATTGTGACTATTTATCTCACAATCGCGAGTTTACATCTTGCAATTCGAGAAGAAATAAAGTCAGAATTGCGAGATATAAATTTGATATTGCAAGAAATAAAGTCAGAATAGCGAGTTTATATCACATTTATATTACATAATTCTTAGAAAAAATTCAGAATTGTGTGGTTTAAAAAGTTGCAATTACCTTTTTTTATTTTTTATTCAGTGGTGGAAACAAGCTTCCATTATATATAGATAATTTATCTTTCAAAATATAAATTTAACAAGTACCAGTAGGATTTTTTTGCATTTCTTTCCTGTCCAGACACAATGATTTTATGAATTATAAATTTAAATCTGCATAATTTATATATATTATAATGAGAATGGATTTTTTTCACAATGTAGTAATAAGAATTGGAGGAAAATTAGCTAGATTGTCATGAAAATAATGCCACAATGCAAAAAAAATCTTAAAGGTCTGAACATTTTATTTATACAACTGTTTTATTGTTAATTTTGAGATGAAATGTGACCTGGACATGTTGTCAGGTTTGTGAGATTCTCCCTTTCAGTGTAATTGGTTATATTTGTAACGTCTGTAATCACACAGTTCATTCCCAGCATGCAACTCACCACGGATAGCTTTCTCTCTGTGTACAAAGCTGCCATTATAAACACGTTGGAAACTGAAAAAGCAAACAGATTAGACACGGCATATTGAAGTGAGCATGCATAAATATTGATGTGAATTTTTATGATATAACATTATGCATGACAGAAAGCATAAATGTGGTGTGAAATGATGTCTTCAGCTCAGCCTGTCTCTGCTGACAGTCCCTAAGCAACACAAAGCACACAGTCATCATACCAATGATCAGGCACAGAGCTGGCCAGCTGTAGGGGTCCTTCAAGAAGAGAGAGATAAACTGGATGGGATCCACCAGAATGCCATATCTGAAGACAAGAGGGAAAATGTCATTTAGATGCCTCACTTTTTAATGTGTTCAATGAAAGTTACACTGTCAATTTTTCATCAGATTGTATCACGTATGTTAGATGTGTATGCTGTATTATGTATGTATTAAATTGTGTCCTGTCCAGACACAATGAAGTTATAAATTATTGATTCAAATCAGCATAAATTATATTCACATTATATATATATATATATATATATATATATATATATCTATATACGACCAATACAATTAATATTATTTTTTAATTATCAGATTTATTAATATTTTACCAATTTTTTCCATTTGTGAAAATACTTCAAGTCAAGAAATTGGAATCTAGTATAGATTATATTTATAGTTTAGATTATATATTATAGATTTATTTTACAGATTCAAATAATTTTTTCATATTCAATTTCAATTTATTTATTTCTAATCTAGTAAATATTATGTAAAATGTATTTAATTATGATTTAACGCCATATTAGCAACAATGGCTATATTCATGTTAATTAACAGTATTTCAATTTTAAAAAATAATTATGATTACAACATCACTTTTACATAGTTTAAAATAATTTAAAAATTTTATCTTAAAAAAACAATCTATATACAAAAACGTACATATACCAACAACAACCAAGTAATAGTAACCATTTATTATGTAAAAATATAAATTTAATTTCAGCAATTGTCATGCATGTGTTTTACTATATTTAAATGAAATAGTGTGATATCATACATATTGGCTTTATATCAGCCATAATGCTACTGGCTATCGGCAATCAAAAAAATCACTATTGGTGGACCACTAATATAATTATATAAAATATAATATCATATATAATATAAATAAATAATTATTCATAATCATAAAATCTTAAAAGTTCTAAAAATGTAAGGGCTCTTAATTTGTTGATAGAAAAACAAATTTGAATGTATTGCTGCTGATGTTAGTTGACTATTACTTTTGCAGATTAGTGGTTTGAGCAAATCTTTCTATAGTGAGACTGGGCTGAAAAATCCCAGGAGCCAAAGCTCATGTAATCAACACCTGGTGGAAGCGACCAACAAACTGGAGAGTCGCAGAGCTTCTTCCGTTTCTCCAGAGGACGAGCCCTGCGATTAATCTACTATATGCTGCTTTAGATGAAAGTGTTTGCTTAATGACAAGTAACAAAAGACATGCATTTAGTTCCCGCCGGGCATAGTCATTATCTGTCTTATTCAGATGTTTCAGCTGGATCATTAGCCAGAAATTAGTGAGTCACTGAGCATGAGAAATCAAATTACCATAGCCGGCTTATTTGTGAATTAAACAACAAATGATGTTAATGATATACTTACTTTATAAGGTTCTCCAGAACCAGCCGTGCATTGGACAGAACCTGCAAACACAAACAAATAAACCAATTTAATGCATTTGTGGTTCATTTGTATCCACCCCTGCAGGCAAAACAAGAGTCACACTCCATCTTTTAAATGAACTAGATGAGAACCGATGTTTAACACTGAAAAAATAGATAATTTAGATGTCTATTTTATGTATTCATTTTTATATAGATGTAATTTTAAGTGTTTGCTATTATACCTTGTTTCTACCACAGAATTAAAAAAAATACAAAAAGGCAATTGCAACTTTTTTCTCAAGTTATCTTGCAATTCATACTTTATAACTCAGAATTGCGAAAAAAACAGGATAGCGAGGAAAATGTCCAAATTGTAAGTTGTAAACTCAGAATTGCGAGAAAAAAGTCAGAATTGTGAGTTGTAAACTCGGAATTGTGCGAAAAAAGTCAGAACTGCAAGTTCTAAACTTGGAATTGCGAAGAATACCGAGTTATAAACTCAGAATTGCAAGAAAAAAGTCAGAATTTCAAGTTGTAAACTTGGAACTGTGAGAAAAATATCAGAATTACGAGTAGTAAACTGGGAATTGTGAGTTGTAAATTGGGAAATGAGAGTTGTAAACTCGGAATGGCGAGAAAAATGTCAGAATTGTGAATTATAAACTCGGAATTCCCAAAAAATAAACTCAGAATTGCGAGAAAAATGTCAGAATTGCGAGTTGTAAACTGGGAAATGTGAGTTGTAAACTCAGGAAACTAAAAGTAAACTCGGAATTGAGAAAAAGGTCGCGAGTTGTAGAATTGCAAGAGAAAATCAGAATTGTGAGTTATAAACAATCGTGAGAAAATGTCAGAATTGCGAGTTGTAAACTCAGACATACGAGAAATTAACTCAGAATTGTGAGAAATAAACTCAGAAATGAAAAAAAAAAAGTCAGAATTGAGAGATATAAACTTGTAATTGTGAGAAAAAAGCCAGAATTGTTTATATCTAAAGTTTATGTCTCGCAACTTTCTCTTTGCATTTCTGAGTTTATTTCTCTGAATTGTGAGTTATTAACATGCAATTGTGAGTTATAAAGTCTGAATTGTGAGAAAAAAGATAGATTTGTGAGATAAAATTAACCCAATTCCCAATTGTTTTTCTCATCTGGAATACATCACTAAAACGTTTCTGGTTGGATATTACAACAAAATGATTCTGCATGTGAATCTGCTCTGTTTAAGATGTTTATCATATGTTTGTACACAACATGGCTCTAAAATAGAAAGATCACAGTTCTCTCTGATGATTATGTGTTGTATCGACCATACAACTGTTTTTGAATGCTGTCACTAGCAGAGATCAAAGTCTACTGCACAACAACATAAAGTACCTCAGATAAACCAGTCCAGTCTGATAAACGCAGCTGTAAACACATCTGACCTCTGACCCTTCATGCTGTGGGTTTCTGCATAATTAGCGGGCCTTCTTGTACCGTAGATGGACCGACACAGACTCAGCTATTGAAAATGAACTTGTTTCAAATGTAAAATCAGCTTTATTTATACTAAATTTGCTGTGTTTGGTCATTTCATTTATTAAAAGCAAATCAAACCACCCGAAGGCTGTAATTTTTAATGAAAACTAAAGGCCTGAAGACTTTGAACCACTTGTGAGTGATGATTTACGACAGAAGAAGAGGATTTGCTGGAAGACTTTCTCATTCCAAAGGCCATTTGATTAGATTTACGTTGGGAAAGCTGCCAGACTCAACCCTGACCTCATTAAAAGCGTAGTGCTAATTGATTTTGCACATAGATCCATGCTATGCTAATTGCTTAAAGGCTGTGGGACTTATTTCATGTTTATTTCATGACACACACACACACACACACACACACACTCCTCCACTGTTGCGCTCCATCTATATCCTCCAGTTGAAATCTCTTAAAAGCTGCCGTCTTTCTACTTGACTTTCATAATTATCCATTCATGGATTCAAAGAATTTTAGGATATTCCATGGGAATATGGTAAAAAACGAGGTAAAATCTAAATCCCATAGAGAACGTCAATGCGATCGTGTTTCAAAGCGAGGATTAATATTGGTTTCAGAACTGTGATTTGCTTCCGTGGCTTTGAAGACGCTGCTCCATTTTCTCCGCGGTTCAGGGTGAAATAGATGTTTATTTTTAGAGGACGTGTGACATTTCTGAGCGTTCATTAAAGTAATCCCCACAAGTGTTTGACTTTTCATTACTGCAGAAAAGACAAACTTTAAGTCTTTGCCGATCGCTCTGACAGACTGAAATTGACTTGAAGGACAGCTTGTCTTTTGATTGACAGCTTATCATAAGTCTGACTGATGCACGTCTCTGTTGCATTAGCGTATACATCCTCAGCATATTAAATGTCAGAGTCATTTATAGGCTGGCAGGCTCTGTTAGTGGGTCAAAGGTCACTCGAGGACAGACAAAGATCTCTGATAAGAGTTCAGCAGTACAGTTCCCAAACTCTACTGAGGTTTATTATATGCAGCTGCAATTATGGTATTATGATGATATTACCAGGGTACATGTTCAATGAACAGTGTTGTTATTGTTAACTAGAACTATTAAAAAATCATTTTCAGTAATTTGAATAAAGCTGAAATAAAATACGATATATGGAACATGTAACCTTTTTTAAAAAAAAAAAAAGATTTTTCATATAATATTTTTTTTCAGCTTTATTTAAATTACCGAAAAAATTTTGTAAAAGTTTTAGTAATTTTAGTAAGTAAGTTTTAGTAAATTTAACTACTAAAATTAAAACTATTAAAAATAGTTTTTGGTAATTAAATTAAAATATAAATATTAAAAAACTTAAAACATACAAAAAATTACTAATAATAATATACAAATATTATACAATATACTGAAATAAAACATAAACAGTAGATGAAAAAATCACTTAAAAATTTAAAAAATGTTGCATTTGGCAACCAACTGAAATAAATACGTTTAAGTTAAAGTACTGAAATTACTAAAATTGAAATAAAAATAAATTAATATAATAATAATAATAATATACAAATATTATACAATATACTGAAATAAAACATAAACAGTAGATTAAAAAAAAACTTAAAATAAAAAATGTTGCATTGGCAACAACTGAAATAATAATTTTAAGTTAAAGTACTGAAATGACTAAAATGAAATAAAAATAAATTAATATAATAATAATAATATACAAATATTATAAATATACTGAAATAAACATAAACAGTAGATTAAAAAAATCACTTAAAAATTAAAAATGTTGCATTTGGCAACCAACTGAAATAAATAATTTTAAGTTAAAGTACTGAATGACTAAAACTGAAAAAAATAAATTAACATAATAATATAATAATAATAAATACAAATATTATAATATACTGAAATAAACATAAACAGTAGATGAAAAATCACTTAAAAATTAAAAAATGTTGCACTGGCAAAAACTGAAATATATAAGTTGAAGTACTGAAATTACTAAAACTGAAAAAAAAAAATTAATATAATATTATACAATTATATACAAATATTATACAATATATTGAAATAAAACATAAATAGTAGGTGAAAAAATTCACTTAAAATATTTTTAAAAAATGTTGCATTTGGCAACCAACTGAAATAAATAAGTTTAAGTTAAAGCACTGAAATTACTAAAACTGAAATAAAAATAAATTAATATAATAATAATAATAATAATAATAATAATATACAAATATTATACAATATACTGAAATAAAACATAAACAGTAGGTGAAAAAATTCATTTACAAAACTTTGTTGCACTGGCAACAAAAACTGAAATAAATAAGTTTAAATTAAAGAAGTGAAATTACTAAAACTAAAGCTAAATAGACATTTTTAAAAATTACAAAAGCACATATAACAAAACTACTCAAACTAAAACCACAATTAAAATGAAAAATGAAAATATAACAATAAAAGCTAAATCAAAATATTAAAAAAATACTATAATATTATATAAATAATGCTAAAATAACACTGCCAGTAAAACATGCATGGTAATTTTTGTTAGTCTTGCTCAGCAAACGAATCTGAACTCTCTGACACTTTGTCAACATGAGACGAATACATTAAACCTCAAACAGAGACTGGAAAATGACAGCATGCTGCTTCTCTTGAGGGTAAAACAAACAGAGATTGAGCGGAGGAATAAACACCCTCTGGGTTGAAGTGTACGGTTTAATGTGGTAACCCATGTGAATCGAGGCTGTCACAACATCTTGAGTTAAACTTCAGTCACTTCTCTCTGTTTTCACTGCAGAAATTGTATTCTGTATCTGCTTGAGCAAACTAATACGCCTGGCATTGTGTTGCATGTCATATGATTATACGAGACCGGAGCCGAGGATAAAGGTCAAATTCTTACTCAATTCAGTTCTATTGAGTTCACAGTAGCCCAGAATGAAGTTGACGCGTGTGACCGTGATGAAGGGCGAACACGGTCTTTTCTGACCATTCTGGCAAATGCATGGAGAATTACTGTGTTTCCTTGATTTTATTTAGTGGTTCAATCTAGATCATCTGAGGGCAAAGAGGTGGAAGGACTCCAGCAGAAGAGGACGGAAATAACCGGTGCGATCACAGGTTGAAGGCCAACAGTGTGTCATTATTTATGTTGAGGTAACAGCGAGGGCTTAAACGAGGGTTGTAGAAACTCACCAGCATGACCACACACCAGTTGAGGATCCCTCTGTAGTTGCTGTAGCCGCTATCTGAGCTGAGCAGCGACTCCTGCAGCTTGTGGCAGCTGAAGAGACAGACAAAACAAGTCATGACATGATGTGCATATTAAAGGATTCGTTCACTTTCAAATGAAAATTAGCCCAAGATTTACTCACCCTCAAGCCATTCTAGGTGTATATGACTTTCTTCATTCTGATGAACATAATTGGAGAAATATTAATAAATATCATAACGTGCCCAAGATTTATAATGGCAGTGAACTGGATCAACGAGTATGAGCTGAAGAAAGTGCCTCCATCCACATTCATCCATCATAAATGTACTCCACATGGCTCTGGAGGGTTAATAAAGGCCTTCTGAAGCGATTCATCAGGATATTTATTAATATTTCTCCAACTGTTTTCAACAGAAAGAAGAAAGTCATATACACCTAGGATGGCTTGAGGGTGAGTAAATCTTGGGCTAATTTTCATTTGAAAGTGAACTAATCCTTTAATGTCATATGGATAACATATCAATCAAGTGTCAATTATTTTAAAGAGGCCATTTTATGCCCTTTTGCAAAGTCTGGATTGTGTTTTTTGGCTCTACTACATGTTTTCCTGCTTGAATGTTCATTATTTTCCTCATATCATCCATTGTTGCAGCTCCTCTCTTCCCAGTCTGTCAGTAACGCTCTGTTTAGTTCCCGTCTCTATGAAGCCCCTCCTTCTGAAACGCACAATGTGCTCTGATTTCTGCTGGACCAGTGTGTTGTGATTGGTCGTGTTGAGCGTGTTTGGAAAATGCCACGCCCCTTACCATAACCGCTAGTTTCAACCAAGCGTGCCACTCGAGTCCTAAAAAGTGAAGCCAAAGCGTCTCGATCGCCCCCAGGTGGCTGGATGCAGTATAGGTCATAAACCCGCCCTCTCCATGTAATATAATAGGACGTGAGACAAACTAAACAATCAAACTACACGTCAAATATTTTTTTCCAAAGATGGTTTCTGTCATTTTAGGCAGTTTTTAGCACACTGATGTAAGTTCACGTGTTCGTTCTTTAAAGGTGCCCTAGATTCAAAATTTGAATTTACCTTGGCATAGTTGAATAACAAGAGTTGAGTACATGGAAAAGACATACATTGAGTTTCAAACTCCATTGCTTTCTCTTTCTTATGTAAATCTCATTTGTTTAAAAGACTTCCGGAAAACACGCGGATCTCAACATAACACCGACTGTTACGTAACAGTCAGGATCATTAATATGTACGACCCAATATTTGCATATGCCAGCCCATGTTCCCAACATTATGAAAGGCATTAGACAAGGGCAGCCAGTAACGTCTGGATCTGCACAGGTGAATCAACAGACTAGGTAAGCAAGCAAGGACAACAGCGAAAATGGCAGATGGAGCAATAATAACTGACATGATCCATGATATCATGATATTTTTAGTGATATTTGTAAATTGTCTTTCTAAATGTTTCGTTAGCATGTTGCTAATGTACTGTTAAATGTGGTTAAAGTTACCATCGTTTCTTACTGTATTCACGGAGACAAGAGCCGTCGCTATTTTCATTATTAAACACTTGCAGTCTGTATAATTCATAAACACAACTTCATTCTTTATAAATCTCTCCAACAGTGTAGCATTAGCCGTTAGCCCGGAGCACAGCCTCAAACTCATAGAGAATCCAATATAAACATCAAAATAAATACTTTACTCACATAATTCGAAGCATGCATACAGCATGCATGACAAACATCTTGTAAAGATCCATTTGAGGGTTATATTAGCTGTGTGAACTTGTAAATGTGCTGTGATATAATCGAGAGCTCGTGTGGCAGGGAGCACGCGAATTAAAGGGGCGGCGCGCTGAAAAAATCAGTGCATAGTTAATGATGCCCCAAAATAGGCAGTTAAAAAAATTAATTAAAAAAAATCTATGGGGTATTTTGAGCTGAAACTTCACAGACACATTCAGGGGACACCTTAGACTTATATTACATCTTGTGAAAAAGCATTCTTGGGCACCTTTAAATAAGTTTGGTTTTAGTTAGATATTTGATGCTATAAAAAACACGGGTTTTGATGTTATGATTGACAGCTGAGCGAAGCAGTCACTGAAGCAATTTTTTCTGGATTTTTGAGAGGAGATTAGAGCTTTAAGCCGACATAATGTGTTGTTCTGCAGTAAAATGTATTAACTGATTCTGCAGGAGTGTGGGCGGGATTTTGATATCGCGGCTCCACTTTGCGCTCACTAGAGACTCGATGTGTCAGTGCCATATTGGCACACTGGCTGCTTTTTTACAGTCTATGGTTTCAACACACTAACTCAACCAGGCCCCGCCCCTTTATTCTGCATATGCGTTGGGTGGGAATTATTTAAATGAGGAATACTGTCAAGTGTTCGTTCCCAGAAGAAAACTCAAGACTACAATGGAGGCGTTTCAGGGAGTTCAGAAACAGGGACACTGATATAGAGAATAACTCCTGCTGGAGGGACTCAAACAGCAACATTACACACTTAAGAAAGATTTACAAAAGCACAATAGGACCCTTTAAAGAAAGCAGCTCTGAGAAAAGATCCTGCAGCATTTGAGTGCGTTTACACTTGATTTGAAATGCTATCTAATACAATGATATTGAGATACAAGTGTGACTTAATAACATCCTGAGTTTATACAGTATGACACTGATCCAATTTTGAAATCAGTGATGAAACACCAGAGTTTGAGTAATCGCACTTGTACAGGAAGAGAGCTCTTAGAAAGGGTTGGTTGCTAAAGTTATTAAAGACTGAGATCATGTTCGTCATATCAGTTTTATTAATGATTTCAGTGTCTCGACCTTCACACCTTCACCTGAAGAGTTAGGGTTAAACTTGTATTCTAAATAGCTTTTTTTCTAGAACTACCACACTACTCATGCTACTTTTGCAGTATACTGTACAGTGCATCCAGAAAGTATTCACTTCACTTTTTCCACATTTTGTTATGTTACAGCCTTATTCCAAAAGGGATTCAATTCATTATTTTCCTCAAAATTCTACAAACAATACCCCATAATGACAACGTGAAAGAAGTTTGGTTGAAATCTTTGCAAATTTATTAAAAATAAAAAAACGAAAAAAATCATATGTACATAAGTATTCACACAGCCTTTGCCATGACACTCAAAATGTAACTCAAGTGCATCCTGTTTCCACCGATCATCCTTCTTGAGATGTTTCTACAACTTGCTTGGAGTCCACCTGTGGTAAATTCAGTTGATTAGACATGATTTGGAAAGGCACACACCTGTCTATATAAGCTCCCACAGTTAACAGTGCATGTCAGAGCACAAACCAAGACATCAAATCCAAGGAATTGACCCTTCGCCGGGAGTTTGATTGACAAGCAATCTAACCAATCATAACGCCAAATTCGGCATTTTGTCCAACAAAGCAGTCAGGAGTTAGAAGATTAACCTCAGTGGACTTGAACTTGAAAAATGGTGTGTATTTACGTCTTTCCGTGTTTTAAACAAAATTCCTTCTGATGTTCATTCATGTTTATTTGATGCTATAAATTAACTAGTAGGAAGAGATGATCAATTCATGAGCCGCTTGAGCTGAGGCGCTACAGCAATCTGTCATGACACATTAAAGAGCCACAAAACATTTTTTATTGTTCAAATTTCTTAAAAAAAATTACACAATTTGAGCTGGGACTTTGTTTAATATCATAAGTAACCTGCTCTGTCTTGTCAGTGTCCTCTTTGCTCTGCGATGTATTTTACACTGCGTGTGGTGTGACAGTGCCACGGCTTGTCGGACAAAACAACAGTAACTAAGGGGGGCAGGTCTTTGCAAAGGGTCAATTGTCTATAGACCTCCAGGACAGGATTGTATCGAGGCACAGATCTGGGGAAGGGTACAGCAAAATCTCTGCAGCATTGAAGGTCCCAATGAGTACAGTGGCCTCCATCATCCATAAATGGAAGAAGTTTGGAACCACCAGGACTCTTCCTAGAGTGGGCCGTCCGGACAAACTGAGTGATTGGGGGAGAAGGGCCTTAGTCAGGGAGGTGACCAAGAACCCGATGGTCACTCTGACAGAGCTCCAGCGTTTCTCTGTGGAGAGAGAAGAACCTTCCAGAAGAACAACCATCTCTGAAGCACTCCACAAAACCAGGCACCGCTCATCACCTGGCCAATACCATCCCATTTCATCCTAGATGAAAACCTGCTCCAGAGCGCTCTGGACCTCAGGCTTGGGAGAAGGTTCATCTTCCAACAGGACAATGACCATAAAGGATTAGTTCACTTTCAAATAAAATTTTCCTGATAATTCACTCACCCCCGTGTCATCCAAGATGTCCATGTCTTTCTTTCTTCAGTCGAAAAGAAATTAAGTTTTTTGATGAAAACATATTTTTCTCCATATAGTGGACTTCAATTGACTCCAAATGGTTGAAGGTCAAAATTACAGTTTCAGTGCAGCTTCAAAGAGCTTTAAACGATACCAGACGAGGAATAAGAGTCTTATCTAGCGAAACGATTGGTCATTCAACTTACAGAATGAACACAGCACCAGTTCCATTTTTTCCGTAAGTAGAATAGGGAAGGCGTAGGACATACAGGGTAAGCTTTTTGAAGAATACGAAAGTGTGGTTTTGGGCGGAACCACTTGGATGGCGATTATTTCTTTATATAAAGCATATACATTTACATTTTTTTTTTTTTTAAATGACCAATGGTTTCTCTAGATAAGACTCTTATTCCTTGTCTGGTATCGTTTAAAGCCCTTTGAAGCTGCACTGAAACTGTAATTTTGACCTTCAACTGTTTGGGCTCCACTGAAGTCCACTATATAAGGAGAATAATCCTGGAATGTTTTCATCAAAAACCTTCATTTCTTTTCGACTGAAGAAAGAAAGACATGAACATCTTGGATGACATGGGTGGTGAGTAAATTATCAGGAAATTTTTATTTGAAAGTGAACTAATCCTTAAGCACACAGCCAAGATAACTAAGGAGTGGCTACGGGACTCTGTGAATGTCTTTGAGTGGCCCAGCCAGAGCCCAGACTTGAACATCTCTGGAGAGATCTGAAAATGGCTGTGCATCGACACTCCTCATCCAACCTGATGGAGCTTGAGAGGTCTTGCAAAGGAGAATGGGAGAAACTGCCCAAAAATAGGTGTGCCAAGCTTGTAGCATCACACTCAGAAACACTTGAGGCTGGAATTGGTGCCAAAGGTGCTTCAACAAAGCATTGAGCAAAGGCTGTGAATACTTATGTACATTTTTTTTTAAATTTTGCAAAGATTACAAACAAACTTCTTTCACGTTGTCATTATGAGGTATTGTTTGTATAATTTTGAGGAATATAATGAATTTTATCCCCTTTGGAATAATGCTGTAACATAACAAAATGTGGAAAAAGTGAAAACTTTCCAGATGCACTGTATGTATGCTGTGTCTACTATGCAAATTTAAAGATTCATATAAACACCAAGACAACAGAATACCAAAAAGCATTATATTATGTACATCACTATATTAACAATAGTATAGTATTGCACAATGTGCAGAAAGTTGTATGCTAGTATTCTGTTGCATGAAAAGAGAAGAACCAGCGCAGAATGAGATCTTTCACTTCAATTCTGTTTAGGAGATTTGTATTTCCTTGATGGTTAAGTAGATCCCAGACACTGAAGGGAAACGTCTATAAATAATGTGACAGTTTGCACAATTTCTCAATCTTGACCTCCCTAAACTCTCCTGCCTTTCTTCACTGTGCATATGAAGACACAAAGCCTTAATCCAATTAATATACTGACTCCTAAATGACAAATATTAGTAATTAATTGAATATATAAATAAATACAGGAAATGTTTAACAAAAGTGAAATCCATTATTTTATCATTCAAAAACGCAATGACATCCAGAAATGTGTGTAACTGGAGTGTCTAAATTCTTTTGGGGCCTCTGTAGATTTTTATATTAAATGAAGATGGAAATGTAATTCTATATGAATAGGCCTATATATGATAGCTACAGCGTACAAGCATCCCTCTCGCCATCTAGATAGACAGGTGCTGCACACATCAAGTCAAAACATACTTAAATACCTGAACGTGTCATCTCCAGCATCGCTGTGGTTCTTCTGTTTACTCGCGGATGTTTCGTGTCTCGGCTCTTTCTCCTTCACCAGCCCGCTGAGCGTCTCTGCTGCGCCGCTGCGCTTCGCTTGAGCCCCCGCCGCCTCTCCGGAGATCGTGGTTCTCCGTTTGTGCTTCACCGAACCCCTCTCGCTTCTGTCGCCCATGTTCGCGATTATAATGAGACAAGCAGAAGCATTGTTTCTCTCATGTTCTTCCCGTTTGATATCAGCGCGATGAAGAGAATAGGACGCGGCGCATCAAGCCATCCGCGCTGCGCAAGCGTTGCGCAATGAGCGCGGCGACACCCAGATGCACCATGGCATAATTTACTCAGCCATAAAGCAGCCACTGATTACACTGTTTTTACTGTTATCTACAGGATTTGCCAAATGTCATAAAACACATTTGCTTTCATGCAGTGAATGAGAGACTTTGTATTTGACTCTGTAGCCTATATATTCATATAAAACTATAATGCCAATAAAAATCTTAAAAATTAAACAAGATTGCAATTATAATTATAGATGCATTCAAAGAACCCACAAATGAGGAAAAAGTAAATTCTTTGCATTTATTGTTTATTTACTGCTATGCAAAGCAAATATTTGGATGAATATGGAAAGTTTCTATACATCTGATGTCCATTTAAGGTTAACTTAATGTTTGTTTATCTCTGATAGGACACAGACATCACATTTTATGAGATATTTTGATTTATTGCACATGACGTTGTGCTGTTATTCTGTTTTATCTCTCATATGCTCTAGATCAAGGCAGCAGGTCGAGATTACAGTTGTACTTAATCTTTTTTTGGCCCAAGGTTACATCTTATTATCCAATCATGGCAATGATGATGATACTACATTTTGAAATGGCAGCAGTATATTACTATTATATTAAAAATATAACATTTTTATATTTTATTGCTTCTTTTTATTATAATTATTACAATATTTCTAAATTATACTGATTATTAAAGGTGCACTATGTAAGATTTCTGTCGCCTAGAGGCCTATTCAAAACAAAGGCGTAGCTTGATGACGCCAAGTTTGAGCGAGAAATCTTGGGACATGTGGTCTTCACCTCAATGGACGGTGCAAAAGAATAGGGATAGGACTCTGGAAGAAATCATGTTCATGGATGTGATTATTAACGTTACTGTAGTATGAAGCAGAGCAGGACCGAGTGTTGTGGGAGCTGAACGAGCGATTGAGCAACACACGCCTCACGAGCAGCGGGACTTTTATTATGACACAGTCGTCGGCGTCGCTTCCGCTTATCCGGTCATGAGTATGAGGTAACGCAGCTCTGTTTATCATATTAGATACATTTGAGTGTGTTGAAAATGATGTTAAAACTTTACTCTGAGCGTTCGCTCGGCGGCTGCTGTGAGACACTGTTACACACTGCAGTAAGATAGATTGATTTTAGAATATCATATTAAATGCTGCATGATTGTGTTGATAAATGGCATGCAATTAATTTTGAAGCGTATTGTATGATGGAGAAAAATGCTGTAATACTGTTAATAAAAATAAAGCTGCATCTGATTATGCTATGTTAGCTACTTCACAAAATAGTGTTTTTCTCTGAGGCATGGTAAAGCATGGTACTCGCAAACAATCAAGAAAATTACAATTAGTTTTCTGTCTATAAATATATCAAAACAGATGTTCCCTTGTCTATTAAAACATGTAATATATTAAAGCGTCTTCGGTGTTTCCATGGTTTCTACAAAATAAAACCGGAAACCAAGGGTAACGCAGGTATGACGCAATTGTCAGGCGACTCCTCACACTTTTCTCACGATTTACAGTTGGATTTGGGATATTGTAAGTTCTCAAGTGAACAAAATATATAACACTGGCCTAGTGGTTTTTGGATATTACTGCAAAAATATTACATATTGCACCTTTAAATGATTCTTATGTAAGCCTATATATTATAATATACATAATATATAATTATACTATAATTTTATTAACTGTATGGATGTTTCACAAAGATGAATTCCTTGTATGACAATATATCTAATTTAGATTCTGATTATTATTATGATAATTATTTATAATAATAATTATTTATTTAAGATCACCAAAATAAAATAACTTTAATATAATAAAATATATTAACCGAAACTTGAAATTGTGGTTCAGCAGCTTAATATTTTGATTTATGAATATTCTGATATTAAAATTCATCAAATTTATGTCATGTTATATCAGTTTTTGGGGTTTTTAAATATAAATTTGATGAATATAGCTTAATTGAATTGTTTTTAATGTAAATGTAATATGTGTTAATAAACAAAAATGTCTAATTATGATAATTATGGCCCTCTTTACCTGAAAAGAATCTTGTCTGGAGTGCATTATCTAAACTTTACCCTACATAACTCATGTAAATACAAACACACCGCGTGCCTGTCATTATGAGCAGGTGGAGAATCATGTTTGAAATGAGCCAATGGCGTTGAGCCTCTTGAAGTCTGTAAACCAATCAGGTGCGACGTCGACAGCAGTCAGGGTTGAGTGACTCACCGGCGTTTTCAGCCAGTAAAAGTAAAGCTCGGGTGACGTGTGCTCCTCCACGTAACGACGCGGTTCTGAGGGGAATCGTAAATGCCACTTTCCTTTCGTTTTTACTGCCAGTTTTGAATTAAACTTATATTATTGTCATCACAACAGCATGTATTCGATATCCTCATGACTGTGAGTCGCAAAAAGAGATGAGAAAAGCGAGAAAGCGACTGCCGGCGAGCGGATCGCAAGCGTCTGTCAGGAGACACGAAGGTACCGGTTTCGGTTCGTTATAAACTTACTGAATGTATGTCACAGACCGTGTTCGATGTCCGTTATGATGTGCGCGATACATTAGAAATCAGTGAACTTGTGTGTAAGAGATTTATGATGTCACTGAATGTGTAAGAAGATACGTTATGTTGTCACTGAATGATTGACAGGTCCATGATGATGTCACTGAATGGCTGACAAGTCCAAGATGTGAGAAATGTGTTTCTGTTATGATGTCATTGAATGAGGGTCCTTTAAATGACATCACTGAATGAGTAAGAGATCCATTATGATGTCATTGCAAATTGTAGGCCTATATGTGGTTTATAATTGGTATAATTTAACTGTTAATTTTCATTGTGTTCACTCTGTCTGTGAAACCTGTCACAAAACCATCAAGACTTCAATCATAATTTTGTTCCTCCTGTTTAGTTTTGGTGGTTTAACCACATAATTGTAATTAAACATTTTAGTTTCCACTGAGGTAAAAGTTATTTGAAGATGTTTGAAGTCTTTTCTGATTTGATTTGCCTATATAGACTGCGTCAGACAAGATAAAATGTTCATTCTTGCACTGATTTAAGCCATGCAAATTTCATTTTCCAAGGAAGTTTGTGGCGATTTGGCCATTTAACTGTTTACTCCCATTTTGCGCATGTTGCGTTATAGTTCGCCCAAAAATGAAAACTCTAGCATCATTTACTCACCCTCAAGTTGTTCCAAATCTGTATAATTCTTTGTTCTGTTGAACACAAAAGAAGATATTTTGAAGAAAGTTTGTAACCAGGCCACTTTTGGGCCACCATTGACTTCCATAGTAGGAAAAAAACTACTATGGTCAATGGTGTCCCAAAATTGTTCAGTTTCCCACATTCTTAAAAATATCTTTCCTTTGTGTTCAACAGAACAAAGAAAATTATACAGATTTTGAACAACTTGAGGGTGAGTAAATGATGACAGAATATTCATTTTTGGGTGAACTATCCCTTTAATTTTGCATCCAGCATCTCAGATGTTTTGTACTTCATCTGCAGAACAACTGCCCTGGAAGAAACAGAAGCTTCTGGATATCCATCAGGCCCTGAACAGTGACCCCGTGGACATCGAGACCCTGCGGCGGGCGGCTGTGAGTGAAGGCGGTTTGCTGACGGATGACATTAGGAGAAAAGTTTGGCCCAAACTCCTCAGTATCAAACGTGTACAGTCTGCCTGCCAAACCCTG
This sequence comes from Culter alburnus, assembly GCA_028476615.1. Lineage (NCBI taxonomy): Eukaryota > Metazoa > Chordata > Actinopteri > Cypriniformes > Xenocyprididae > Culter > Culter alburnus. Next base: position 237,724 of record JAOTNS010000241.1, read on the forward strand.
TAAGTGTGTGTTTGAGTGTCTGGAACGTGCCACAAACTCCAACGATGTTTACTTTTTCTTATTTCCCTCTTGTAAAGCCAAAGATGTCAGAGAAGACCACAAAGACTACAGACAGGTGGTGCTCGATGTCAGGAGATCAATGCGGCGTTTCCCGAAAGGTCAGTGTCTGATATATCAGTGACACACCATCACATGATTCTCACTCTGGAGGGTCTTGAGACATTCATCCAATCAGGGGTGAGGGATAAACTGGTTGAGATGATAGAAGTTTGTCTGCCTGTATAAATTTGTGTGTCTTGTATGCCATAGAAAAGCGTGAAAAATTAGATTTGACAAAAAAATATATTTTTAGTTGTAAATTGCATGACATTTTAAAATAAAAAATAAGCCAAACTATTTTAATTCAGTAGTTTCTTCCATTTTTTTTTTTACTATAAAATTCTTTAATTATTTTAACGTGAATAACACAAATATTTTCGTTGCATATTGTAGTATCAGTATAATATAACAAATTGAGTGCAAATCAGTGATTAATATATATTTTGTCAATTTTGCTATCCTGTAAGCCACAGAATAAAAAATAGATTTGACAAAAAATTATATTTTTCATTGTAAATCACGACTTTTTAAAATAAAAATGAAGACAAACAATTGTAAGTCAATAGATGCTTCCATTATTTAAAAAAAAAAAAGAGTAACACACAAAGATTTCCCATTGCAGATTATATTATCAGTTTAACAATTTGTTTAATTGATTGATTAGAGATTAGAGACTACATTTAATATTTACTGCATACATTTACATTCAGTTAGCAGGTGCTTTTATCAAAAATTACTTAAAAATAAGAGATGCATCAGAGATTAAGGCGACAAATGAAAAGTGCTTATACAAAGTTTCAAATGTTTTATAGAAAAGTACAGACTAGAATAGGGTAAGAAATAAGATATTTATATATATTTTTTTTCATTTTATATCTTTTTTTTTATTTGCATTGTTTTTTTTAAACCGTAAAATGTTCTATATTTCCAGGTTTAAATTAGATTTAGATAATCCCAGATTTTCAGTGTGGTCTCAGATTTTTTTGAGAATATCTCAATATTTTTCTTGATATAAATGATTGCTTATTTTATCGCCCCTACTTCCAGTCAGTCTTATTCCCTCACTGTGCGTTTGGAACAGTGCATTGATTGTGTGTTATCTATCTGATCACAAATACATGTGATATTTGGACAAGGTTTTAAGTCACAAGAATAAGGGAGACTTTTACACATCATCATCATCATGTCTTTAGGGTGTGTTTGATCCATAGACTGTAAAAAAAAATATGGACGTAGTGTCCGTGACGTTACCCGTAGTTTTCTGAAGAGCATTTTTGAAGCGAAAATTAGGCCGCTGCCATCTTAGCAGCGCGTCACCGCACATTGCTCCTGGATAACTGAAAATGGGCAAAGAGGCGGGATGTGATCATGTTAGCAGGCTAAAGAAGCTATCTGTCTATCTAAGATACTATCTAAAAGATTAATAAAGAGATAACCAGTTATATAATTTGAAAATTCTAAAGGTTTACTGTCAATCTATGGTGTCTTTTTTATGATATAGATGCTCTAGCACCAGTAATTATAATTTGTGTGGGGTGTGCAAATAACAACATAAAAAATCAAACGTGACTTCATACCTTTATAATGAAATAGTGATCGCGAGATGAATCCAATCCATGGCACTTGGGTATAATATACCATGAGTGTCCATTGAAAAACAAAACAGTACTTTTTGTCCACAAAAGAGTTAAATCTATGAAATATTGATATATTATCCATTGTTTGCATCACATTTCTTCTGAATGATCTGCTCTCCATCATCGTTCTTCAAGAATTTATGCAATCTGAGCAGCGTTTATGTTGTAAAACTGTATACGATCGTATATATCTCACAAACAAATGAGCCCACGTCGAAAGTATAATTTTTCAAAATAGTGTGGCAGTTTTAGTTATAATATCCAAGCAGTGCCATTGTAGTAAATCTCAGGAACAAAACTGTTAGCCAATGCCAAGACGATCCAACAACGTGTTTATCTTCCACATGCGTGGACATCTACACAGATGCACATCTGTCTTGACCATTAACGCAGCAAGCCATATTATTTTATAATTGTATATATTATTATTTTATAATTGTTTAAAATAATTCAGAAAAAAGCACAAACATGGCAGAGATGCCAAATTCAGGGGCTGGAATTAGCTGAGGTAAAGTGGACGGCTCACAGACAACAGCAGCAAACCTGTCACTCAAGTGACCACGGCCTTAATTATGGAGAACTGTAAGGCTTAATATTTTTTAAATGGACAAGTTATAAAAAAATTCACCCCCCTCAGAGTTGTCATGAAGGACAAAATTAGCAGTATAGACCAAAACCACAATTTGATCCAGGCTGTAAACATGTTTTTTTTTTTTTTCTGCTGTAAAGTTGGCCATTTTAACATGGGACTCAATGAGATTCTGCTCTCTTTTGGAGCCTGTCTCTAGCGGCCAGTCGAGCAGCCAGCAGTTTAAGTCACTTCCGTATTGGCTTCAAGAGAAACTGGGGGAGGTTGCCGCTTGGTTTGATCCTGTGATTATGGAATAATTCATTTTCACACCTCTCCTGCTTTCACAAATGATAATTTTGTCTTTGATATAATGGTTCTCAGGCATGCGTGTGGACCAGCGAGAGGTTCTCCAGGAGCAGCTGATAGACATCATTCTGGATGTTCTGAGGAGAAATCCTCAACTGCACTATTACCAGGGTTATCATGACATGGTGGTGACCTTCCTGCTGGTTGTGGGGGAGAGGATGACCATCGCGATAATGGAGAAACTGTCTAATCATCATCTCAGGTGAATTAACCTGACCTAGAGCTGCACCATTAATCATTACAAGATCGCAATCTCGATTCAAACATCCATGCAATCTTGTTGTCATGTATAGGTATGAAACGGCTTCACAAACTTCAGCCACACAGAATCATTATTTCTGTCTTACAATAACTCAGATTATCACAAAGTACTGGGATAAGAGTTTATAGTTCAGATATAAACACTGATGTCTACAGTAGCGAATCATCTTTTGAAAGTAACTTGACATATCAATTACATTGTCACATGTTAGACAAGCAACTGTTATAAAAATGCATTTGTCATTGAATCGTTTATTCAAGAGATTCATCCAGTAATGAAACGAGTCTTATTGAGTGAGTCATTGAATCATTGAATCAAACCAATTTAAAAAAAATAAATAATCAAATTAATTAATCAGATTTATTAAATATTTATTTTAAATAGATTGCAGCAATTAACATTTTGTCAGAACCTCTAGTGAATTGCATGATATTTTGTTTAGTTGTCTATTCAGAATTGTTGGAGAATATTTTAAACAAAAAAATCATGATTCTCAGTTTATCCAGAATCATGCAACTCTAACCTTTTTTGCATGACCATTTTCTACAAATGGATATTTTTGGATTGTAAATCAAAAACTTTGACTGATAGTGTACGACCGTTTCTGCAACATAAAATTTTACATTTACTTTTGTGCATTTGGCAGGAGCTTTTATCTAATGCGACCCACATTTCAGATGACACTGTTGTCTTCTGTAGAGCTGCTTTATAGCTGAATTGAATTTGTTTAATAATTGATCGACACTGTTATTGAACTGAAATTGAATCGAAATTAAATTTTTAACAATGTAGCACTATTCTCTACTGTTTGAGCTCCAGGAATGCTTATTTTCGTGTTACTCTGATAGTGATAAGTATCCTCAGACATTTTTTTTGTTGTTGTTTTCTTCTGTTGGGAACTGCAGGGATTTCATGGACCCCACCATGGACAACACAAAACACATCCTGAACTACTTGATGCCCATTCTGGAGCGAGTGGACCGAGAGTTACACGACTTCATGATAAGGTAGGCTTGATTGTGTTATGCTGACTAGTGATTATCTGTGATTGATTGTGCACATTCTACACTACAACAAGTTAAACACTAAGATAATTCTGGCTCTAAATTCAGAGTAGTTGAGGCACGTTTGAAGCCATTGCTAGTAACCACTTCTTCAGTCGACTGTAAACAGTCTCTAGTTTGACTAATTATTATTGAACATTAATGTCTTGTATTAAAATTTATAAAAGCGGTAAGCCACTCAAGGCCATCCTACTAGATGAACCGATCTATCGGTAGGTTTGAAGTAGATGTGATGTAAAGCTTTAGCAAACCCTAAGTTATCTTAAAGGAATGTGCCGGATTAAATACAAGTAAAACTCATTCTGTTGATTACCACAAAAAATGTCTTATCCCTCAGAAATTATATCTAGGGCCCTATAATTTCAGCGATCACGGAATTGTGGACGGAATCGCGGAATCCATTCATAAAAACGGAATTTACTATATAATGCGGAATGTCACGGAATTTGTCAAATTTTTGATGAATGAATTAAAAGCAGGTCAGTACACGTAAATTAAATCGCGATATAGACTAGTGACTGAATATTAAACCGCAAAAAGACTATTTAAACATGAATCCTGCATGCCTGTGTGCCTCTGAAATGAATGATGCGGAAGCGCAGTTTCATTTACCTCACACTGCCTCACACACAATCGCGCCGGTGCACGCAAGCTGAAGCACGTGCGACGCTCGCGGTGTTTTCGTCCTCTGTCGCCTCACTATATGAACGCACGAATTCATCTCCAGAGCTGCTCTGAAAGTCACTTCATCAGCATTTAACCGCTTCGTTTGAGAAAACTACCGTCATAAACACAGAGAAACTCAAAGCTCTAGGCAAACCGTCAAAATAAAAGTTCGATTTAACTTGACAGAAACATATTACTGTTGTACAGTAGAATTTAGATAAATTAATTTAACAATAAATTATTAAAATATATTTTAAACAATAATCTCAGTTTCTTCCATGTTTTAATTTTAACAGTAAAGATCTGTTGTGCAGCACATTGTTTGACAAAAGTTTAATTTCATGATTAAAAGATAAATTAAATGGTATGCGTTCATTTGATTGCCAGAAAAATTTAAATACACAACAGAATTTCTGAAGAAAAAAAAAATTCATAAAAAAATATTTTTTAATTAATTAATATTGTTGTTTTTAAGAATTCAATTAATTAGACATGCTTTTGATTATTAAAATGGAATTAAACCATTAAAATAGAATCCAGAAAACAGAATTTGGTAAAAAATAAAATTTGAGGGGAAAGAATAAAACGTAGGGCCCTAAAAAAAATTATTTTTTTTGTTAAACTTTTATTAAATTGTTGGTAAATTGGACAAGATTCATTATTTCAATAAATTAGACATGCTTTTTGATTACTAAAATTTAATTTAACCATTAAAATGGAGTCAAAAAATAAAACGGGAAAAAACGGAATTTGGGAAAAAATAAAACGGAATTTGGGAAAAAATAAAACTGATTTTATAGGGCCCTATATATCATATCTCTCATAACCAGAAGTTCATACTCCAATCAAAAAAGTCCCACCTCTAAATAGGGCAATTTGCACAACTTTACAGTTTAAATAACACACATTTTATATGGAAGAATCGATGTAAGCAAAATAGGAGCTTTACGTTTTTTGCTTATCTTCTGAAAAGATTGTGAATGAATGATTAAATGAAAGTGTGTTTAAACTGAGGAACAAGTCAAAGTAATTTTTGTGGTAATAAATCAACATCACAACCAATAGCTTGTTTGGATTCTGTCAAAGGGAATATTCCTTTTTTTCTGTCCTGAAGAGGGCAGCAGAGGGTGTCTTTAAATGTCTAGACAGAGTCATGGGAGAGTGACGCCTGCTAACAGGTTTGTCTTCGACTATTATACACTGTCTGAGGCTATAAAAGCTGCTGAAGTCTGTGACATGGATCTGAAATGTCTGTACATTTGTTGCCAGTAGCTGTGTATGTTGAATCAGGTGAGAGGTAGGGAGTAGCAGTGTGTACAGATGCACAGTGATGTACGGTTTGCTTAATTTCTGTCAGTTACAAAACTGATTTCCCCACAAGGGCACACACATGTTATGAAATATTCTCACGGGAGACTGTTTTCTGTTTGACCCTTCATCAAAGTCACTGTCACAGGGCTCAGATTTTTAGGGGGGGGGGAAATAAAAAAAAAAAAAATAAATAAAATAAATAAATATATATTTAAATAAATTGGTTTTTAGTGAGTCTTTTTTGAAGAGTAATTTGATTTTTTTTTTCACTTTATTAAATAATTTATAATAAATAAATATTTTTTAATTATAAGACTTTTATTATATATGTATGTGCGTGTTATAATTATAATGATTATAATGTATTATATATTATATTTGTTTATTGGTATGTTACTGTTATGATGGAGTTGTTTTGTTGATATTTTTCTTATTGCATTAAAAAAAAAAAAAAAATAATTGTTCATAATATGCATTAAATATCTGGAGATGAAGTCGTACAGTGCAAAACATAGCTTGTTTACTAAATTCAGCCTGTTTTACAGTAGCTGCTGGTTTCAAGACTGTTAAATCATTCTTGCAATACTGATTAATCCTCATCTAATGTCTGCTAGCTAGATAACATGCATATTTGCATCAGCAGAAGTAGTTAAACCTCACAGAAATTAAAAATATTTAAGTGTGCATAAAAATGCATGTACACTTTCAGCAACTATAAGATCGCAGGAATCTAAACACTGGGCTGAGACTCTCACACATCTCCATCATTGAGCTCTGTGTCAGACAGATAAAAGTGTTGCATATTCCCCACACGCTCTCAGTGTCATCTAACATTTTTGCTTCTGACAGCCATGTGTTGTGTATTTGTCCTTTGCAACCTGATGCCTAAGGTTGCATGCTTTCTTGCTGCATGCCCATCTTGTTTATGTGAGAACCATTTGGTTTGACAAGCCAACAGAATCGTTGATATGCGGTTCATTTATGACGTGTGTGCGAGTGTTCACATAAACCTGTAGCTCGGCGTTGCGTGAGGCTTTTCCGGCTCTGGTTTGAAAAAAGCAGGTTATTTTTAATGGCGACTCATCTAAAATGTAGAGAATAAGAGGTTCTTCATAAATATTGCATGGGCGCGTCTCACCGCAGCGCTGGTCCACAGGTTTAATGGTGTTGCTCACTCAGGTGCTGTTGCTTTTGCTTTTATGAATCTTTCCAAACAAGTTAATAAAACTTCAGAACTTTTAAAAAGCCCTAAAAAAAGAAATGATGCTTTTCTGTTCCTGTTCGTGCATCAGTTTTGTCCGTACAGAGAAGCATTTACTGAGCTCTTGCTGCTGTCTTACTGTTCACAAAAAGAGCTTAATCCATTGCAAATCATTACAGTTTCTTTGTTATTGGTTTTATTCTCATCTAGCTTGTACTCATGACCTTGCCGCACGTTTACAAGACGGAGAAAAGGCCTAGAGCGCTGTTAAATTGCTCACATGGAGTATCAGTGACTGTGATTAATGAATGTGTCAAACATGCGTTCTTGTGTTTTGCACATGCTAAATGCTTCGGTGGGTTTTTCGAGGAGTTTCGGGAGGATTGGTGGGAGCTCTGCTGTGTCCTGTCATGTTTGAATGTTGATTTCACAGATTAGAGGCTCTTTCAAAAGGTCATGTTGCCATTGAACGTGTTTACTTATGCCAGGTACGTACTGTACATGACGCACACAAGGGTACGGTCCTGCTGTACATGCTGAATGCAATTTTTCTAGTGGTCATATACCGAATATATATCCAAATGAATAGAATCAATAATAGATTGGAATCCAATCCAATCAAAAGCTTGTGAATCAGAATCAATTCGAATTGTGAAATCTCTCAAAACACAGCCCCTATTGATGAATTTCTTTCAAATATCTGTACAGATTATTCAGGTTGCTTGTTAGAACCACACTGTGTATTCCTAAACCCTGGGTTAACTAGTGCCCTATGAAATCCGGTTTATTTTTTTCCAAATTCCGTTTTTTTTTTTTTTTCCCTGTTTGAATTTTTTTTAACAATTTTAATGGATAAATTAAATTTTAGTAATTAAAAAGCATGTGTAATTAATTGAAATCATGAAACTTGTACAATTTAGCAATTTATAAAAAGTTGAACATAAATGACATTTTTCGGGACCTATGAAATCCATTTTATTTTTTCCTAATTGTTTTTTTTTTTTTTTTTTCCTTTTTTTGGATTCTGTTTTAATGGTTAAATTAAATTTTAGTAATTAAAAAGCATGTCTAATTAATTGAAATCTTGAAACTTCTACAATCTAACAACAATTTATAAAAGTTTAACAAAAATTACATTTTTAGAGCCCTATGAAATGTTTTATTTTTTCCAAATTACGTTTTTATCCATTTTATTTATTTTTTTTTTTTTGGACTCCATTTTAATGGTTAAATTAAATTTTAGTAATTAAAAAAGCATATCTAATTAATTGAAATCATGAAACTTGTACAATCTAACAACAATTTATAAAAATTTTAATGAAAATTACAGTTAGAGGGTTTTACTTTTCCATTTTATTTTTTACCAAATTCTGTGTATTCTGTTTTAAGTGTTCTGAATTCTAATTTAATGGTTTAATACATTTTTAATAATCAAAAAGCATGTGTAATTAATTGAATTAATAAAAACAACAAAATATAATCATTTTTTAGAACATTAATTTAATTTGCATGGATTGTGATTATTCCTTAACCGAACATTTATTTTGACAGGTTGCAGTGAAGACCTTTGAGTTTCTGTGTGTTGACGCGATTCCATCCACATTTTCCATGCAGATTATAGGGCTCTAGATAACTTCCTTATTTGCATATTTGTGGTGTCAGTGTCATTGATTGATTGGATGAACACAGCACGTGACCTGTTTGCATAAAGACTCTTTATTCTTATAAAATGTCACGTTTCGGACACCATTTGACACTTTTCCCCAAACGCTGAAACAACTGTTTATACAACCCGCTGTGTTTCCGTGATTGTCCAAAGCACGCGAATATGAGGCGCATGATTGGTCGTCTGTTGCTAAGCATGTAGTCTTAACATTCTAACACCGCATCATTTCATTGCTCACTTGCTCAGAGTATGTTTCAGCATGGAAAATATTATGCAAAAGATAATTGGGTCATTTGTACTTAATAATATGTGAAATTGTTCAGTTTGACCTGATAATGTAATGCATATGATGTTGATTATGCTGATAATTGATTGTCTTCGTGTTGCAGGTCAGAGGTGGGCACTATTTTCGCCCTGAGCTGGCTGATCACATGGTACGGCTATGTCCTGTCAGATTTCCGGCATGTTCTGCGGCTCTATGATTTCTTCCTGGCTTCTCACCCACTCATGGCCATCTACTTCGCTGCTGTGGTAAGGAGGATAGTCTCTCTCTGCAGTCTGTACTTTAGTCAGTCCATCTCCTGCCTTTCAAGGACATCGAGGCAGTGCTGCGTTCTGACCTTTTCAGTGTTCGTGAGAGAGAGAAGGACTGAAGTGTCTTATAAAACTATTTTTAACTTGACCAAGCGTCCTGAAAATGCAATGCTCATGCCACAAGATGCTGAAAAAGCTGTTTTCACACTTACAAATGACCGTAAAATTGTCAATTTGACTTTTAGGGTAAATACACAATTTTTACTGGTAAGATACCATTCACACATCAGCACCAGAAGCTCTTTAGTTTCGTCTATCCAATTTGACAACGTTTTTGACTTCCGAGTGACAGGCTCAAAGGGCAATTCAAAATGGTTTTAAAGGTGCCCTGGAATTAAAAATTGAATTTATCTAGGCATAGTTGAATAACAAGAGTTCAGTACATGGAAGTGACATACAGTGAGTCTCAAACTCCATTGTTTCCTCCTTCTTGTATAAATCTCATTTGTTTAAAAGACCTCCGAAGAACAGGCGAATCTCAACATAACCGACTGTTACGTAACAGTCGGGATCATTAATATGTACGCCCCCAATATTTGCATATGCCAGCTCATGTTCAAAGCATTAGACAAGGGCAGAACGTCTGGATGTGCACAGCTGAATCATCAGACTAGGTAAGCAAGCAAGGATAATAGCGAAAAATGACAGATGGAGCAATAATAACTGATATGATCCATAATAACATGATATTTTTAGTGATATTTAAACTGTCTTTCTAAATGTTTCGTTAGCATGTTGCTAATGTACTGTTAAATGTGGTTAAAGTTACCATCGTTTATTACTGTATTCACGGAGACAAGAGCCATCGCTATTTTCATTATTAAACACTTGCAGTCTGTATAATTCATAAACACAACTTCATTCTTTATAAATCTCTCCAACAGTGTGTAATGTTAGCTTTAGCCACGGAGCACTATCAAACTCATTCAGAACCAAATGTAAACAAATAAATACTATACTCACATGATCCGATGTATGCATGCAGCATGCATGACAAACATTTGTAAAGATCCATTTTGAGGGTTATATTAGCTGTGTGAACTTTGTTATGCTGTTCAAGACAAGCGCGAGCTTCTTGGGAGCACAAGAATTTAAAGGGGCCGCAACCTTATATCGGTGCATAGTTAATGATGCCCCAAAATAGGCAGTTAAAAAAAATAATTAAAAAAAATCTATGGGGTATTTTGAGCTGAAACTTCACAGACACATTCAGGGGACACCTTAGACTTATATTACATCTTTTAAAAAGAAGTTCTAGGGCACCTTTAAAAATGTGAGGCGAGCGTCACATTTTTAAAAACATTAGACCATGGAGCTGAAAAAGTAACGAGACGTGACTCAACAGTTAAAGACGCCCATCTAGTTCATGTTTACATAGAAAAACAGTTAAAAAGCAGTGCAGTGGGACACAAAAATGCATTCTGTGTGAACCGGCCCACTGTAAACGTCACAGAGTAATTGTGCCGTCTCAGTGTCGACTTTATGATCGGCCCAAAGCAGACATCTTGCGTCAGGGCATCCAGACCTTGTATGTGCTCATACTGGTTATTCTTAGTTTTAGTACTTCTCTTCTCTTTTATTTTAGTACTTCTCTTCACTTCAACTTATTTATTTCAGTTAGTTGACAAGACAACATTTCTAGTTTTCATTTAGGTTTTTCATCTAACATTTACTATTATTATTTATTGTGTATTATTTAAAATGAAATATGAAATAAATATTAAAATATGAATATTAAATTATTCATTTTTAATATTTCTATTTAGCTTTCATTTATTTTAGTTTTAGTAATTTTACTACTTCAACAGACATATTTGTTAATTTCATTTACGTTTTTAAATATTAAATGATAATAATAAATATTAATATACTATTTATTTATTTGTTTACTGTTTACTTTTAGCGTTTATTTATTTTTTTTAGTTTTAGTAATTTTACTACTTCAACTTCAGTTTATTTCAGTTCATTTTCATTTAAGATTTTAGTATTAAATAATATTAATAATGAATAATATATTTTATTTTTCATTTTATTTTTTTATTTTTATTTTTATTTTGCTTACATCAGTTCTTTTATTTTAATATAATTTTATTTTTTATATAGATTTCATAGCTTTCATTCATTTTTATTTGTTTTAGTAATTTTACTACTTAAACTTCAGTTTATTTCAGTTAAATTTCTTAAGTTTTTAGTATTAAATAATAATATTAATAATGATAATAATGAATATTAATAAATATTTATTATTAATGAATTAATTTATAATTATAGCTTTCATTCATTTTGTTTCAGCTTTAGTAATTGTAGTACTTCAACTTCATGTGTGTGTATGCATTTATTTTATTTCAGTTTTAGTAAGTGTAGTACTTAAACATTTATTTCATTTAGTTACTAAGGCAACATTTCTAATTGTCATTTAAGTTTTTTTAAATCTAATTTTAAATAAAAATCTTTTTCAATTACCAAAAATGATAATTAAAGATATTTTCTTAAAAGGTTCTTTTTAAACATGACCTCTAAACTGATAATTTATAAAATGATTAATTTAAATTAGTTATGGGTAATTGTCTAGAAAAGGCTGTGCATGTCCAACATTAAAAAGCAGTCTCTATGCCCAAGAATAGCGCTCTTTTGCCAAGAACAATAGTTTCTGCTCTTCCCATGATTATATAGTTTGAAAACACAGGCAGTGATGTGCTGTTACCCCTCAGACTACACAAGCTTTTGTAATCCAAAAAGAGGATGTTGTTCACACCATGTTTTGCCTGCGTATTTGTTAATTCACGTATTTAGGCGATAGCTAATTCATCAGCACAACAACAACAAACGTCTTTCCAAAGAATTTTCTTTATTTTTCCACTCCTTCCTCATCTAATGCGAGAATCGAGGGCACTTTGTTGTAGCTGGATCAGTTAATTAAACAACTCTAATGAATTCACCAGAGGTTTGTGTGGAAGGATGCATGTTTGTGCTAGAATCCTTTAAACGCGCTTCTTTCTTCTGTCTCCACGAGCCGCTCCCCTGCTAGAGACAACGGGGAAAGCAAAGGGGGCCAGGGGCCGTTTGAAGTCAGGATAAGAAAGCCGGCAGGAAATGTAGTTCATCCTGCATCTTAGGTAGTGGATGTGCTGGGGTTCGACGCACTCACACACCGCTGGACGTGACCCGGCTCGGCTCTGAATGGCAGAAACGGCAGCGCTCTTACTTGACCTCTGCTGGGATGGATGCTGGAGTGCATCTGATCGGCCTGAGGAGGCTGTAGTGAAAATCTCTGAGCTGAGGTTTATTATTGCAGACAACCTCATTGCTGTTTGCTTATAAGTGAAGGAAACAGTTTGATTTTTGGATAGCCTTGCATACCCAGATTTCCGACATAAGTTCTGGTCCACATTGCATCTTATTCTGACCAATAATCACCCATTTAGACTGGAAAAGACCGCCTGAGCAACATGTAACATGACCAACCACAGTTATTATCTATGTGATGTTTACACTGCAAAAATCATGTACAATTAAGCCTAGTATATATTTTTTGATGTATTATTAATCACTTACAATTAGTCACAATTTAAATAAACCATAAATGACACATTTACTTGAAAGCAAAGAAGACATTATTTGTTTTATTGACTTTTATTAGAAAATATATCTTGAATTAAGGTTACGGTAAGTTTCTTTTTCTTTTTTTTTTAATTTAAGTATAACAAAACGTAGGTTTTATGCTTGAAAACAAAAAAATGCCATGTTAAAACCGAAATAAAGCTCATTTTATCAGAAATCTAGATATACTTTAGCGACTTTCTTTTCCTAAGAAAAGAAAATTTTAACATCGTAAACATGGCTTATAGTTGCGTAAATCTGGACGATCAGATTGAATTGTCAAATTTTTGTGTGCAGCACGCGTCAGTGAAGGAGCTGTGGGCGGTACATCTGACGCTGAGACTGTAACGCTCCGCTCACCACTGTCTGTCTCTCTCTCTCTTGTCAGATTGTGTTGTACAGACAGAAGGAAGTGAAGAGCAGTGAGTGTGATATGGCCAGCGTTCATCACCTGCTGTCTCGGATGCCTCAGGATCTGCCGTACGAGGAGCTGATTGGTCGAGCTCAGAGCCTCTTCATCAGCTGCCCGCCCTCTCTGCTGACCCAGTCTGCAGCGCTGCAGTCACGCAACATGTGAGACTCTCAAACACTCACATTTACACACACACTTTTACAAAGTAAAAGTACAGTAAGATAAAATATTGTGATTAAATACTCAATTTTTTAGGAATTAAAAAATTAATTACTAAATTGTATTTTTTAATATTTATGGACTATTAGTATTGTCTTTTTACAGTTACAGTAAAATAAAAATATATTTTTTCATTAAATACTGAATTATTTTAGTATTTATTTCTGGAGTATTAGTATTTTAATGTTTAATGTTTTTTTTTTAAAGTTATACAGTAAAATAAAAGTATTAGAAATACTCAATTTTGTAGAAATTAAATTATTATATATATATATATATATATATATAATTATTATTTTTCTGGACTATTAGTAGCCTATTGCCTTTTTTTACAGTTAAACAGTAAAATAAAAATATATTTTTCATTAAATACTTTTTAGTATTAATTTAAATTAATTTTATTAATTTCTGGACTATTAGTATTGTACTAACAGTTGTACAATAAAATAAAATTGATATTTTTATTAAATTCTCTTAGTATCAACTTTTTGAGTATTAGTATTGTCTTTTTTACAGTTATACAGTAAAATAATTATTTTATTAAATGCTAATTTTTTAAAAATATATTTTTCATGAAATAACAACTTTTAGTCTTTTTTTTACAGTTAAACAGTAAAATAAAATTGAAATACTATTAAATACTAATTTTAAATACTAATTTTTGTATTGTTTTTCTAGAAAATATATATAAATAAAAAAATAATAATATATATATATATATTAATATATAATTATAAATATTATATATAAATATATAATATTTAATATTATATATTAATGTATAAAATACAGTATAATAGTATTATAAAAGTAATACATTTATTGTTTTAATATTTAACAATAATATTATTTTATTACTATTATTATTATTGTGTAGTCATATATAATCACACTATGATTTTGTTTTTGCCAAATTCTACAGCCTTACAAACAAGCACAGTATTTTTTTTTTTATTAAATTTTAAATCACAATCCAATTTTTATCAGATTTGTTTATCCCCAAATACTTCAGTCCTACCTAGTATACAAATAACTTACCAGTTCTAGTGCTGTTATACTGTACGATTCAGTGTACACACACACACACACACACACACACACACACACGTTTAAACTGTCATCTTTGGCCCTGAAGGGTGTTGGTTTCCACCTGTATCCATCAGGTGGAGCTATTGAGAATGATATAATTTCCCCTCTGCACACGGTGAGACTGTTGCGCCCCTGTTGTGACGTGAAGGACGCTCCGCCGGAACTGTCTGCGTCTCGGCCCTGTGTGTCTAAACACTCGCTGTCAGTCTGCAGATTGCATTTGCAGATGCAGGTGAAGCCACTTTAATGATTTATCTCTTACGGCAGCAGGAAACGATTCCTCCGCCATTCAGCGGGAACTGAATTCAAGTCCCTCAGCGCTGAAAAAGCCATCAGAGGAGAGATCTGTCTTGTTTAAGATCTCCCTGCGTCTGCTGTCGCCTATGAAGATTAACAGAGAGAGAGACAGAAATGAGAAAAAGGAAGTGACAGAAATGAGAAAGAGAGATACAGTGGGGCAGTGAGTGAGAGAGAGAGAGAGGGATATATTAACACTAACATGAGAAAGACTGAAAATGCAAGAAGAATGGCAAGAAAGATGTATTTTTTTCCTCTGCCTGTCTTATGCAAATCAGTCCTGCAATAAGTAAGCTCCACCTCTCTGGGTTATTAAGGCTCTACCCTGATTTGCATAACCCCTCCCCCACCAGCATCTGTGGCCTCACTGAAAAGCGAAGAACATACGTGTGTGTGTCAGTGAAATGAGCAGCCCCTCTGCAGGCCGTGACCTGTGACCTTGATCTCTATTGTTCTGTTTGACCCTGTGGAGTGCTGTAATGAGGAGTGGCACGTCCTCCCTAATGGCTTTGACCCCCAAATGTTCTTCATTAATACCCCCTGCACACACCCTCAGGCTAACACCCTGCCCTCTGCTCGCATCCCACTTCATAAACGCAGTAAAATTATATTATCACCGAGACTGATGCGCTGATCTCATCTCTCTGCGTTCGTTAGCGCTGCCTGTTGCTGCTTTTATTAGATTGTGCATGTTCAGGAAAGAAAAAAACCTAGAGGAGAATTTACAAGCATCCGTAATGTGTTTGTGTGTTATAGGGTGATGGATTCTGAGAGTTTTTGGTTTGAGGGTGTTTGTGGGCAGGTTGGTTCCTGTAATTGTGACCTTGTATCTCACAATTGTCTATTTTTCATAATTGCAACTTTATATCTCCATTTGTGTCTGTCTTTCAGAGTTGTGACTTTATATCTCACAATTCTGGATTGTATCTTCCAATTTGTTTTCCACAGATCTGACTTTTTATCTCCCAGTTGTCTTTTTCGTAATTGCAAATTTATATCTTCCAACTGAGTCTATTTTTCAGAATTGCCACTTTACATCTCAAAATTCTGACTTTACATCTCAGTTGCGTCTATCTTTTGTAACTGCAATCTCACAATTTTGACTAAATCTCATGTGACTTTGTTTTTGTATCTCACAGAGTTTTTTGATTGGTGGGTTGGTATGTGTGTAGGTTAAAGTCAACTTGTAATCAAAAATTACTTATTTAAAAGGTTAGTTCACCCAAAAATGAAAATTCTGTAATTAATTTTTCACCGTCATGTCCTTCCATGACCTTCATTAACACAAATGAAGATATTTTTGATGAAATCGGAGAGGTATATGACTCGTCCATAGACAGCAATATAATCAACACTTTTAAGGTCCAGAAAGGTACTAAAGACATCGTTAAAACAGTCGACGTGACTGCAGTGGTTCAACCTTAATGTTATGAAGCGACAAGAATATTTTTTGTGTGCAAAAACAAAACAAAAATGATGACTTTAATCAACAATATCTTCTCTTTTGTGTCATTCTCATACATTGCTTGCATCCAGTGCCTCCAGTTTCTACATCAGAACGGCGACTCATTATTATATGTGTCGCGCTGATCACGTGATCAGCTTTGGCCAATACTGAGCTGACATTCGGACGTAAACTCGGAAGCCTTCACTGTGTTACCTGCGTAAAATAATGACAGGGAAGAGACGATATTGTTGAATCAAGTTGTTTTTTTTTTGTTTGTTTTTTTTTGAGCACAAAAAGTATTCTCATCACTTCATAACATTAAAGGTGTCCTAGAATCAAAAATTGAATTTATCTTGGCATAGTTAAATAACAATAGTTCAGTACATGGAAATGACATACAGTGAGTCTGAAACTCCATTGTTTCCTCCTTCTTATATAAATCTCATTTGTTTAAAAGACCTCCGAAAAACAGGTGAATCTTAACATAACACCGACTGTTACGTAACAGTCGGAGTGTACGCCCCCAATATTTGCATATGCCAGCCCATGATTGAGGCATTACACAAGGGCAGAACGTCTGGATGTGCACAGCTGAATCATCAGACTAGGTAAGCAAGCAAGGACAATGGCGAAAAATGGCAGATGGAGCAATAATAACTGACATGATCCATGATAACATGATATTTTTAGTGATATTTGTAAATTGTCTTTCTAAATGTTTCGTTAGCATGTTGCTAATGTACTGTTAAATGTGGTTAAAGTTACCATCGTTTATTACTGTATTCACGGAGACAAGAGCCGTCGCTATTTTCATTTTTAAACACTTGCAGTCTGTATAATTCATAAACAACTTCATTCTTTATAAATTTCTCCAACAGTGTGTAATGTTAGCTTTAGCCACGGAGCATAGCCTCAAACTCATTCAGAATCAAATGTAAACATCCAAATAAATATACTCACATGATCGATGTATGCATGCAGCATGCATGACGAACATCTTGTAAAGATCCATTTGAGGGTTATATTAGCTGTGTAAACTGTGTTTATGCTGTTCAAGGGGGAGGGGGAGCACAAGAATTAAAGGGGCCGCAACCTATATATCGGTGAATAGTTAATGATGCCCCAAAATAGGCAGTTAAAAAAATTAATTAAAAAAAAATATGGGGTATTTTGAGCTGAAACTTCACAGACACATTCAGGGGACACCTTAGACTTATATTACATCTTTTAAAAAAGTTCTAGGGCCTTTAAGGTTGAACCATTGCAGTCATGTTGACTGTTTTAACAATGTCTACCTCAGTACCTTGTGTTCTGAAGATGAATGAAGCTCTTACGGGTGTGGAACGACATGAGGGTGAGTAATTAATGACAGAATTTTCATTTTTGGGTGAACTAACCCTTTAACTCATGTTCAAAGTCTTATTTTGAACGATTCATCCATGCATGTAACTTTAAAGAATAAAAATATATATTGCGTAATCGGAATCTTTCATCAACTCAACTTGCTTTGCTTCTGAAACGACTTTCCTTCCAGATGATGTCACCTAAGCCACACAGGCTTTTCGATTATTGAACCGAAATACTTCATTATTTGACTGCAAACTCACATTCATGACAAAACCTTAATTTTAAAAAAGTTACATGCATAACATGTCAACTATTCAGATGAACTTTTTAAAATTAAGGTTTTGTCATGAATGTGAGTTTGCAGTCAAATAATGAAGTATTTCTACCCATATAAGAACCTGGTTTGTGTAAAATCTGCCACACTAAATTGAAAGATTTCAGCAAAATAACTAACATGTTAAATAACACTCATTTGAATTCACTTGCGACAGTTAATAGTATGTTCTATAGTATGAATATGGGTCGTGTGAAAAATTCAAACCTACTGCCCATTATATACCACACAGTCATTCTTCACTCATTCTAAATTTCTTCATGGGATAGTAAAGTGTCATTGAATGCACACTTCAGAATCTTGCCCAAAAAGTAGAGATCCAGGTCCACTACTGTTTTTGAATACTATTTGGACATACTACTTTTGGTGTACTGTTTTTTGCATACTATATAGTTGGGAAGTATTCTATTTTGGACGCAGCATCAATTTACACATCCACCCAAAGCAATGAGCATGTGTGTAAAGCTTTCACATACGTTGGAAAGGCTGAAGCGAATTAGTCTGTTGCGTGTTTTGTTGCATAAGATTTGGGGGCTTTTTGCTATTTTTTTTTTTAAAAATAAAATCTGCAGAACACCATAACACTGCATATTTTGCTTATTTGACACTTCTTATTCAGGTCACGGAGTGCTTGATGAGCTAATGAGCTAATCAGTCAAATCAGGTATGTTAAATAAGCAAGATGTGCAGCGATGGGTTAGAAAAAATGTGATCATTGTTTGATGCATATTGTGTCCAAAAGTGGCAATATCAATCATTCCCAGACTACAATGAGCTGTTCTGAGGAAGAAAGAATCGCTGTGAGTGAATGCATAGAGACTATTGGAAATTGTTGGTGTTCATATCTTCATCATACAGGAAGATTTAACCTCCATCTGTAACTTTCATGTGTTTTTAAGAGCGTCCAGTAAGCAAAAGCATGTGGTGCATCACAACACACTTGAACGAGCAGCTCACGGTGAAGAGACAAAGAGCCAGCACTTATGGGTCATCAGGACAAACAGGGCTGATTCACAAAGGCCTGCAGGACACACATACACACTCTCTAACACAAGCCGAGTGCAGACTGATGGGTAATTGGGCATACCATCTCAGCAGCAAGTGTCTAATAATAGGGCCATCATGTGTGTTAGATGGAAGGACGACGCATTGAATTAGAGCATCCCACTGAACTGTGTTAACCCATAACGTTGTGACAGCGAGAGAGAGAAGGGTTTAAGTATATGCTCTAAAAGCCAATAACAGGCTCCCAAGGCTTTAATGGTGATCAGGTTTACAGGCATGTTACACTTGCAGGAGAAGCAGTTTTAGGGTCAGTGCATATTTAGTGCTGCAGAGACCGTAACTTTATTATTTACAATAATAAATGACATTAATGTTCAAAGGTTTGGGGTCGGTTTTTTGTGTTTTTGACAGAAGAAGTCTCTAATATACTGTATATAAAAACATTTATGCACTAATTTGTGTGCATGTGATTAGTGAACGAGGCCCTCAAAGGGGAGGAAGATGAGGATAGGATTTCCGTGAAGACTGTGGAGTTGTGATGGTTTGACTGAGTGCAGCCGTGGAAATGTTCTTCCAGTGTAAACACATCCATCATCTGTTGTATCTCCTTCACCACAGCAAGAACAGATTGAGCAAGAGGAAGAGAGTGAAGGGAAAAACAGAAGAATGATGTGACAGAGGTCACACAAATCTGCTGCTTCTGAGAGAGCAAACGGTAAAATTAGAAACTGTTTTAGAGACAAGAGGGAGGGAAGAAAAAGCGATCAAAGACCATCAGACGTGCCACCTTGAAGAGAGCGGTTAGAGGAAACTAAAGACGAGAACTCATCTCTGAAGATGCGGGAAGAGAGATTCCCTGCAGAGCTGATTGCGTTAAGAGTTAAAGGGACAGTTCACCCAAAAAATGAGAATTGTGTCATTATTTGCTGACCTTTGAGTCCTTCGAAACCTGTATGTACTTTGAATAGAATCTTTGTAGAATTTTCACCCGGTTCTTGCCATACAACAGCAGTTCATAGTTTCACGTCTGATAAGCTCCAAAAAGGACAAAAACACCAAAAAAGCACCATACACAAGACTTCTGAAGCTTTGTGTGAGAAAACGATCAAAGAAAGTTATTCTTCGTTCCCCATATTCACAAGAATCGGTTGTTTTTGGCACCAATGACGTCAAAACCTGGTGCAGTGCAAATAAGATTTCATTAAATATTGTACATAGCAGTCACTTTAGGTCTTTGCACTAGTGTTATTTTCCACTCTAAAAATGTTGGGTTGAAAATGGACAAACCCAGCGGTTGGGTTAAATGTTTGCCTAACCTGCTGGGTAGTTTTATTTAACCCAACTATTGTTTAAAAATTACTGTTTGCTTGTTTAAAATGAACCCAAAGTATGTTGGAAATTAACATTTATTAGTATGTTTAATAAATGTGACCCGCTCTGGCGAAATGATTTGGAAGTCGCAACGTTCTATTTTAAGATATGGGCCGATAATGTGGAAAAACAATGAAAAAAAAAAAAAAAATTCAAGCTAATTTCAAAGAACAGACTTTCAAAAATAATCTCCCAAAGTTTCGTAGTCCAGATAATTGAGTAAAGGTATTTAAATGGCTATTAAATTTGACATGGAACTCCTCTCGTCACTTATGAGCATTTCCCGGTATCCCTTGAAACGTCTCTGCTCTCCAAATATGGTGTTACACGTTGTATAGAACCAATCAAAAAGCTTAGAAATGTAAACACACTGACATAAACGCTGATTTTTATCAATGGGAAGCCCCGTTTCGACTTACAGGCACGCGATCGGTCCAGCCATCCTTCTGTCAGACTAGCGCGCGCTCTGTGTAAACAAGCTAGCAGATCTCCTCAATGTCTAGTTGTGAATCAGTTAGCGGTGATCGAGATGTCGAGTTAGCCAAATACGTGCCTTTTGCTGTAAAGGGTGTAAACTCAACGATGGAGAGCCGTGTTTTCTGTCATTTGATGAAGATTTTGTTTACGAGATACGTCTGTCTATGGCCTCTCTCACTTTCTCTTTTTCTCTCTCTCTCTCTCTCTCACACTCACACACACACGCACGCACGCACACACACACACACACACACACACACACACACACACACACACCTCTCAAGCAAAAATGTAGCACCTCTGTTCAATCTTTCTGATTTTAGTAAATCTTTGTAAAAGTGCCTTATAAAATATTAATTCAAATAAATACTTTAAAATAATTTGAGCTTCAGCCTGGTTTAATAGCATTTATATATACTATATAAATGTCTTTGGTCAAATTAAGCTGTAAAATAAATAGTTTATCCCTTTAAATGCAATGGATTTTGAAAGATATCAACAAAAAACTGGCAAAAAACTTTAAAAACGATTTTCTCAGGTTTTCAATTGGAAAAAGAGGGCAGATGACCATAATTCAAATGGGTATATCTTTAAAACCATTCAAGGTATGACTTTGACTATGATATCATTTTAAAGCTTATTGTCCCGTCTTTCCATTGATACCAAAATCTCAATTTTGAAATTTGGGTCACTGTGACTCATTTTGCTGGATCAGGTCACAAATGAACATTTATTAATAAGTTTAATTAATAATAATTAAACAATAAACATTTATTAAGTTGCTTATTAATAAATGTACACCTTTTGATTATTATTGTTGCCTCTAGTAATTATGTGTCTGATTTTTAATTTCCAACCTATTTTGGGTTCATTTTAAGCCAGACATATAGTCATTTTTAAACAATAGTTGAGTTAAATAAAACTACCCAGCAGGTTAGGCAAACATTTAACCCAAACGCTGAGTTTGTCCATTTTCAACCCAACTTGGGTTGTTTTTAACCCAGCATTTTTTTAGTGTAGTATTATTTATATACTTTTATAGTTTTTGTTAGTATTTTGAATTATAATTTATTTTTTATATTTTTGTTTTAATTTTTAAAGTTTTAGTAATTTTATGGGTTTTTTTGTCATTTTTATTAACACATTTTTTTTAATGTCTAGTTTTTATTAAAGGGGTCATGAACTGCATTTGTTTTTTTTTAAATGTTATAATGTTCTTTGAAATCCACATATAATGTTACCAAGATTTTTACATCAAAAACATCCTAATTTAAAAGTAATAGACTGTTTTCTATCCTATTTTTGATCCTCTCTTACAAACACTCTGTTTTGATGGGAATGTCGCATTCAAGGCTTGGAAGTAAACACCCACTGCTATTGAGTACTTCTCAACGTCCCCGTCCTTACACGTGAGGAATTGTTTTGAAAACTTCTGATGTTGAAAAATGGCAGCAGGTGAAATTCAGCCATACATGTTTGAGCCAGAGTCTGATCCCAAATCAGAAGACAAACTTACACCTCAAATACCAAGGATACTTCAGTCTACGACAGCATTGTTATTAATACTCTTCATTTATATTAATTCCTTTATGTATTTGTATGGTAGAATTGTATTTTATTACATTATATTAGTGTTCAAATGAAGATGCTAAAGAACTGTTTTTATCTTGTTACATAGTTGAAACATTTGCCAACTGTGGAACATTTATGCTTTATAAGTCTTATAAAATCAGTTTATTCAAGGAAAAAGATGTTTCCATCATGCGAGATGACCAATGCTGACTGACATTTCATCCCTGTATATTGCATTGCATTAAATAAAATGATTTACAGCACTGTAAGACTACAAGACTTTATAGACTAAATAAAATGTATACAAACCTTTATTTTACAGAAGTAAAGCACTAATTTGGCGCCGTTGAGATTTGCTCTCTCCTGACAATGATGCAAAAAGCCTGCGCTCTGTGTAACCCAACAGCTGGGTTACACAAAAACTACCCAATCATGGAAAAAAATGACCCAAGAGGCTCAACCCAACATTTGGATAGAAAAAACAACCCAGTGTTTTTTTAGAGTGTAAAGTGTTACCGTATTTATTAGTACATGGCATGTGCTTAATGGTGGGCGGAGCTAAAGAGACAATAATGTAGAAATAGGCGACGATCTTCTGATCTTGGCAGCTTGATTTGAATAAATGGTCTTGTTTTTTGGAACATTTTTATAGTACAATGACTTCTTATTTCAAAAGATCAAGGATTTGATTTCTCAGTTCATGACCCCTGTAAGTTTTAGTTTAAGCTGAAGTGTTTTATTTTATATTTAACCCTGCGGTCTTCGTTTGGGGTGTGCGCTCAGGGTCTTTGGGGTCTCCAGAGACCCCAGGCAACAAAATGTAATTTTGTAACAAAATAATTTTTTTTTTTTTTTTTTTTTTAAACAAATGTAATTTTACTTTGTTTATTAATGTTTTTACTCCACATTTGTGCAGTTTTTGGAGGATTTATCATATTTTTTAAAATTTATTTAAATAAATTAAAAAATATTTTTTAAATTTTTTTTTAATACAAAAATTATTGAAAAACTTATTTTTTTTCAGTACAAAAAAAATGCTAAACTTTGACAAAAAGTAATTTTTATTGTCATAATTGTGATTTCATAATATTTAGATATGAATCCAACTGAAAAATGCTTGTGAAAAGATGTCTTTCAGTCAGTCAAACAACACATAACAAATAGTGGAGCTCTGCAGCCATCTACTGGTAAAAGTTTTTTTTTTTTTTTGCCCATCTTTTGGAAAAAAGTCTTACACTAAACCATGTCAAATTATCCATGTTATCCCCATGAATGAAAGTTAGAAATGTGGGTCTTTTATAAAGTGAATTTTACATAAAAAGCTGTTTTTGTGTAAAAACCTATTTAACAAATATTTATTGTTTATAAATTTAAAAGATATGATAAATCCTCCAAAAACTGCACAAAATATGAAGTAAAAACATTAATAAACAGTAAAATTAATTGTTTAAAAAAAAAAAAAAAAAAAAATTATTTGTTACAAAATTACATTCTGTTGCCTTGGGTCTCTGGACCCCAAAGATCCTGAGTGTGACTTTTTTTTACACTAAATAAAACAAGATATCATTCCAATGTTTTTATTTATTTTTTTTATTTGTAGATCTAGAAAGTGTTAACCACTGTACAAAGTTTCATGTCATTTGGACAAAGAGAACATTATTTTTTGTATATTTTTTTTTAGCAAACATCGTTTGGGGTCCAAAAGACCCCAAAGATCTATAAGGGTTAAAGTAATGACAATGTTTTTTTCTGGTTTTAGTTTTATTTAACAGTAACAACCCTGCTTTGCACTTAATGCGGCACTAATATTTGATTTCAGAAGACCTGGGATACGGTGCACGAGTTCGTCGGTGCTTTTAGTAACCTAACCGATGTGGTTTTGATGAACTGTTGCTGAATGGAAAAGAGCTGCGTAAAGATCCTTCCAAAAATCCTTTCACAAGAGGTTAAGGGCGGTTTGAGTGACAGCGCTCTGCCGGGTCTGTGTCACCACATTATACTGGGGTTTCGTCAGCGCAAACCGCTGCCTCTCCCGGGCCTTCCGCTGGTAAAGGGAAAGTTTAAAAGTTAATTGCTCTGCTGTTACCTGTCAGCTATTTTCAGCGCTGGCGCATTAGCTGTAGATACTAATGAGAACTGGGGAAAACCGAGAATCAGAGGCAGGAAAGGGGAAAAAAGCATAAAAACGAATAAAGACTTAAAGACGTTGAGCCCATCAGTGCCTGCCGATGGTATTTCTTGCACTTTTTCATTAAATGTTGAATGTATTTCTGCCGGTTTTATTATCTTGAGTGAAAGGCATTTGCATTCCATGTTTACTGTTCTTCCATAGAGACCGTAATGAAATGGAATTGAATATTTTATGATTTTTTAATGATGTTTTTCCTCTAAACTGTCGAGAGAAAGTCGTGTAGCCCTCAGCATGGGCTCCGCAGGACTTGGGAAAACTCCAGAAATGAGGATCTATCCGTGTCTCCGATCAGGACTAGAGACCTCATTCGAATTCCCTCTTTCTTCTGTTCTCATGATTCACCCAGTTATTATTTTCTTGCTGTTGTTCTCTAACCAGGCGATTAATATTTCCTTTTTGTCGGTCACTTGGTTTCTATTTCTGTCTTTAAATCTCATTGGTCCACAGTCTGCCTCCACATAATTTTCCAGGTTTTATTATGCATGATTTTCTTTTCTTTTCTTTCTTTTTTTTTTTTTTGGTGCATGTTATTCTGAAGGAAAACAGTGTTTGTTTTCTTATCTGTTCATTTGAAGTTGCGAATGCCTTTTCATCTTGATTTTAAACATCAGATCTGTTTAATTAGATGTGAATTTTGTGGCTTTATGCAGCGTTTCTCTTTCAGTGAAGACAAAAGTTACATGACGCTCAACTTGTCTCGCTCCTGGTTAGGATGCAGTGTTAAACATATGGCCCATTAACAGTAGACGTTATACTTGACAAAAACATACAGTGTTTATAGTTGTAGGAACTGTGGACGAACCAGACAAATGAATCATTCAGATGATTCTTTCAAAACATAATTCTAATTCAGAATCGAGGTTCCGACTCCAGCTCGTCTACAGAGAAAACCAATGCTGATTACTTTTACGACATCTATGTTTCCTGGCAGAAGGAGAAGTGACAAACTCAGCCATTTGTGACAGCAAATGGTCACCTAGAAGATAAAGAGTCTTTGATCACCAGATCGAAAAAGAAACAGAGAAAACAATGCAGGCCCCGTTTGTTTCTCTAAGGGACTAAAACTTTACAGAAAAACAAAGACTGCAACTAAAACTGCATCAAAATTGCTCCAAACAATTTTAAATGGACTTAACAAACATCTTTTAACTACATACATTTTACATCATGTGTCCACAAATGCTACCTGTAACCAGTTTTGCTTTAGAACACCCACAATCCATGTAAATGTGATAACTCTTGAATGACTGACTGAAAGTATGCCTTATTTGGACATGATTTAATTCTTTTCCTTGAATGAAATCTGTTTATAAATGTATCATATAGAAATTGTGGTTAAAATGGTACTCTCTGCTAAAGCAGAGACGGGAAGTAACACCTATTCATGATTGGGGGCAGAGAAAAGCCCTTTTGAAACGGGACGATATCTGATTGGCCAAAACTCCTCTGAGGTGTGACAAACAACTAAGTTTAAATAATCATATCACAAGATAGTGAACTGGTCAAGTCAAGCCAAAAGACAAGACGAACAGAAGAAAGAACCGGTCAGCCGTGACCAGAGTAAGCAGAACAATGGAGTAACAAGAAGAACAGACAAGCAGCTCATTCAAGCCATCCAACCTCACTCACTTTTCTTTTACTAAATTTTCTTTTCCGCTGAAAGTCTCGTGTTTCTAAGTTTGCCACAAAGTTAACCAACGACTTCTGCCGCTTCAGCTTTAACTCCAGCCACGACAAAGAGACTTCCTTTCATTTTTCCAGCAAGCTAAAACGTGATTGGTTTTTACCTATGAATGAATGTGTGTATGTATGTGTGTGTTCGTGTTAGATTAGTTTGTGTTAGAATAAATAAAGTCTTTTGAAGATTTTAAAAGAAAGTGTCTTGTATTATGTGCTTCTAAAATTTAATATCTTAAACTGTCGATCTTAAAGTTACCGTACTCTAATCAGTGTTTTCACTATTGTTGGATATTCATATCCGCTACAAGAGCTTATTACGGCTCGAGCAAATGAACGCTGGACGACTCAGTTGCTCGGTCGTAAACTTACAACTCTTTATAATTCCCTATAAATATTTCATTTGAGCTAATTTTACTTCCTAGGGTGTTTTCCCTACATAGTTTATAGCATTGTTGTTGTGTTTGCAGTATTGCTAATGGCTAGCCAGTTGTTACGATTACAGATTACTTTAAACAAATGTATTGTAAACTAAAACATAAAGGAAAAATACTAAAATAAATATTTGTTAATTGATGAAGTAAACATGCACAAATTTAGTTTAATTTGAAGTACTATAAATTGAATTGACTAAAACAACTTTAAAATGAAAATTAAGTATTAAAATGACAAGCTGAAACTGAAGTAAAAATTTATAGAAATAGACATTTAAAAAACAACTAATAAACAAAAACAACAAAATTACTAAAGCTTTTTAAAATTTTAAATTTCATGATTTGAAATCAAAATGACAAACGAAAACTGGAATAAAATTAATAAATATTTGAAAAAATGACAAAAAAACGAAAACAGAAATTTTTAATTAGACATATTTAAACAAATAAAACATGAACAAAAATAAAATATATATAAAAAAAAACTAGCGAAGGCAAAATTCCAGATTTGTTTAGTTTAATTTGTAGTACTACAAATTAAATGGACATATTAAAAAAAAAAATAATAATAAAAATGACTAAAACAACTTTAAGTTTGATGAGGTACTAAAATGACAAACTAAAACTAAAATGAAATTTAATAGAAATATTTAAAAAAAACAAATAAAAACACAAAATTACTAAAGCTTTTTAAAATTAAAATTTGTAATTTTCATGAATTGAAATCAAAATGACGAACTAAAACTGAAATAAAATTAATAATATTTATTTAAAAATATATATATATAAATAATATACATATACATACATATAAATAAATTAAACATGAACAAAAATAAAATATAAAAAACTTGATTGTGAAGGCAAAATTCCAAATTTGTTTAGTTTAATTTGAAGCACTACAAATTTGGACATGTTTTTTTTAAAAAGAAAAACTAATAAAAATGACTAAAACAACTTTAAAATGAAAATTTTCCATGTCATTTAGTTTGTTGAAGTACTAAAATGACAAGCTGAAACTAAAGTGAAATTGAATAGAAGTATTTAAAAAAAAATGCAACAAAACAAAATTATTAAAGCTTTTTAAAATTAAAATTTGTAATTTTCATGAATTGAAATCAAAATGACAAACTAAAACTGAAATAAATATTAAAAAAAACTAATAAAAATGAGTAAAACTGAAAACTGAATGAAAACAGGAAATATAAAAATTAAAACAATTAAATATTAATAAAACTCAAATGTGCATATCAATGATACTAAAATAACACTGACTTAAACACACAACAAAATGTCTAAACCTTTAACTAAAATGCTAGTGCAAAATATGAAAAACTAATTCAAAATGTGAATAATACTAAGATAGTATAGTAATGATACTAAAACAACCCTCTGTCTGTTTCTCTCCTCAGAATCGCCATCAGCACCTTTACGGACTTCCAGTCGTCCACACTGAGGCAGCGTCCAGACTCCGTCCTTCGCCAACAGCTTCAAAAGCACCATGAAACTCAGCCAGCCCTTCCCATGAGCACCCAGCCAGCGAACACTAACCAACTCATCAAAATGGCAGTGTGGGGTCTGTCCGCCACGTTAGGGGCGGTGGCGCTGGCTGTGGCCCAGACGGCCATGGACTGGGCACCTGACTTTCTCTCTCAGCTCTTCTGACACAAAGCGCCTCATTCTCATGTGCCAAACTGGGTGTACTGCATTTGCAAATATGTGTTAAGTGGTGCAAAACACCAGAGAAAATGAATGTGTGGCTTATTTATTTCCGAACCCCCTTCCTTTTTCCTTATTTATAGATTTTAGCCGGGCTAATATTGGGGAAGTGGGAGGAGTCAAACAAGGTTTTTGTAATCATAAGCATTTCTGGATGTCGTTCCATCAGCAGAATGTCAGAGAAAGTGCTCTGCTAGGGCATTCAGAACAGCAGCAAGAGCACAAATTATTAAAAGGGTTTTTTTGCTGCTGAACGCCGTCAGTAGTGAGTGAAGCTCATTAGAGAAAACGGGTGAAGGCTGAAAGACCACAGAGACTCGCTGGTGAACGCAGCACTTTACAACTAGTTTATTCCGGAGCGAGAGCGCTTACTAACCTCACACACATGCTTTCAGGTTCAGATGTTAGATGTCATCTGAAATCATCCACAGTGGATGTGTCTCATTCCACTCATTACACTGAAAAAAATGGTGTAGGATTTACTTTAGAGCCCATTTTCACTCAGAAATTACTGGTAAATTTCACACATAATTACAAAGAAATGGCAAGTAATAGTGAATTAAACATGAAAGTTTGAAGTACAAAATCTGAAAATTTCTTGTAAAACTTGCCCCAGTAATCTTTGGTAATGCAAATTAAAATCCAATAATACTCCAATATTCTTCGTTAAAAATAAAAACTACAATAATACCCCAATAATGCTCCAATTAATACTCTAATAAAAAGTTAAATTTCCAGTAATACTCCAATAATTTTGTATAAATAAAAAATTAAAACTCCAACATTACTCCAATTATCTTTAATAAAAAATGAAAACTACAATAATACTCCAATAATGCTCCAATTAATACTCCAGTAATCTTTAATAAAAATTATAATCCAATAATACCCCAATAATCTTTTCAACTTTTTATTTTTTTATATGCAACGCATGCAAAAGAATCGAACAGACAGGTCACTAGGGGCATCACATACAATTATGTTGTTCATATACAGTTCACTTTATATCAGGGGTTGTTCTCCCAATAGTCTCGGAAGAGAGAGAAAGAGAAAAGGAAGGGGAAAAAAAAAACATCCACCAGGAGAATATTTGTCCATAAAAGGTTTAAGGTCCTCTCATAAAACATACAAAAAAACACACATTGCAGTACACTTACAATATCTCACTGTTACACCCCAATAATCTTAATAAAAATGAAAACTCTAATTTACTCATTAATACTTAAATAACTTTAATAAAAATGAAAACTCAAGCTCCACTCTCTCTAATAACTCTAAATGCTCCAATTAATACTTAATATCTTTAATAAAAATGAAAATCCATATTACTCTAATAATGCTCCAATTAATACTTAAATAATCTTTAATAAAAATGAAAACTCCAATATTACTCTAATAATGCTCCAATTAATACTTAAATAATCTTTAATAAAATTGATAACTCTAATATTACTCTAATAATCTCAATTAATACTTAATACTCTTAATAAAAAGAAAATCCAATATTACTCTAATAATGCTCCAATTAATACTTAAATAATCTTTAATAAAAATGAAAACTCCAATTACTCTAATACTCCAATTATCTTAAATAATCTTAATAAAATGGTGGGGGCTCCAATTATACTTAAAAATAAAAAATGAAAACTCCAATCTTAATAATGCTCCAATATACTTAAATAATCTTTAATAAAATGAAACTCTAATAAATTACTCTAATAAGCTCCAATTAATACTTAAATAATCTTAATAAAATGAAAACTCCAATATTACTCTAAAATGCGCCAATTTAAATAAACAATAATCTTTAATAAAAATGAAAACTCCAATATTACTCTAATAATGCTCCAATTAATACTTAAATAATCTTTAATAAAAAATGAAACTCCAATATTACTCTAATAATGCTCCAATTAATACTTAAATAATCTTTAATAAAATTGATAACTCCAATATTACTCTAATAATGCTCCAATAATACTAAATCTTTAATAAAAATCTCCTCTAATAATGCTCCAATTAATACTTAAATAATCTTTAATAAAAAATGAAAACTCCAATATTACTCTAATAATGCTCCAATTAATACTTAAATAATCTTTAATAAAAAATGAAAACTCCAATAAATAATGCTCCAATTAATACTTAAATAATCTTACTCAATATTACTCTAATAAGCTCCAATTATACTTAATAATCTTTTAAAAAAAAAACTCCAATATACTCTAATATGCTCAATAATGCTCCAATAATACTCTCACTCTAATAATGCTCCAATTAATACTTAAATAATCTTTAATAAAATTGATAACTCCAATAATACTCAAACTAATGCTCAAATAATATTTAATAAAAATTAAAACTTCAATAATAATCCAGAAATCTTTAATAAAAGTTAAAACTCCAATAATACTCCAATTAATGCTCAAATAATCTTTAATAAAAAATAGAACTCCAATAATATTCCTGGAATCTTTCATTTATTAATTAGACATATTAAAAAACAAAAAAAAAAAAACGTATTAAAATGACTAAAACACAATAAAATTACGAAAACTTTCAAATTAAAATTTCTAATTTTGCTAAGTTTAAGTTGAAGTACTAAAATTCCTGATACTAAAACTGAAATCAAATTTGATAGAAATGTTCCTGATTTTTCTACTTTCGAGTTGAAGCACCGCCGTGCCTGTAACATCATGCCGTTTGTGGTGAAGCTCTCTGAGAGGCAGTGAGACCCAACAAAACAGCAGGAGGCGTCCATTTAATTCATGTGTACATGGATCAAAAATGAGTAAAACATGGTTATGTAGCTCCATGAGCTTTATCCTTCTGGTATTAGAAGTTATTATAGTGCACAGCGGGCACTCACTGGTGCATTTCTAGGCAGCAAATATTTCAGTGCACTAAAATGTTTACAAGTGTGCTTACTGAAGGAGGGAGTGGATTGAGACACACTCAGGAAATGTTAAAGGCCTTGTGGCAGACTTAGCATGGTTAACCAAACATCAGTGATCTTAAAGACTATATATTTATAATCAAGTGCAGATGAGGACAGTGTTGTCAAGGTACCATCCCATACTGATTTTAACTGAAAGTTCCCAAGCAAAACGCAATAAGTTCAGTATGAGTGTTTGTTTTCCACCAGGTCAAAAAACACACCTTTATTCATTTGCAGTTGGTGCAGGATTTACTTTGAAAAATTTTTACTCAGAAATTGCTAGTAAATTTCACCAATAATTACAAAAATTGGCAAGTATTGTATTGAATTAAACAATTTTGAAATAGTATTTTTTTTGTAAAACTTACATTAATAATCTTTATTTTATTTTCAACTTCAAAAAATCATTTTTATAGTGCATGTAAAATGAACGTGCTTTAAAAAAAACCCTTATGTTTTTGCTTCTTTTCGAGGTTTAATTGCGGGACAGATCCTCCCTGAATGTTGTACGGCTGAGGATTGATTTCTAACAAGGCCATATTTAATGTGACATCAATAAAAATGGGAGTAAAGTCCAATAAAAATTCCATAAAACATGCCTTGTTTTGTTCACACCAAAATACATATGGTGTCTACTGTGACTAAGGTTTATTATAGCATTATATTCACACTTCCAACCTCTTGAGCTTCGCTTCAGCTCCGTACTTTGATAAAAAGCCAATTCGTACCCTCACAGACTGTGACGTCTTCTAAAAAGAGCAGTGCATTCAGATGACAGTCTTGCGTTTACAGACAGGCGGGGAAGAGTCGATCTGAGCCCGACTCCAGGAAGTGATGTGAGAGCTTCCACAGCTGGCTGCCTCTATTTGTGCCTTGGGTGTTGATGAGCGGCTGCTACCAGACGGTGCCCTCAGCCCAAAATCACCACTGCCAAAAAAAGAAGAAATAATGTGTTTGTGAGAAGAAGCAAGTCTTCATCCCAGAAACTTTAATGTGTTTTTAATGTGATTCAGACGTTCTCTGAGTGGTTTTGAGTGGCTCATGAACTCTTGTATTTTCAAAGTTAGGTGTATCGGAGGCAAAATTTGCCAAACCAGCTTCGTTAATGGGAATTTAATTTAAACCAAAGTGCAATTTGTCAGGTTTGTGGGGTTTTTTAGACAAAGAACGTATTAAGATGTTTTGAAGGAAATTCGAAAACTAAATCTGAAGTATCATAAATACAGATTACGTCTTGAATTGATTTGACCAGAAATGCTCAACTTATGCATCTGGACTTGCTTTATATAAATTATTTAATTTTTATAAAGCATAAATGTTCCATTGCTAATAGTTATTAAACTATAATGGAGTGCAATTCATCACATTAAAATTCAACCGACTTTAAAACATTTTAATGCAACGTCTTTTAATTACAGTTTGATCTCAGGCATTTTAATGTTCAATGATGCTTTTAAACTGATTATTTAATATTTTGGAAAGAAGTCTCTTCTGCTCAGCAAAGCTGCGTTTATTTGAGCAAAAATACAGAAAAATTGTGAAAAAATATTATGATTTAAAATAGCTGTTTTCTATGTGAATATATAGTAAAGTATAATTTATTCCTGTGATGAAAGCTGAATTTTCAGCATCATTACTCTAGTCTTCAGTGTCACATGATCCTTCAGAAATCATTCTAATATGATGATTTGATGCTCAAGAAACATTTCTGATTATTATCAATGTTGAAAACAGTTTCGTATTTCTGTGGAAACCATGAAACATTTTATTTTTTAGGATTCTTTGATGAATATAAAGTTAAAAAACAGCATTTATTTAATCTTTTGTAACATTATAATTTCACAGTCACTTTTGATTCATTTAATGCGTCCTTGCTGAATAAAAAAAATCTTTCTGACCTCAAACTTTTGAATGATTTGCAACAGTTGTTTTTAATAATTTGTGTTTTGTAGATGGTTGACAGTGAGCCAGCTCAAAGGTTTTGGATCAGATCTTTTCCTTCATTTTTAAAGACGTACAGTGTTGTAGTTTGAGGTCCAGAAGGCTTCTGGCTTCTTTGAACATTGTTGGCAGATGATCCAGCAGCTTTTAGTGTGAGAAACAGACTTGACAGGAAAGTGATTTATCTCTCCGGCCAAGTTTAAACAAGGTCTAGTTGGCACCTGAGCGCATGCGGTTCGATTGGAGCAGATCGTGATCGCTGTGGACGTCTACTTCTGAAGAAAAGCTTCAACTGTTTAAAACTTGTTAGACAGTTCAGCGACAATGTGAGGGATAAATTTAAATGTAACTTTATATGTCAGGTGGTAAAAGGATCTTTAAAACACACTACTATTCAAAAGTTTGAGGTCAGTGAGATATTTTTTTATTATTATTTTATTTAGCAAGGACAAATTAAATTGAACAAAGTGACAGTAAAGACATTTATAATGTTACAAAAGATTCTATTTCAAATAAATGCTGTTCTTTTGAACTTTCTATTCATCAAAGAATCCTGAAAAAACAAAATGTATCACAGTTTCCACAAAAATATGAAGCATGTTATCAATGTTTTCAACATTGATAATAATCAGAAATGTTTCTTGAGCATCAAATAATCATATTAGAATGATTTCTGAAGGATCATGTGATGCTGAAAATTCAGCTTTGATCACAGGAATAAATTACATTTGACTGTACATTCACATAGAAAACAGCTGTTTAAACTCTAATAATATTTCATATTTTTTTACATGTATTTTTGATCAAATAAATGCAGCTTTATTGAGCATAAAGTCCCGTTCACACCAAGAAAACTATAGCTATAACGAGAACTATATTAGCGTCCACAGTGGAAGATATTCTGTTTATTAAAAGCACGCTGCTGTTTTGTCATCTGATGCTTTAAATGCTCAAGCTCTTTAAAGCAGGATGGATTCTGATTGGCTCTAGATGTTTTTATCAATCACCACCAGGAAAAAACAAAATCTTTCTGAAAGAGATTCCAACAATATCTTTATCGTTATTGTTAAAGTTATCATCCTTGGTGTGAACGAGCCTTAAGAATCTTCTTTAAATAAAAGAAATCCTACCAGCCCTAAACTTTTGAGCAGTAATGTACAGTGCATAATTATCACAAAAACCCAAGGTGTGATTTAATTTGTGTGGATAAAAATAATGTGTTATTTGCAGGGGTGCAAGCAAGTCACATGTATATTTTATTAACACTATGGATTATTTCCTGTTTCTGCTCATCAAAAGTGCACAATCACAAATAAAACCTTTGCGAAAGATCAGTCAGATATCATTTAAACATCATCAAAATGCACCCCAAACACTTGTATGTGAGGCCAAGCGCATGCTGATTTTAGTTTCATTTGATACTGTCTTAAAAATAATGGTTCTTTACTGGCACTGATGATTCCATGAAGAACGTTGAAAAGGGTTCTTTAGATTCTTAAAACATCCTTCACACTGAGGAAAAAAAGAGTGGTTCTTTTTTAGAACATTCACTGAAAAGTTCTTTGGGGAACCAAAAATGCTTCTACTATGACATCACTGTGAACGCCCCATTTTGGAACCTTTATTTTCATAGTTATCAAACAATTCTTAGTGTCTGCGACTCATCAATTGGCATTCACTGTGAGTTGGCTATTATTGTTATTTTTTTTTAAATAGACTTAACACGACAGTGATAGTGTGCACTAGGCTTTTAGTCATGTTCATTACGGCGGCAGCTGCAGTCCAGAGTCAGCGTCCAGTAGCATGTGTGTGTCTTCAGTGTATAACAGGGTCACAGCAAGAGCAGCGATAGATGCACGAGGAGACAAAGACAGTAAGAACTTCACTAAAGGGCAACTGGGAGCTCAATGGACCCGCCAAAGGCCAGGAGAGAAGGAAACCAAGCGAATGCAGCCGAGAATGGAAGAGAGAACGGCTGCATTCATCCGGAGCAGCGGGGCGGTGAATGGATAGGCGCCCGTCGAGATGGAGGGCCTGGCCATTAGATTTCTCACAGCTCAGGTAATGAAAGACCCATGCAACGAAGTATCTCACCGTTCCCTCTGCCAATTCCATGTTTAATGCATACCGGCAGGTTTAAGCAGGCCGACAGCGAGGCTTCTCCCGTCTTTCACCAGGAAAACTCTCAGAGGTGAAACCCCTGATGTGAGTGGAAATCCTGCTACTGTTTTGAGTTGGAAACAAAACTTTGGTTCGCATTTTTGTGTTTGCAGGGGAACTTTTAAAGGACGTGAGATGGTGAAGAACTAATGAGCCTGTGAATCTGGCTACATGTTTTTTTTATTCAAAACCAGGCTGTGTTCATGAAAGCATCGCTTTGCATATTATTAAGCTACAATTTATAAAACATCATTGTGAAATTTTTAAGCCTATAAATCTTCAAACTTCATTTTTTAACATTCAAACAAGGACTTGTAAAGCCAACAAATTTTGCTTTTCTAGCTAAAAATTTATAGATGTATTTCATTTTGATTAGTTTTAGCTTTTTTTAACTTTCAAAGAAGGGTTTGTAAAGCAGAAATATTTTTTTATTATTAATATCTAATGCGTTAAACTGATATGATACTGCAATGTATTTTTATTAAAGGGGACCTATTATGCCCCTTTCACAAGATGTAATATAAGTCTCTGGTGTCTCCAGAATGTGTGTGTGAAGTTTCAGCTTAAAATCCCCCACAGATCATTTATTATAGCTTGTCAAATTTTCCCCACACCGTTTTTGTGTGTGTCCCTTTAAATGCAAATGAGCTGCTGCTCCCCGCCCCTTTCCAGAAGAGGGCGGAGCTTTAACAGCTCAACAACAACAAAGCTGGAGAATCTCACGCAGCCAAAATGAGGATTGTCAGTAACGGTGTTCAGCCTTACATTGTTCAAACCGGAGTCGACACTGATGGAGAGACTCAGGAAGAAGTTACAACTTTTAGAATGAAACTGGACGTTTCTGAATGGTTAGTGGATAAATTTATGTAGTTGCTGTGGAGTTGATTCAACTCATCCACTAGCATGTGCCATAATTTTTTTGTTGTTGTTGTTGAATTGACCCTCGTTTGTGAAGCGTAAAATGACGGCATGACAACAACACTCTACTACAACAACTCTTCCTCTTCTCTAAAGCAGATAATGTCTTAAAAAATCATGACATTAGCAACTCCAAGGTCACGTGAGCCAGCCATCTCGTAAGGTTTTGCGGCAGTTTGCTCGGGGACCCACGAAAGCGTACGGGGGTTAAAGGTCATTTGCGACGAGAGCTTTGCGGAGCCTCTGGAGAAACTTGCCCTGTCTGAAGGGGGTCACATCGAGTACCCAAATGACAAAGGTGAGGATTAATATTCATGCCCGTGACCCGGTTAACTGATGAAGCTTGGAGATCTGTGATTCTTTCCTGACTGACGGTCAACTGCTGATAGAGAATTAATAATGAAAAACGACAGCCGAGTGTTTTTCTGCACAGGTAGGAAATGAGCTGCTGTTAATTAGGCCCCTGAGCTCCTCCAGATCTGTAATGAGCTTTCTGAGCACGCCGTCCAACGGCCAGCTCTCTTCCCAGCATGCCTTTCTGCCTCTTATTCACTCAGCAGCTCAGGTTTCAAAACCTAGTGAGCTGAATTTTGGTTTTCTAGTTCAAATTTATAGTCACATTATTAAGTAATTTTTAATTCTGCTTCCTTGCATTCAAATTCAAGTTTTCTACCTCAGTTAAAATTCAGGAACTGAAGTGAAATTTAAAAGATTTTCTCAGTTCAATTCTGAATGTCATATTGTAATTGCTTCAAGTAAATGTTTCTGGTTTAAAGGAGTTTTATTTTTTATACATTTTGTGAGCTGCCTTGCTGTCTAAATTCTAAATATTCCAAAATAAGTAAATGATTAGTAACGATCTACATAGACATCATGGGCACGTTCAAGCTCAAACCGGTGCGCAACGTTTTGATACGGTTTCCGGGTTGAACGACATGTTTCCTGGAAACGGTGTGCAACAGGTTTGAGATAGGTTTTCTCTTGTTTTGTGAGTGTGTCAAAAATCTCTGCCCAATCAGCATCAACATGCATATAAACCACGCGGTATTAAAGAGACATCCTGCACAATGGGTATGAATGTAACATAAAAGTACTATACATATTTATATATTTTGCTATTGTATTTTGGAGTTACACTTTCATAAACTTTTCTTTTCTCCTCTGATTATATAATGGTAAATATTACAATACCATAGCACAACAACAGTGATCAGAAATAATGATAAGCCTAATACGCACAATAAAAATAGTCATATAACGTTAGATCATTTAGTCTCGGGCGTAAGAAGTGGATTATCCTTCACCTGAAATGTTTGTCTTTTCATCCTGAAATGCGAGGCAAATGTTGGTTCACAATAATTAGAAGTTTCCACAAATCCCTTCACTCCATTGGGATGTTCTCTTTTATTCTGGACGGCAAGGGCAGTGACTGTAACATCGAGTGTATTTTGCAGTATTAAACACGTATTTATACCGACTTCATCAGGCTCCGAAAATTCTTCAAAAAGAACACAAAGAATGGCCTTCTCAGCTGCCATAGTTGCAACTCCTGCGTCATCAGAACGGGGTGTTCAACGCACCACCGTTTCCGTTTAAAAAACGTTTTGCAACGTTTTGTCGGGGCTGAACGCAGCCCATGTCAGCTGCACTTAAAGGTGCCGTAGAACGTCTTTTCAAAAGATGTAATATAAGTCTAAGGTGTCCCCTAAATAGCAATCGCTCCAGCGGCCTCGTTCTGCTCCACACCCTGCTTCATACTACAGTAATGTTAATAAATATTATATATAATAAAAGTCCTGTCAGATTCTTTTTCACCGGCTGTATACGTGAAGACAACACCTCCCATGATTCCACGAAATCAAGGCGTCATCAAGCTACACCTTTGTTTTGAATAAGCGACCTCTAGTGGCGAAAGTTACATTAAGTCCTATTTAACTTTCAGACAAGGCTTTGCAAAGCAAATAAATGTTGCTTTTTCTTTAGTTAAAAATTATAGTTACATGAATTTCTTTCAGTTTTAATTTTGCAAATCCAAGTTTGCTACCTTAATTAAAATTCAGGAATTTAAATTTAAAAGTAATATTAAGTTCTAAATGTCAATATATCTTGTGCAATAAACTGCTTCAGTAAATGGCACTAGTTTAAAGGATTTTTAGATATTTTAACTGGAGAGTTAGACAAAAATACTTGGGTTTAGCATTTTTGCAGTGTGAATGAAATGTGTGTTGCATTGCATTCTGGGATTGCCTTATATGCAAAAGAATCATGTGATGATGCCTTCAAATTTTGCTTCTTGGAAGGCGGCATAAAGCTTAGTTTTGGGTAATATCTTAAAGCAAAAAGATGCATGATGTTAGCAACTCCAAAGTCATGGGCTCGATTCCTAGGGAATGCATGAACTGATGAAAAATGCATGCCTTGAATGTAAGTCGCTTTAAGTAAAAGCATCTGCCAAATGCATACAATGTAAAATAAAGTACCGTCTATGTAGCACATTCACTAGGTTTTGGAGCAAGATCTGATGATTCAAACTGTTTTTTCCTCTCAGCTGAACTTTCTAAACGGTCGAGGTCTCATTGAATGAGTCACATCAGGAAGAGTTGTGGATCTGACACTTAGATTTCAATAAAACCCCTACAGTCTGCTTTTGAATATCTCGTTCGCTCTCTACAAGCATCCCGGCCAGCGTTCCACACCTTAAAAATCATTTGACTGAATTGAGACGCCAACGCAGGGCATTACAGGATGCCACGTGGCCTTCGAGCATGCTCAAACTCAAACTGCCTGTAATGAAAGCAATGATGCTCACGCAGCTTGTGTCCCGTCAGGGCGTTCGGGTCCCCTGTAAGGAGCGCGAGACCACAGGCAAATGTTTTAAACGTGTCCCATTTCTTACAGCATGCATTTATGTATGAGCGCAAGCCATAAACCACCGTACGGATCCAGTGACACGGAACGGCATGCATGTAGCGCGCTTTACAATGCATTACGTGTTCAGTGAGAGCGTGAAGACAATGTCTATGGCCTCCGTGACGGAGGGAGACATTAAAACAAAGCACACACGACTGCATACTACAGTTGGAGCAGCCTCAGCACTGTGCTGATTGAAGCACTTGTCAATTATGGGTCAAACTGTGTGTTTTAGTCGTGTGTGTAAACGCCAGCAACAGAGTAAACAGCGAGACGCACGAGGGCTCTTTGTTTGTTTACTGGCAGTTCGCCGCGGGAATCCTTCGGTCCGCAGACGTGTAATTTAGATTTAATGTATTGGCCAGAGACCAAAGACTGCAGGTAATGACTTACGCAGTCAAGTTGCTGTGTTAGTTACTCTGAGAGTGACACAAGGAGATGTGAGACACTGTAAAGGGGGCCTATTATGCCCCTTTTCACAAGATGCAATATAAGTCTCAGGTGTCCCGGAATGTGCCTGTGAAGTTTCAGCTCAAAATACCCCACAGATCATTTATTATTCCAGGTTGTAAATGCCCATTTTTGAGTGGAATGAAAAACTTGCTATTTTCATGCATGATATATGCAAATGAGCTGCTGCTCACCGCCCCCTTTCCAGCTCGTGCATCGGATACTCTGCCAAAAACTAAAACATCTGTTTGGTTTTGATTATCATCTCTATCGCGGCCACAAGTGGCCACAAGTGAAAGCAGAGTAATATACAGTACCTACAGCTGTTAATATCAACCAAACAAAAAAAGAAACAGAAAATCTCTCACTGCTCTTGACTGAATAACTTTAGTAGCTTTAATAAGAATACATTTCTTACTTGAATGCTGCTGTTAAATGCTCTGGAGAGGAGATCAACATGGCGAACTGTGTACAGATCACTCAGGGGAGGAGCTAAGCCAATAGGGCAGAGTCTGTCAGCAGTTGTGGGTGGGGCCTAAGCATTGTGACATCACAAATGCTACAGTCTGCAGTCGGCTTGTTCTGAGACACTCCTTATGATTTATGGGGATTTAAAAAAGGAGTAAGTGGATTTTTACCATTATAGGGTGGTTGTGTACACACACTGCCAACACATTTATGTTCAATCACCATGTAAAAGTGAATTGTGCACAATAGGTCCCCTTTAAATCATCACTTGTGGTGTGAAATTTGCAGCATGACTATACTGCATGCTATGTAATACCTCATTTTGTTGATTGTAAAAAGTGCACCTGTCAATGCATGCCCTAATATACTTACACTATATAACTACTATAAGTATATGCAACTTTATTTGCATACTTGCAAAGAGTAAAGTATATACTATATAGCAAATCTCAACTGCTTGAATGTTAAATTATTTAAAATTAGTTATGAATGCAACGTCATTATCATCAGTTTGAGTGTGTTTTTAATGCACTGTAAGTCACTTCAGTTAAAAGCGTGCACCAAATGCATAAATGTATACTGTTAAAGTTAACAACTTTAAGGATGACCTACTTTTGTCCGAATTCTCATGCAGCATTGCATGAATTTTTCATGCAGAGTCCAACAGTGCATTGTTGCAAATGCATCCAAGATGTCCAACAAGAGAAACGTCAAGTATAAGTATACTTAATTTCAGTGTGCTTTTATGCTTAATATAATATAGCACTTTCTGTGTGGCATGTGCTCAATGCAAATCAGTTTTTTATGAGGTACAAGTTTGATTCAGATGCTGCCGAATGAACTTTTAAAGCTTGTGTGTTTGAGACTAAACCGTCTCAGAAGACACCCGAGCCCCTCGTGTCACGCTCTCACCTGTTTTGTACCCGTGTCTGTTGGTAATTTGCAATCACATTCATTTGCAAGAACTAAAAAAACTGTTGGCTAAGCAACACCGAAGTAATGTTGACAATAGCGCTGGCTCTTTTTATAACAGCAGGTGAGGAGAGACAGAGATCTGAGAAGACGCTGAGCGGTGCAGAAGACGAGGAGAGAGTAGATGGCGTCTCGGCGATGAGTTTCTTCCTCCCATATCGCCCAGCCCACAGGTATCATTACAGGCTTCATGAAGATAATATTCCTAACACTCAATACCCAGTGCCAGAAAAAGCCCCTCACGCAAAATCCATTATCCAGACATCTTAGATAATGGGATTCCTCTTCCCCTGCTCGGCTTGCAGCCCTGCAGAGTGGCCGTAATAGACTTATAATCAGTTTTTATCATTATTCCTCCCAGCGCTCGAGTGTCTCTGTTGTGCTACGCCACGATCTGCTCTCTTTGTAGAGATGTATCGCTATTCCAGACGAATCGGCAGTGGGGTCACAAACAGGTGGAGGTAGCAGTGGATGTGAGCGAAGGCCAAATGGTAAAACTTGACATGTGTTGGCATCTGGTGCGAGAGCAGAGGTCGAGTGTGTCGTGTCGCTCTGTGTGTCAGATGGAGAGATGGAGCGCTCAGGACGGACACTCACAAACATCTGGACAACGGGTCAGAGAGAGAGAGAGAGAGACGTGAAGCACTATTCACTCATACAGAGGCAGTCGTGGCCATTACTGTATGCTGGATGCACTTTATTAGTGGGCTTCACAACCATTTTTTAATAATAATAATAATAAATACTTATTTTACTGTTTTACAGTACAATAATAAATACTAATATATTTATTGATTTAGTTTTATTTTTGTTTATGGGCGTTATTATACACCTCATAACACATTAAATTATAAGTACATGCAATAATTAATATTTATAGATTTGTACTGTTTTACGTCATATTAAATGAAATATTTTTGATAAAATTTATGTTATATATTTTGTTATTAATAATAACCAATATTTATTTTTATTTTACAGTACATTATAAGATAGTAATCATTAATTTATTTAATTTTAAAATAAAATAAAATATTTAATACTATAGTATTACAATTAATATTATAGTATATTGTTAATTTGTACTGTGTTTATTATTACAGTATTAAACAGCAAATATTATAATTTCAACAATAATAATATTTTGGAATAATAAATTGAGAGGGTAATAATTATTATTGATATTTATTATTATTATTATTTTATTATTAATAAATACTTGTTTTATTAAAGTACAATAACAGATAGAATATAATGTTTTTTTAATTAAATAAAATAAAATTAATATTTTGATGATGATGATGATGATGATGATGATGAGGGTTTTATTATTATTAATATAACTAATATTATTAAATACTTTTTACTTGTTTATAATTACAGTATTATAATATTATTATAATAAATGGCAATATATTTGATTTGTTTAATTTGTTATAATTTAATAAATAAAATATTGCTTTCTAGGATTATTATATATTTTATATCATATTTAATTTGTTTTTTTTTTTTTTTTTTGCAAATTATATTATCAGCACTGTAATGTTAAAAGTTGATAAGCATTGCATAACCGCTCATTTGCATAAAATCTATGTAGTTGTGAACCAACCATATTAAAGTTTCTAATGCTTGTAAAACTCACTTTTTGAAGAGAAAAATGCACATTATTCAGAGAACCCTTAATCAAAATGTAATGTTAATCAATGCTCTGGCTTCATTTTGCTATCAAACACCCACTTTTCACAGTCCAGTCAGTTTCAGTGGATAAAATGAAGGCCTGTCATGCTATTTCTTAATATCCAGTTATTATGTAAAATGACTCACAAAACAGCAGTTCACGTTGACTTTAATCTCAGTAGAAAGCCTAAGGAAAGCAGGGAAGATGAGGCTGTGGTCCTCGATTGTTTACGCTGGACCGCAGGTGTCCGTCTCACACCTTCATGCATCTGCGTGTGTGTGTGTGTGTGTGTGTGTGTGTGTGTGGTGTGTTGTGCTTTTGTTTATATTACATTGTGTGGGACCAAATGTCCCCATGATGTAATATAAACCTGAGTTCACCTACATCGTGGGGACCAGCCAGCGGTCCCCACAATGTAAATGGGTTTATAAATCATATAGAATGAGTTTTTGTGAAAAAGTAAAAGTTTGCACAGTTTCCTGTGAGGGTTGGTTTAGGGTAGGGGCAGGGTAGGGGGATAGAATGTACAGTTTGTTTCAGTGTAAAATGCATTGAAGTCTATGAAAGTCCCCACAATTCACAAAACAAACATGTTGTGTGTGTGTGTGTGTGTGGGCTCGAATCATGGAATGTAATGAATATAGCCTGGCATTCGGTGAAGAGATTGTTCATCAGGCTGGTTTCATTAGCATTTACTCTAATCTGGTGAAATTCAAACACGCACCGCTGAACCTGCAGAAAGGAGTTTTCTTTTTTTCTTACAGGGTTCAGATGCAGTTATCTGTCACTCTGTCCTAGTGACCGCTGGATCACCTAAGGAGAGGAGGAGGATTTCAGGACAGTACAAGGTGTTGCTGGGGAAGCCTGGGAAGTTTTCCACAGACTCATAATACAAATACAATTTTAAATTATTGAAACTGCAGCTACCCTTCTAAATATAGTGTACTGCTCTGCAAGATACTAACAAAACTGGAATACATTGAAGCCATTTAAAGGCTAATGTTTTGTTTTTATTTTTTTATGACATAATTATTATTTTTGATAAATATTTTTATATTATTAAAAATATTATTTAATTGTATTATTATTAATATTATTATAATTTTTTACTTGAGTATATAAGATATATATATATTGCATTATAATTTTAATATATTATGGAATTTAACTGCCATATTATATAATTATATTCTTATATTTTGTTATATTAAAAAAATCTATTTCATTATTATGTAATTGTTTGAAAAATCTTCAACCAATTGGTTTCAAACTTTATTAATGTAAAACTTTATACTTTATCAAAATTGTTTTTTTTTTTTATTTATTATTTTTTTTATTTATGATTAAATGTATTTAAATTAATTATATTATATTAATTATATTAATTTAAGATATTCTTTAATTTAACTG
The DNA here is from genome assembly GCA_028476615.1 of Culter alburnus. Classification (NCBI taxonomy): domain Eukaryota; kingdom Metazoa; phylum Chordata; class Actinopteri; order Cypriniformes; family Xenocyprididae; genus Culter; species Culter alburnus. Next base: position 282,197 of record JAOTNS010000241.1, read on the forward strand.
ATCAGATTGTACAATTATAGTCTATTACATTTTATTATATTCTAATATAAAATAAATATAATGCAATTCTTTGAACTAATTCATTCTAAATTTGCATTAAACTTTATTATAAATGTATTGTTTTATTTTTAAATTACATTTTATTATGATTGCTGTTTAAATTTTATTTTTTGTTTAATTATTTAATTTATTTTATATTATTGTTTTTGACTCTTAGATATAATAATATATAAAAATATAGCTAATATAGCTATAGTCTAATATTATATTAATTATATTCTAATATAAGTCTTAGTAATTCACTAATTCATTCTCAACTGGCATCAAAATGTATGTAATATGTAAAAAATATATTTTTTTAATGAATTATGATTTAGTGTTTAAAATTTAATTATTATATACTTAATTCATTTGCTATATAATCGTTTCATTTGACTATCAGATTATATAGCTATGTATACAGTATATATGCAAGTCTGAAGTGTAGTTAAATTAGTAATGTTGCTATTTTTAGTTACTCCAGCCAACAACAGAGGGTCTCAGATGCTTCACATTGGCTTATAAAGGAAGAAGTTGCATGAAGTTATTGAGCTGCCATGCCTCCTAATTCTTTAACCTCTTCTTACAGGATCGCTGTGGCAGATGTAGCCTCAAACACGGTGGTTGCAAAGAGACAGAGAAGAGGAAAATATAAATGCCACACTGCAGTGAGATCACAAGCATGATTCATTCGCATCTCATCTGCGTCTCAAAGCAGAACATCAACGAGAAGTAACAGACCCAGACAAAACAACACCTGAAACAGTAAACAGCGGCGTCGACTGCTGTCTGTAAATCCTCAGACACACTGGAGATCAGCTTCTTGAAGATTGCTCAGACTGCCTGGATGCGACGCTAAACATTTTAAGTGGAAGTAATTATCTTGTTTCTGTCGGTTCGTTTTGGCCCAAGGGCCACCCAGACAGACTTACTCCCTAATAAGATCACGGCCAGTTACACTCGCTGTGAAGAGGAATGAACAGCCCTTTCTGTGTGAATATCCTGCAGGACACTTCAAGAGCTCTCGGCGCTTTGTGCATCAAGAATAAAACCAATCAAACACAGAGGTTAGCCATGTTCACACTGCAGATAAATACAGTTGTCACTCCTAGTCCTATTTTGAGTGCTTAAACCTGTTTTGAGCACAGAGTTTGGTTTCTACAGGAGTGAAAACCACAAAATTTAGCTGGATTTACAATATATAATCAGTCTAGTGTGAATAGAGCCAAACTGAACAGATATTTGCTAATGATTTTAAGCACTTCATAACATATTTGCATGATGGTAAACTCTTTTTCTTCATTTTGTTGCAGTGCTGGACATGTCACATCACGTTGCTGTCAATGACAACTCTCACTGAAAATGAATGACTTCTCTTCATGATTCATAATGGAAGAATTCAGGTAGTGGTGATTGATTTTAAAGGGGACCTTTTTATGCAATATTCACTTTTACATGGTGTTTGAACATAATTGTGTAAGCAGTGTGTGTACACAACCACCCTATAAATGGTAAAACTCCACCTACTCCACTTTTTCTATACCCAAAAATCATAAGCAGTGTCTCAGAACAAGCCGTTTGCAGATTGTAGCTTTTGTGATGTCCATAGACTGTATAAAACAATGGAAGTAGTGTGCGTCACCCGTAGGTTTCTAAAGAGCATTTTTGAAGCCCAAAGTGGGCGGAGCCGGCCGTCGCCATCTTGGCAGCGCCTCACTCCTAGATAACCGAAAATGCACAAAAAGGCGGGATGTGGGTGGAATTAGCTGAGCAGCAATCCACCTGTCACTCAAGGCCACGCCCTTAATTATGCTGAATTTTAAGGCTTAATATAATTTAAACAGATGCATTATAAAAAAAAATCACCCCCCTCACGGTTGTCATGGAGGGCAAATTTAGCTTTATAGGCTGTAAACATATTTTCTTCTGTTGTAAAGTTTTAACATGCTTTAAAGCATTTTAACATGGGTGGACTATGGGATTGACTCCCTTTTGGAGCCTGTCTCTAGCGGCCAGTTGATGAATTGCAGTTTAAGTCACTTCCGTGTTGGATTCAAGAGAAAGAACAGAAAGTTGCCGTCACATATGCTAAGGCCCCGCCCACGACTGCTGACGGACTCCGCCCTATTAGCATAGATCCCGCCCTCAGTGAGCTGTACACAGTCAGCCATGTTTATCTCCTCACCAGAGCATTTAACAATAGCATCCGAATAAAAAATATTCTTATTAAAGCTACTAAAGTTATTCAGTCAAGATACAGCAGTAGTACTGTCACTTTAATACACAGATCTAATATACACGCAGTTACTTTCCCTGCTGTTTATGTTCACAGGCATAACCGACTGTTTATGTCAACTTTGTGTGTTTTTGACATAACCTTGTGTGAATTTGACAGTTTAAGTGCAATAAGATGTGAAATAAGACGCAATACGACACCAGGTGCGATGCAAGTGTTTTTTGCTAGTTTCAGCCCAACGAAGTTATCATTTTCACGTCCAGCACCACTTTGTTTAAAGGTGCCCTAGAATCAAAATTTGAATTTACCTCGGCATAGTTGAATAACAAGAGTTCAGTACATGGAAAAGACATACATTGAGTTTCAAACCCCATGTTTCCTCCTTCTTATTGTAAATCTCATTTGTTTAAAAGACTTCCGGAAAACACGCGGATCTCAACATAACCGACTGTTCGAACAGTCGGTAATCATTAATATGTATGACCCCATATTATTTGCATATGCCAGCCCATGTTCAAGGCATTAGACAAGGAAAGGCAGTATTAACGTCTGGATCTGTGCCAGACAAGGTAAGCAGCAAGAACAACAGCGAAAAATGGCAGATGGAGCAATAATAACTGACATGAATCCATGATATCATGATATTTTTAGTGATATTTGTAAATTGTCTTTCTAAATGTTTTTGTTAGCATGTTGCTAATGTACTGTTAAATGTGGTTAAAGTTACCATCGTTTCTACTGTATTCACGGAGACAAGAGCCGTCGCTATTTCATTTTGAACACTTGCAGTCTGTATAATGCATAACCACAACTTCATTCTTTATAAATCTCTCCAACAGTGTGTAATGTTAGCTTAGCCATGGAGCATAGCCTCAAACTCATACAGAATCAAACGTAAAATACTTTACTCACATAATTCGAAGCATGCATACAGCATGCATGACGAACATCTTGTAAAGATCCATTTGAGGGTTTTATTAGCTATGTGAACTTCGTAAATGCACTGTAATATAGTCGAGAGCTTGTGTGGCAGGGAGCAGGCGAATTAAGGGGCGGCGCGCTGCCAGAATCAGTGTATAGTTAATGATGCCCCAAAATAGGCAGTTAAAAAAATTAATTAAAAAAAATCTATGGGGTATTTTGAGCTGAAACTTCACAGACACATTCAGGGGACACCTTAGACTTATATTACATCTTGTGAAAAGCATTCTTGGGCACCTTTAAATAGCAAATGCACTCACACCCATCTGTTCAGCCATGATTGTGCTGGTCTGAAAACTGTGTGTTCAGGTGCATTGTTGGCGTGTTGCTATTTTGAGGCAACTGAAAAGGACTGCACCATTGACCAACTAAAACCTGGTCTAAAGTCAATGCCGCAGTATTTTTTTGTTATTTAAAGGGTGCGTTAATAATATGCACCTATAGGCAAGTGCTCAACGCTCGTACACTCTGCTTGTTACACAGACAAGGACGCGCAGCAGCACACAAACATGCCAAATATTAACAATAAAAGGATTAAATTGTAAAAGATTATTAATGTGTGCATAAAGATAAAAATGTCATAATAGATAGTCATTGCATGTATCAGAATTACCTATTTGCAGTAATGACGAATGAAATTGGCAAATTATTTGACCAATCGTAGCAATACACACATATTTAAACTGAATCGTCAGGTTGAATGTGTATATATTTCGCCATGTAAATAGCAATCCGCCATGGAGCAAGTGCACCTGGATTTTAAAGGAAATGAGAGACAACAATCAGATTGGTTTATTGCACACCCATGACTCATTAAAACACTAGGTACAACCATTTTTTCTGTGTTAAACTAGTTAAAGTGGATTCAGACACGCCCTAAGTGCACCTGCGATCATGTGCTTAGATCCTTAAAATAGGGCCCTAAAAGCGTGACATGAAATGTTCTCTTTCACTGTCTCTGACGTCACACCTCAGGATAGTCAGTCATGTGCTGCCAAAAACGCTGACTTGACTTAATTTTCCTGCGGCTCCACCAGCTAAAGCTGGCAGCGTGCGGCTCATGTACATCCGGGTCATGCTTTCTCTAGGTATTGTGATAAACAACCATCCGAATGTTGTTTTCTGTGAAGTTTTGCTTCATCTCTCTGTCTCTCCTGCTCCTCTGACCCCGATGAACACGTGCAGTTGTTTCCGATCCGGACAGTAAGTCTTATTAACCTTATTGCGGACAGAAAAGACCTCAATTCCACAAGTGACTGACATCCACTGCCCCTCAAACACACAGCAGCATACTTTAATGTTTTCAGTGCGTACATTTCCTTTGTGTGTTTGTATTGCCGTTTCCCATTACCGACGTTTCCATCCAGAACTGACTCTATCCTCTTTGCCTGCTTGAATTTATACATTTATTTATGAGCTGATCTCTGTTCATTAACTATAATGTAAATAACATTGTGACACCCGGCAGCAGAGAATTGGATCCCATTGTGCGTTATTATAAATCTCTGGACTGGGATAAGTCATGTGTGGGTAGATATTGAGTTTGAGAGGTCAGGATCAGCTGTGTGTTTTTCAGGGGGCAAACAGCGTGACCGCCGCAGAACTTAGAGGATCATTACAGAGGCAGCGGCTCTCAAAAAGTGCCACATTCATCACATACTATCCTTTTAATGAATCCCTTGTTTATTTCTTCACTTGCTCTCATTTCACCATCAGCTTATTCAGAGAAAAACATGAGCATTTGCTTTTTAGGTATGCGGCCCCTATATATACATATTTATATATATACATTTTATTATTATATAATTATATATATATATATATATATATATACATTATTACCACTGCTTATCAGGAAAAGCATGAGCATTTGCTTTTAAGTCAGCTGAAGCTTTCAGAAACACAGCGGCGACACTTTGGGCTGCGCGTCTTTTATGTGCTTTAGCATTTGCCTCTGCGTGTTGCTCGTTTTCTCGATCCCGGGAATGATAAGATGACTCCCCTTAAATATCCAAATGTCATGCGGCCCATCCAGTCAGTGCTGATATGAATAAACTCTCTGTTAGATCAGATGAGATGTAAGCATTCTGGGTAGAAAATGTCTGAGCGTGGCTTCATTTGCTCTCTGCTGTCAACAGTAGTTGAACCCCTGGGCTGTCAACAGCAGCCAATGCCTTCGAAACGTGCTGTTTGCCTGCATGTTTATGTCATATTTTATCCTGCTAGATCTTGTGTTGTTGTTGTTTGTTGTTGTTAACAAAAACCTATTAAAAATTTTTAAAGCTGGTAACTTAAACTTAAAGGAGACCTATGATGCCCCTTCAAAGTGTAATATAAGTCTCTGGTGTCCCCAGAATGTGTCTGTGAAGTTTCAGCCAAATACCCCAGATCATTTATTATAGCTTGTCAAATTTTCCCCTATTTGGGTGTGTGTGTGTCCCTTAAATACAAATGAGCTTCTTTCCAGAAGAGGGCGGAGCTTTAACAGCTCAACACAACAAAGCTGGAGAATCTCACGCAGCCAAAATGAGGATTGTCAGTAACGGTGTTCAGCCTTACATTGTTCAAACCGGAGTCGACACTGATGGAGAGACTCAGGAAGAAGTTACAACTTTTAGAATGAAACTGGATGTTTCTGAATGGTTACTGGATAAATGTATGTAGTTGCTGTGGAGATGATTCAACTCATCCACTAGCATGTGCCGTCATGTTCATCTTTTTTTGTTGAATTGACCCTCGTTTGTGAAGCAGTCCGGCGTAAAATGACAGCATGACAACAACACTCTACTACAACAACTCTTCCTCTCCTCTAAAGCAGCCCAACATGACCTCACCCCCTTTGTTGCATGTTCTCGGGGGCGGGGTTTATGCAAATTTTAGTGTTTGTTTGTGATGTCACTAACCCAGGAAGAAGCTTGTTGTAATCCTTAAAAAGTATTTTCTGTTAAAGAAAATATCTCTCTTTGCATTGAACTTTGAGCGTTGTAACTTTGCAGATGTTGTTTATGATAAAACAGCAACATTACACACTAACTGAAGTTGAAATCATAATCAACCAAACCGTTAAGCTACTTGCCAAAGCAGCATTTCTCATTTTTATTTAGTTTAACTTAATGTACTAAAATAAAAATGATCTAAAATGATACAATAATCTCTGACTTGTTTTGGCAGACTTCTTGCACCTTTTGAGCCAGTTTGAGATCTCTTCTGAAACTCTAGTGGAGACACATTTGAGATCACGTGGATATTCTGAGATGGATTCTCTTCAGAAACAGCAGATATCTCACAAGTGAGTTTTTTTCCTGTCTGATTATTAGTTTTGTGCAGTTGCAACGTGTGTGAAATGCAAGTAGTTTTGTGCTTGCGCAGCACGTGTTTACGTGTGCAAAGGTGTGTGGGTCACCGCGGCCCTCTGGGGTTTGAGGCCTGATTTGTTCTGCATACGTCAGCAGGTTACATCAGAGGAAATTACACCGGCGCACAGTGGAAAGGACTAATCGAAATTCACCAATAGACAAACACACACACACTTGTACAGAAACACAGATTGTATTTCTAAAGGTCAAAGGTCAAAACAACTCAACCATGTGTCTTTACACTAGTGCCAACACAGTGTGACACCAAAGAGAGAGTCTGTGGCTGCGTCCGAAATCGTGAACTCTCTTGAGTAGGTACTTATTTTGAATAAGTACTTTGCAAGCACTAAAAAGGTATGTATGTATTTATATAAAATTAATGTATATTTTAGTGTTTGATAACTGCTTTGATTCTGGATATTTCCAAATTATGATGCATTATCTAATGTTAATAAATTGAACCTTATTGTAAAGTGGGGTGGGGATACGCAAAACATTTGTAAAGTAAAAAATATATAGTTTAAATAAGTGTTTGAAAGTAAATAACATCAACAGGATTGTACACTGTTTAGATTTGTTGTGTCCCAAAGCAACATGATGATGAGGAATAAAGGCACAAGAAAATATTTGTATAAATCTGTATGACGAGGACTTTCATATGCTAATTTCAGCGTTACCTTTACAAGAACCCCTGCAGGATGACTTTTAAAGACAAACAACAGACAGTTGAGCCGACAATCGCTAAATCAAGTTGACACAAAGGAACCGTCCAGAAATGTTTAACCATCACAGCGAGTAAAATTTGGACGCAATAAAAACATTGTCACATTAAAACTCATCTCGAATGCCTTTCAACTGACGTTCAGTTTGTTATAAAAACCTCCAGATCCGGAGACGTGCGGGACAGAAGGCCAAAGATCCTCCCCAATGAGGAGAACACAAAACAAACTGTAAAAATAGATGAAACATCCTTCGTCTTGACATCTCTGAACAGGCCCAGACACATGCCGCTGATTGAAGACGACGACATTCAAAGCACACCTCCGATAGAAAAAAAGCCCTGATTCGACTCATTACTGCACTTCAAACCCTGCTCAGTGCCGACACGCTGTGCAGCCGAATCATAATTAAGCTGCATAAATAGCAAAACTCGCAGAGGAGGCAGTGCTGTTACGTCAAGGGATTGATGCTGAAGACGACAGGGATGCTGGAGATTTCGGACATCTTGAAGCACGATGACTGAATCAAAGGCTCTGCGGGGGTCAAAGAGGACTAAGTTGGTACTAAAGATCTTGTTTTTAGTGATCGAACCCCTGCCGTGCGTTTAGCACACTGTTAACATAGCAGCCAAGCTATAAAGCGCCACGTTGCATGGCTTTATGTAAAGTGACCAACCACAGTGCATTTTGTTTTTATGAACTGTTTAAGGGCCAGTTTATTTGCAACATATTAAACCACAGACATAAAATAAAGTTTATGTATATCATATATATATATATATATATATATATATATATATAATATGTGTGTGTATATGTATTATTGATTATTATTTCATGCCAGTATGATATTATATCAGTATCATAAAATAAATTTTATGCACACGATTTACTATTTCGTTCCCCTCGATTTGGTAAATTGTGCACATGATTTACTATTTTGTTCCCTAGATTTGGTAAATAATGCACACGATTTACTATTTTGTTCCCTAGATTTGGTAAATTGCACAATTTACTATTTTGTTCCCTAGATTTGGTAAATGCACCCGATTTACTATTTTTGTTCCCATTTTGGTAAATTGGTGGTAACTATTTTTCCCTTGATTGGTAAACTGTGCACACGATTTTTTATTTTGTTCCCATCCATTTTGTAAATGTGCACATGATTTACTATTTTCGTTCGTCGATTGGTAAATTGTGCGCACGATTTTACTATTTGTGTTCCTCGGTTTTGCTAAATCGTGTGCACAATTTCTATTTAGTTTTGTCGATTTAGTAAATGTGCGCACAATTTTACTATTTTGTTGTACCTTGATCTTGCTAAATCGTGTGCACAATTTTGTTCATCGATTTGGTAAATCTTGTGCTCGATTTGCTATTTTGTTCCATCGATTTTGGTAAATTTTGCACACGATTTACTATTTCATTCCATTGATTTGCTAAATTTGTGTGCTGATTTACTATTTGTTCCATCGATTTGCTAAATCGTGCACACGATTTACTATTTCATTCCATTCGATTTGGTATTGGTGCACGATTTACTATTTTGTTCCATCGGTTTGCTAATCGTGGGCACATTTACTATTTAGTTTCGTCGATTTAGTAAATCGTTGCGCACATTTACTATTGGGTTACCTTGATTTGCTAAATCGTGTGGCACAATTTACATTTAGTTTTGTCGATTTAGTAAATAGTGCGCACAATTTACTATTTTGTTACCTTGATTTGCTAAATCGTGTGCACAATTTTGTTCACTGATTTGGTAAATCTGTGCTCGATTTGCTATTTTGTTCCATCGATTTGCTAAATCGTGCACACGATTTACTATTTCATTCCATTGATTTGCTAAATTGTGTGCTCGTTTACTATTATCGATTGCTTAAATCGTGCATCACGATTTACGATTTGGTAAATTGTTGCACGATTTACTATTTGTTCCATCGGTTTTTTTTTTGCTAAATCGTGTGCACAATTTACTATTTAGTTTCGTCGATTTAGTAAATCGTGCGCACAATTTACTATTGGGTTACCTTGATTTGCTAAATCATGTGCACATTTTGTTCACTGATTTGGTAAATCTTGTGCTCGATTTGCTATTTTGTTCCGTCAATTTGGTATATCGTGCACACGATTTACTATTTCATTCCATTGATTTGCTAAATTGTGCAAGATTTATTATTTTGCTAAACTGTGTGCATGATTTAGCCTACTATGTTTTTTTGCTACATGTCATAACTTATGAACAAACGTTCTTCCAGTAACATTAATAGAATTTTGCATCCAAAATGTTGGATGTTTAGAACGTTCAGAAACAACATTTTCATAACTTAATGGGGCCGTTAACATTAGTATTTTTTGTTAGCTGGGATCATATGTATACATATGTGAAGTTTGCAGTAAACAACTACACCTCATCCCCCCACACCCCCAATCGCGATTGAATGTCATTTATGTCATTCGTTTACTGTGGTGAACAATATATGAGGTACTAACGGACATGAGCATGCCAGTACTTTAACATCAGCCGCAGATCAATGACTGTCGGAGGCGTCGTTTACTCGCTGGGCCGGTCCGTTCACCGCGTGTGGCCTGACGCCTGATGTTTACGCCGCTCGTTCCAGCTTTCCACTAACTCTCGCCGACTTTAAATGAAAGCCCATATTCACAGACAGCTCAACATGTCTTTCTGTCAAGAGCCGCATATGAGATTGAACCCGGGGTGAGTATTTTAATCTCATCTGAAGGCAGATAGCTTTAATATTTTTATCTACTCTAACAGGCTAGTGGAAAGCGAGAGCGAACACATTTAGATGAGATTATGTCGGGCACAGTTTGAGCTCAGCGCATGTGGACGCGCTCGAGCGAAACACGCGTGGGAGAACGCGCTTACTCACACTTAATAATTCAACATTTTCAGCGCAAATGAACCTTAATAATTTGAAATTGCCATAGCGGCCCCACTGAGAAAGTGAAATCGTTCAGATGCTTCTGCAAACATCCCCTGATGAGAAACAAAAGATTTGCAGTAAGTCAACAGTGACCGGTTTCTGCTCGGAGACGCAGCTGCTGAATATTTCAGGCGAAAGAGCATAAAATGAAGTTATTGACACAAAACCAGGGCTTCCCTCTGAACTGACAGCCAATGTGAACAAAATGATAAAAGTTTAAAGAATCGGCATCAATATCTCAGTTCATCTCCATTCCTCCAGGGAAGCCTGGCTTTGAAGCGCGTGTTTGTCAATAGTCAACAATCTTTATTTATGGACGCTCTTCAGAAGGGCTGTCAGATGGGACATTTTGGTGCAGAATGACACTAAATCTTTCAGATTCTGTCATTATTCTCGCAGGCCGCGGCCCTGATACGGGAACAGCTTGCAGTCTTGAGCACCTGTGCTGGTAAACTCTAACTCAGCATTGTGTCTCGCTCTCTCGCGCTCATGCGGATAACCTCTCGCTCTGGATCTGCCTGAGGCTAAAGTAGAGCTAAAGATTTTTCATAGAGTTCACTTGTACTTGGATCCTTCATTTCTGCGTTTCTGAGTGTTTACACACACACACACACACACTCAAACACACATACTCAGATTTAGCCTATTGGTTATAATAGTGCATATATATATATCGAGTGCACACTGGGATTTTGCCATTGGAGAAGAAACTGTTGAAGATTTCTTTCATTATAGGACTAAATTCGCAAGTGTATGACATGCTCACAGTTGCCTATTAATTGCTTTTTTTGCAATTGGGTTTATGACAGTGGAAGTTTTGGTTGCACTCTTGCATTTCTCCATTGATCGTCATTTGAATGCAAAATTTTGCCAGTGCTCAAGTTTTTGAGTTGTGTGCCATTCAGAACTGAACCCGAGAATAACAACACTTCATTTCACAGAATGCATTGCCTCTAGGGTGTGAACAATTCCATTCACCTTCAAACTCATGAGCTAAAAAAAGGCAGTTCTTTAATTCTATTTTTTCCTTCTTTGTTTTTGCAGTGCCATCAGTGATGTCAGGACCTCTTTTTCCAGCAGCTCATGATTCAAAAAAGACCTGTATGTGCAGAAATGAGTGTCTGAAGATCAGCAGAATTCAAAGCAGCTCATGTGCAGACCGGAGATGAGTGTGAACGCAAATGGTAAGTTACCTTATAACTAAACTATTCAAACTTTTCCTCTCCAGATAGTTACTCACCACCACAGCACACTCATCTCTTTCCCCAAAAACCCAACTGAGATGAAAGCAGAGATGAAATAGAGTCTTAACTGCAGTGCTGCTGAGGGAAGAGCATGATTCATGACTCCTCAAACCCATCCAAACGCTGTTAACCTCGCGTTCGCCTCTACAGCTGGACTCCGGCCAAGCCATGATTATTCCTTCGGAATATCCTCTCCGCACGGAAAGGACATCAACAATCGCCTGATCGTGCCAGATTAATTTCAACGTCACCCGAATTCGTTTAGCGAGTTGATTGTTAAATTGATTTAATTATCGGATCCCTCTTAGTGACATTGATCTACTCTCGCTAATAGGAGTCACCTATGCATGTAATTGGCTTTGATGCATATCAAACCGAGGGCGCGCGCAAACAGCTCGCAGAGAACGGCAGATTTAGTTATCACTTTTAAAGGGCAGGATGAAGCAGCCAGATCGAGTTTTCCAACATGAACACAAATATGGCCTTTCGCGTGATGGATTGTGGCATGGCTTGGCATTAATCTCTTCATATTTTGACTCGTTTGGCTCATGGATTCTGCATATTGATGCAGTCTGCCTGGAGCATTAGACGGCTGTGTTTATGTAGGGTCAGGCATCTTTATTAACAATGTTCCCTGCTCATTTAGTCCCTGCTCGCTCTAGATTGCACTAATTAGCACACGACACCCGTTTTACTTGCGTAACGTGATGCATTGCAAGGTGAAATATGTAGAGTAGGACTTTATGCATCAGGAATTGAATGATTGTGAAAACTGAATTTGAGGGATTTCTGATGTCTGCTGAAAAAGAAAGGCGTTTCAGGGGCGAGGCAAGCTGTTACATTTTCATTAAAGATTATGAAGACAAAACACTTTACATGCAATAATGAATTGTTCACAATAAGGCCAGTGTGTATTAAGGAAATAAATAGGGTCTGAACAGCAGAGCATTAAAAAAAAAAGAAAAAAACGATGCATGTGCATGATGAATGTCACTGTAAACTGGTATAAGTACTCATTTACACTGTCAACCAATTAAGAATTATTAAAAAATGATTACAAAAATGGTTTATTCTCAAGTATTTTAATTCCTTTAAATAAATAATTAAATCATTAATTTAAATATAAAATATATACAAATAAATACATATAAATACATATATATGTTAAATAATTTAAATCTCTATCTATCTATCTATCTATCTATCTATTATATATATATATATATATATATATATATATATATATATATATATTAAAATATAAATTAATTATAATAAAGTAATAAATGATATAAAGATTATATATAATGAATTTATAATTATTAATTTATTAATATATATATATAAAATGTAATTATAATAAAGTAATAAATGATATCAAGATTATATATAATGTATTTATAATTATTTATTTATATATATATTTTTTTTTAAATAAAAAAATAATAATAAAAAGTGGTTTTAAAGTATTTAATTTAAGTAATTAATTAAAAAAAAATATATATACATATATAATTATTAAATATATATATATATATATAATATATAATATATATTATATATATATATATATATATATATATATATATACTTTAATTTAATTAATTTAAAATTTAAAAAAAAAACTGGTAACTGGTATCACTGTCAACCAATTAAGACTTATATTATTATTATTATTAGTTTTTAAAATTATTGTTAATTTTATTTATTTTTATTCTCAAATATTTTTATTCCTTTAAGCAATATATTATATATATATATAATATATATATATATAATTAAATAAAAATGTAATAAATTATGATATTAAGATTTATATAATTTGTATTTAATTTATTAATTTAATACAATTTAATTCATTTAATTATAAAAATAATAAATATATAGAATTTTCTCCCAGACAGCCAAAAGCCAACTTTTCCAATCGGATTAAATATGTTTTATTAAATTTGCTTTTAAATTTTTAAACACAAAAGGAGAAAAATGTTGAACGACATTTCTATTTCCACAGTTTCATTATGACTTAAATTTTGTCCTAAAAAAACCTGTTAAACCCTTGTGAAGGCTAAAACAAGCTAACTATTGACAGCAGTGTAGTTCAGTGTGTCTTGTGGAGTAAACACAAGAGTCTTTAGTAAATGTAAACAGATGTCAACATATCTGAACATCATGCCTTACAGTGTAAATTGAGGTTGAAGAATATGAAGGTGGATCTGCTCTTACTGCAGAAGAAAGTAAAGTTTAAGATCGAGCGGCTGGCAGACTGTGAGGTGTGTTTGTATTCATGCCGCACGTCAGGGATAAAGAGCCGCGTCAGAAGCAGCGCAGCATGACTAAGCCCTCAAATGCCTGTTACAGCACATTTTTAAACACAAACACAAGTTGTTCAGGCTGGAGTTCACATGACCCTCAGATCCTCCAATCCCGACGGACCGCCATCAAAAGCTGCCAACACCTGGATCCATCTGGAAACTCCCCCGTCGCCAGCAACCGAATCGAGCATATTAAACCTGAAAGACCAATCAGCTGCCGCCCCACATCCAATCCAGTCTCTCTCCCACTCGTACCACCACGCCGCTCGTTAGAGGCGATGGATAATTAGTTTTGCGCCTGAAACTTGAGGTTTCACTCCTCCTCCAACCAAAAAAGAATTATAAAAACAAGCGTGACCTTAATAACCAGATGAGAAGGACCGTGCGGAAGAAGACAGAAGGAGTTGCATCAGCGTTTTGTTGATCTGTTTATCCAGCTGTGTGTGGGTGCGTGCGGAGCTCTATTCTCCAGGTTTTCATTTTTCATTCTCTTTCGCTTTATTCTTTCCAGGGATGTTCTGGGACTGAAAATGCCGGCTGAATACAGGCGATTGCCTGCTGTGTTACTGTTCATGTACTGTGATCCAAAAGTCTGAGACCACATTGAAAACTGCCTTTTTTCCCACCATTTTAATTTTAAACAAAAATGTTATGAGGTAAACTACCATTCACAAGTTAGGAGTCAGTTAGTTAGAAATGAATACACATTTAATTGATCGAAAGTGACAGTAAAGACGTTTTTATGTTACAAAAAGATTTCTATTCAAAAAAATGTTGCTCTTTTCAACTTTGTTCATCAAAAAATCCTGAAAAACAAAATCTTTCACAGTTTCCACAGAAATATGAAGCAGCACAACTGTTTTCAACATTGATAATAATCATAAATGTTTCTTGAGCAGCAAATCATCATATTAGAATGATTTCTGAAGGATCATGTGACACTGTAGACTGGAGTAATGATGCTGAAAATTCAGCTTTGATCACAGGAATAAATTACACTTTACAGTATATTCACATAGAAAACAGCTGTTTTAAACTGAAATAATATTTCACAATTTTACTGTTTTTATTGTATTTTTAATTAAATAAATGCAGCCTTGGTGAGCAGAAATTTGTTCAAAAAAATCATTTTTGAATGTTAGTGTAAAATTAAACACTATTTTAATGACAATTATTATTTATTCATTTCTATATTTAAAAGTAAATGAGTGACACAGATGATCTGTACAGAAATCATGTTTGTTAAATCAAACATTTTTACTTTTCTGAAATGTAATTTTTCTAATAAAAATATTTTTATTTCCTGAGTCTTTACACCTTCCTGTTTTTTCTGTCCCTCTATTTCTCCCCCTCCATCCCCTTGTTTTCCCTCCTCACACGCGGTTGTTCGATCACAGTCTTCTCCTCCTTCTGGTTTGTCAGTCAGCAGGATAACGTGCTAACGCGCAGCCCTGTTGCTTTTAACACATGTGGAGCGAATGGAGGCGACCTGTGGAGGCCACTCGCTGTGAACAGCGGCGTGTGACTGCGAGCAGACAGACTCTGTTGCTGCTGTCAGGTGGAGGGTGAATAACGTGCTAACGACTTAAACCAGCGGAGAGCGAGTGTGAGGACGATCGGAGAGCCCGGCGAGAATGACGTGTTTTGCAGGACCGAGGCAGCGGAGTAAGAAACCACACAGCCGATCTGTATCTAGGCCACAGACTGAGAACAGCGAGGGTCCTCGGGGAGGATAAACATGCAACTCCACTCGCCGCACAACAACAACAGGCAGTGAAATGGAAGCTGACAGAACACACACCTGCAGAAAAACAGTGTTATACAACCATGGCAATGAATTGGGAACAAAATCATTTATTTATCATGTACATGTACATATAAACATGTAAAATGAAAATTTATTCTATTTACTTTTTTACTCTTGGTCTTATTGTTAAGGTTCCATCAGTGTTAATTCCAAAAAATAAGAATAGAATATTTAGTCATTTTCTCCACCTCTGAAACCACTTTGTTTTGGCTGATGTTAAAGGCACAATATGTAATTTTCACCACTAGAGGTCACTTACTCAAAACAAAAGGCGTAGCTTGATGACGCCTTGATTTGGCGGAATCATGGGAGGTGTTGTCTTCACGTCTACAGCCGGTGGACTTGGGCAGAAATCATATTCATGGATGAGCTAATGTATTACAAGATTTTGATGTTTTTGATGTTTCCATGGTTTCTACAAAATAAGACCGGAAATCAAGGGTAATGCGGGTATGATGTCATTGATAGGCGACGCATGGCCTGTTGCATGAAGCTAGTTGAACAAACTCTGAGTTTCAGAGAAGGTTTAGAGTTGACAAATCCAGTTAAATCCAACCTGGTTTAGATCAGGATCAACTGTTGCACCACGCTCGGTATAAACATTCAACTAAGGCTTAATCCAGAGTTTGCAAAACGCGTGCACCTGAAAGTGTGACACGTGCGGCAAACAGCCAATCACACGGAACAAGGAGAACGTCAGTTTGATTCACTTCTCGCGAGAGAGCCGCGCAATTCATGTCTCTTCCGAAGATTAAGAGATCGTTATGAAAAATATGAAATTAAACACATTTACAAAGCAGGAATAAACACTGCTGCAGTGAAAGTTTGAGAAGGCAGCTGAAAGAAAATATCTGACTATATCAATGCATGTGAATCAAACAAATAGACCAAATAATATAGTTTCACAAAGAGCTCAAAAGAATACATGTCAGCTTAATCTGTTTATAAGCTTTATATATTATGCATGTATAATATATTTTTTTTTTATTTAAAAGCAAAGTTTAATATTGACAATTAATATAATAGGCCTAATACGAATGTCATGAATTTTTCATAATTTTAATTTATTTAATATAAATATTATTAATAATTAACAGAAAATGTTGAGCAATTTTGTCTCTAAAATGTTTTCACTATAAACTGATTTAATTTGGAGCAAGAGATACATTAATATGCTTTATTGCATCAGATACATGTCACTTTACTCACAGCTGATTGGTCGCTAACTCAGAATAAAACCTGCTCCAGAGCAGGTTAGCCGTGTAGCGAAAGTTACCATAGCAATGAACCCCGCTAAAAACCAATCCACCTTCATGAGCCCGAAAAAACAGAGTTTGCTCAAAGTAATCTTGAACTTACCTGGGTAGTAACTGAAACCGGCTTTGTGCAACAGGCCACTGGTTAAAATTGCTTATTTCTCTGGATTTAAACTTTCTTGAAACATTTGGGATAATCTTACGTATTGTGCCTTTAATGATATGAAAACAAAACATTTCCATTGGGATGTGTGGAGATGCTCTTCTAGCCTTCATGTTCCAGTCAGCCTCCTATTGAACACTGATATTCACCATCCAATCAATTCCCAATGGATAAAATCAAGTCCTGTCCTACATGTTTTCTTTCTCATTAAAGAAGTAAAATAAATTGCGAACAACGTTTCATGTTTACTTTAAAGGAACCTTTTGCATAAACATGAAAGTTCTTCTTTACTTGCCCTCATGTTGTTGCAAACCTGTAAACTGTTAATTGCTTGGAGAAATTTTTAAAAATCTTTATGGAAAAAAAAAGACACCAAAAGAGCATAAAAATAGTGACTGTGTCTGCTAAAGCTATACAATCTGTTCCTTTAAGGTGTGACACATGTTTAGATGAAATGCAGATCAGTGTCTCGGTGTGTGTGCATTTCAGGTTATTTTTTCAATCTGTGTGTAATTGTTTCCATGACTATCATTATAGTATATTTTAAACACACACACATAAAGAGATACGCAGCCAGTGTGAGAGTGGTAGAGAGATGAGGGCTGAATTCAGTAAGGCCTCAGGGCACAGTTTTATTATCTGATACACGGCGCTTCACACTGTGTGTGTGTGTGTGTTCCTGTGTTTCACGTAGATTACAGCACAAAGCTTCCATGATCTCAGCAGCTGTGAGTGTGTAAGTCAGTTTTATTATAGTGAAGAGAGCGAGATCAGCATCCCTACATGGGGTTAAATAAAAGAAGTCTCAAACATGCTGCTAAGCACTTGCTAGGGTCTTCAGTGTGGTTGTTAGATAGTTGCTTACTGGACCAATTCAGAGGTGCCAATCCCAAGTTTTTTGTGGTGCCAGGATACATGAGTGGTTGCTAGGGTGTTTGCAGTGTTCTGAGTAGTTACTAGGATGTACTAGACAGTTTTGTTAGGGTGTTGTGGAAGGTTGCCAGGGTGTTGCTGTGCATTTGCTAGGGCATATCTTGGTGGTATCTAGGGTGTTTTAAGTGTTTTTGGGTGGTTGTTAACAGGTTGCTAGGGTTTTCTGAGTCGTTACTAGGTAATTGTTTACTGACCCAATTCAAAACACCCAATCCAAGTTTTTTTGTGGTGGCAGAATACATGTGGATGATTGCTAGGGTGTTGCTATGCAGTGTTCTGAGTAGTTACTAGGATGTACTAGACAGTTTTGTTAGGGTGTTGTGGAAGGTTGCCAGGGTGTTGCTGTGCATTTCCTAGCGTATATCTTGGTGGTATCTAGGGTGTTCTAAGTGTTTTCCGGGTAGTTGTTAAGGCGTTGCTAGGGTCTTCTGGGTGACCTCTTTGTTTTTTTACTGGTCGAATTCAAAACAGCCAATCCAAGTTTTTTTTGTGGTGCCAGGATACATGTGAGTGGTTGCATTTGTTATGACCTATCTTAGTGGTATAGGGTGTTCTAAGGTTTTCCTGGTGGTTGTTAAGGAGTTGCTAGGGTCTTCTGGGTGCTTACTTAGGTAGTTGTTTACTGGCACAATTCAAAACAGCCAATCCAAGTTTTTTATGTGGTGACAGAATACATGTGTGGTTGCTAAGGCATTGCTATGCAGTGTTCTGAATAGTTGCTAGGATGTACTAGACAGTTTTGTTAGGGTGTTGTGAAAGGTTGTCAGGGTGTTGCTGTGCATTTGCTAGGGCATTTTTTAGTGGTATCTAGAGTTTTAGGTGTTTTCTGGGTGGCTGTTAAGGCGTTGCTAGGGTCTTCTGGGTGGTTACTAGGTAGCTGTTCACTGGCCTGATTCAAAACTGCCAATCCAAGTTTTTTGTTGCTAGAATACATGAGTTGTTGCTAGGACGTTGCTATGCATTGTTCTGAGTAGTTTCTGGGATGTACTAGACAGATTTGTTAGGGTGTTGTGGAAGGTTGCCAGGGTGTTGCTGTGCATCTGCTAGAGCATATATTGGTAGTATCTAGGGTGTTTTCCAGGTGGTTGTTAAGACATTGATAGGGTCTTCTCTGTGGTTGCTAGTCAGTTGCTTACTGACCCAATTTTAAATAGCCAATTTCTGTTGCCAGGATACATGTGGGTGGTTGCTAGGGTGTTGCTATGTGGTGTTCTGAATAGTTGCTGGAATGTGCCGGATGTTAGTATGTTGTGGAAGGTTGCCATGATGTTGCTGTGCAGTTGCTAGGGCATATCTTGGTGGTAAATAGAGTGATCTGAGTGTTTTCTGGGTGGTTGTTAAGGTGTTGCTAGGGTCTTCTGGGTAGTTGCTTACTGGCCCATTCAAAACAGTAATTTCTGAGTTTTGTGGTGCCATGATAGATGTGGGTGGTTGCTGGGGTATTGCTATGTGGTGTTTTGAGTTACTGGGATGTGTTATGATGGCATTCTAGCATTCTGTGTAGTTGCATTTCTTGGTGGTATCTAGAGTTTCCAAGGTGTGTCTGGGTGATTGCTAGGTAGTTGCTTACTGGCCAAAATTAAAAACTGCCAATCCCAAGTCTTGTGGTGCTAGGATACTTGGATGTTGTGAGTGGTTACTAGGGTGTTGCTAGGTAGATACTTACTAGCCTGAGTCAAAACAGCCCATCCCCAAGTTTTGTTGTGCTTGCATGTGTGTTGTGACAGGTTGACAGGGTGTTGCTGTGCAGTTGCTTTTTTGTCAAAAAGTCAAAAGCCCATACAATTTGCTGGTCTTGTTTGGTGGTTTTAGGAGGGTTTTGTGTACATATCAGGCTAAAAAACAGCATTCCAACTAGCTAAACAGTCTTGAAAAACCATCCATAAACAGAGCGCACTGTGGGTTTATGTGTAAGTAAGTAGGCAGATTGTCTTTGCACAAACAACTGTATCCTAACAGCACGCGTGAGTGCAATAATAACATCCTAATCCAGATCTGTAAATCTCCTGGAGTGCTGGTGCGTGGGTCATGCTGACGAGCGTTTACATATGGAGCGCTGCGGAGCGTCTTTTCTCCTTGATAAATGATTCTGTGAGTGAAAATGCTGAGTTAACTGTACAGATTCCACTCTGTGCCGTTCACCTTGAATAAGGACGTGCACGCCATCTATTTATGTCCCCAGTATGTGCTGCTGTTTCTCAGCTCAATTCTTCAGCTTTTGTTCAACAAAACAAAAGCTTACAGAAACATAATGTTTTGTAGAAATCCAGTGCGTACCGGTGAACTTTGGCTAATCTCTGTAAGAATGAGTTATACCGCAATCCCTGACGTGAGAGCTGCGTACCAACTGAATGCAAGCACGTGGATGAGGTCATAAGGTCAGTGTTTTCACCTGGTTAAGCTGCTGTCAGATGTGTTAAACCGGTTTAACCAGTGGAAATGAGGCTAGGTTGAGGTTCTCTGAGGTGTCATCACACATCTGGGGTTTTCTGGAGTTCATAGTCTCAAAGATCCCTTTTTAATGCAATACAGCTTTATTATGCCAGATTCAGTTGTGTACTGTACATATTTATGTAATCATACATTTTATATATATATATATATATATATACAGCTATGGAAAAAATTAAGAGACCACTCCAAGTTCAGAAATCAATGTTAAGTGGTCTCTTAATTTTTCCATAGCTGTATATATAACAGTGGGTACAGAAAGTATTCAGACCCCCTTAAATTTTTCACTATTTATTATATTGCAGCCATTTGCTAAAATCATTTAAGTTCATTTTTTTTCCTCATTAATGTACACATAGCAACCCATATTGACAGAAAAACACAGAATTGTTGACATTTTTGCAGATTTATAAAAACGAAAAATGAAATATCACATGGTCCTAAGTATTCAGACCCTTTGCTGTGACACTCATATATTTAACTCAGGTGCTGTCCATTTCTTCTGATCATCCTTGAGATGGTTCTACACCTTCATTTGAGTCCAGCTGTGTTTGATTATACTGATTGGACTTGATTAGGAAAGCCACACACCTGTCTATATAAGACCTTACAGCTCACAGTGCATGTCAGAGCAAATGAGAATCATGAGGTCAAAGGAACTGCCTGAAGAGCTCAGAGACAGAATTGTGGCAAGGCACAGATCTGGTCAAGGTTACCAAAAAAAATTCTGCTGCACTTAAGGTTCCTAAGAGCACAGTGACCTCCATAATCCTTAAATGGAAGACGTTTGGGACAACCAGAACCCTTCCTAGAGCTGGCCGTCCGGCCAAACTGAGCTATCGGGGGAGAAGAGCCTTGGTGAGAGAGGTAAAGAAGAACCCAAAGATCACTGTGGCTGAGCTCCAGAGATGCAGTTGGGAGATGGGAGAAAGTTGTAGAAAGTCAACCATCACCAGTCGGGGCTTTATGGCAGAGTGGCCCGACGGAAGCCTCTCCTCAGTGCAAGACACATGAAAGCCCGCATGGAGTTTGCTAAAAAACACCTGAAGGACTCCAAGATGGTGTCTTGTCCTTCATGTGTCTTGCACTGAGGAGAGGCTTCAGTCGGGCCACTCTGCCATAAAGCCCAGGTGGAGGGCTGCAGTGATGGTTGACTTTCTACAACTTTCTCCCATCTCCCGACTGCATCTCTGGAGCTCAGCCACAGTGATCTTTGGGTTCTTCTTTACCTCTCTCACCAAGGCTCTTCTCCCCCGATAGCTCAGTTTGGCCGGACGCCAGCTCTAGGAAGGGTTCTGGTCGTCCCAAACGTCTTCCATTTAAGGATTATGGAGGTCACTGTGCTCTTAGGAACCTTGAGTGCAGCAGAAATTTTTTTTGTAACCTTGACCAGATCTGTGCCTTGCCACAGTTCTGTCTCTGAGCTCTTCAGGCAGTTCCTTTGACCTCATGATTCTCATTTGCTCTGACATGCACTGTGAGCTGTAAGGTCTTATATAGACAGGTGTGTGGCTTTCCTAATCAAGTCCAATCAGTATAATCAAACACAGCTGGACTCAAATGAAGGTGTAGAACCATCTCAAGGATGATCAGAAGAAATGGACAGCACCTGAGTTAAATATATGAGTGTCACAGCAAAGGGTCTGAATACTTAGGACCATGTGATATTTCAGTTTTTCTTTTTAATAAATCTGCAAAAATGTCAACAATTCTGTGTTTTTCTGTCAATATGGGGTGCTGTGTGTACATTAATGAGGAAAAAAAATGAACTTAAATGATTTTAGCAAATGGCTGCAATATAACAAAGAGTGAAAAATTTAAGGGGGTCTGAATACTTTCCGTACCCACTGTATATATATAATATATATATATATTATATATATTATCTAGAAGGAGAAGAGCAGATGAGCAGTATAAATCACCATCCAATTTCCTTATATTGAAGAAGTTGTTCAGACATTCAGCCTGACGTCTCAAAGAAAATAATACCGAGACGGAATGACATGAGGGTGAGTAAATGATTACAAAATGTTCATTTTTGCTGAATTATTTCTTCAGGATTAAGCGCAGGAAGTTTAATAAACAGTCAGGCCGCCCCACTTCAATTTAACACCCGGCGTTTTGATATTTGCTGATTGTTATGTGAAATATCCACATACTTCTGCTTAATCATTTTAATGATTCATTCGCCTCAGAAAGTGAAGAGGAGCTTAACTCAAGTCCTTGTCAGGAGATCTCGTGTCTCCTTGGAGAGAGGACACCGGGTCACAGGAGCCGCGGCTCTGCCAGACGCAGTCAACAGATGCAAATCTTCTGAATAGGCCTCATTAGCACTTAGCACTTACAACCAGACCAGATGTCACGCCAAACCTATTTTCATACAAATTCAGCTAATTAATTCGTGAAAAAACCTGCTGCTCCTTCAGGGAGATGAGGAAGAAATGGCACCATGAATCGTATTTAAATTCCCGTTTCCTAGCGGAGAGGAGCGCACCATTCATAATCTGGTTTGTCGGGATTAAAGAGAAAAGGGGAAATCACCATCACAATGGGGAAAACTGTCGTGCGTCTTTCCTGTGCTCATGAAATATGAAAAGGCGAGTCGGGCGCTCGCGACACGCAGGACTCTGGAACGGGCTTCACTCTGAAATACTTGCCGAGAATTAATCAACTGCAAAGGAAAATTATTATGAATTATCCATACTTTGTATGGGAATCTATATCCATCAACATGTGTGTAATGCACTTTTATGACAGTAAATAATGCATTTTGCAGCTGTAGAAATCAGTCCCTGAAGAAATTACTTTTCAAAAGCGACAGAAAATCACAGATTTGATTGCTTAAAACACTAAGTGCCTCACTATTACTGTTGTTTATATTTATCTATAAGCTGAATCTAGAGTACAGAATAATCTTGAGGCAGTGAGAAAACACCATGACCATAGCAACATCCTAGAAACATTTTAACCTGCATAGCAATGCCCTGGCAACCATCCTAGCATTATGGCAGTTCATTTTTTATGGACAAACATGACTTGCCTCTTCATTAGACCATAGAGATCGGTCTCTGAAGCATTACATGTGTTTAGGCTTTGAGTTTAAGTTATAAATTCTCTGAACCTTGAAAAACACGAGTTCAAAGATGCTCTGCTGTGGAGCACAATAATATTCAAATATTGAAAGCTGCACCGTCTACCCTCACCTTCAGGTCATGAATGTGTGATAAAAGGCTTCTGCTTGCGGTTTTCTCCCTCACATGCACAGGGCTTCAGGACCAGCTCAGTCCCTTTGAATACTCAGTACTGCGGCAAAAACACACAGCGAATCGTTTGACAGAATATTGAACTACAGCCGCTGCCATATCAGAGACCCTTGGCTTCAGTTTAGAAAAAGATATTTTTCTAGTTATTTCAACTGTCAAGCATTTTGAGCAATACCAAAATATTTATCATACAGATATATAAATATACACACACTGTGTATTATGTTATTTTTAATTTTATCATTATATACACAATGTTAAATGACCGTCTTCCTAATATTGTGTTGATGCCCCTTTTCCTGCCAAAACAGCCCTGACCCGTCGAGGCACGGACTCCTCTAGACCCCTGAAGGTGTGCTGTGGTATCTGACACCAAGATGTTTGCAGCAGATCCTTTAAGTCCTGTAAGTTGCGAGGTGGAGCCTCCATGGATCCCACAGATGCTCGATTGGATTGAGATCTGGGGAATCCGGAGGCCAAGTCAACACCTCAAACTCACTGTTGTGCTCCTCAAACCATTCCTGAACCATTTTCGCATTATCCTGCTGAAAGAGGCCACAGCCACCAGGGAATACCGTTTCCATGAAAGGGTGTACATGGTCTGCAACAATGCTTAGGTAGGTGGTACATGTCAAAGTAACATCCACATGGATGGCAGGACCCAAGGTTTCCCAGCAGAACATTGCCCAAAGCATCACACTGCCTCCGCCGGCTTGCATTCTTCCCATAGTGCATCCTGGTGCCATGTGTTCCCCAGGTAAGCGACGCACACGCACCTGGCCATCCATGTGATGTAAAAGAAAACGTGATTCATCAGACCAGGCCACCTTCTTCCATTGCTCCATGGTCCAGTTCTGATGCTCACATGTCCACTGTTGGCTCTTTCGGCGGTGGACAGGGGTCAGCATGGACACCCTGACTGGTCTGCAGCTATACAGCCTCATACGCAACAAACTGATGCACTGTGTATTCTGACACCTTTCTATCAGAACCAGCATTAATATATATATATATATATATATATATATATTAATATTGACTTGGTTTGGATAGACCAAAATAAAGCGTATTGTATTGTAAAAAAAATGTATTATCATGACTCGACTGAACAGGAACATTGATAATGTTGTTTGGAAACGTTGATGGATTCATGTTCTCAGCAGCCAATACTTCCTCACACAAAATGAATCATAGTCATCACAAGCTATATGTATTCTCAAGTGAAGTATGTTCAGTTATGTTTACTTTTATTATTAACTTTTTTTTCATGTTTTTGCAGCTGTCCTCATCTCGATCAGAAGAGACTTGAGAGCATCTGATCTATTGAACGGTCTAAATGTCTCTCCTACTGTTACCTGATGCTTTTATCCTAAATGAACCTCTTCTGTTTTTACACACTGCATTACTAAACAGTAAATTTAAGGAAAGTCCATTTAGAGCTGTGCAAAAATAATTTAACGTAAAGCCATTTTAGCTTGCTTGAATGCTCACAGATGCACTATTAGGATTATTGTAGTCTCCTCGTCCTCTACCACAGACACACTTTCACAGTGTACCGGTGGAGAAACCTTTTTAAGGACCACTGGCTTTTACAATTAGATGTATTAGCCATAGAAAAAGCAAAATTGGGGGGAAAAAAATCAATTTGTTGAAGCATAGAGGCCATTTTTCTTTAAGCAGGAGCGTCTGGGATGATCAGTTGAGTGTTTCAGCTGATGAATATTCTGCGCTTCATTAGACAGGCTGACTCTGACCTGAGGCCAGAAACATGCAAACTTTACACAAGTATACAGATGTGAATGCTTGGTCAATTTTTGCAACCTTAACATACTTGGAAGTTTTTTGTGTTTGCATGCATGCATTGAGTTCATGGAGAAACCTTGGCTTGAGCAGCTCCAAGGTCATGGGTTCGATTCCCAGCAAATGAATGCACTGTAAATCATTTTGGGTAAAAGCTTCTGACGGATGTAAATGAATGCTGTCCAGCTGTGATATGGCCAACATAGTTGTCCTTGGTTCTTCATCCTGCACATTTCCCTTCATATGTAGGCATTTTTCCTGCAGTCTTTTTCCAGAATATGAATTTGAAGCAGGAGCAAATGTCTTGTGTATTATTTTAAGCAAATTATTTGTGTCTGATAAACATCTTAAAAAGACCAGATTCATGTACCTTTAAAATCATTACCATTGTGCAAACATGCTGGACGTTGCTTTAACATCCAACAAGAAACATTTATTTAGAAACTTTATTTAAAGATTAAAGATTTTTACATGAATCAGATGTTTCTCATTGAGAAATCAAACATTATTCCACATGATCTGAATTGTTAAAAGTCTAAAATTAACTGTCTATTTGTTCCTTTTTAGGAGAATATAAAGAGAAACATCTGAGACACTGACTGAGAACTCCATTAATTCTCCTGAGGTATGAAAGACTGACCTTTGAGCAAAAAAACATCTGCTGACATTCATGGAAGAATAATACGAGACAGAGACCTTGAATAAGACAAGACAGAAGATGGTACATGTGAAATATTTTGAGGAAAGGATGCTGTTTTAATGAATCTGAGTGTGAAGTAAACAAGAGAGCAGCGGTGGGGTTTTATTGCGTCTCATGTTCTCTGAACCCATCACATTGCCGAGCGCTCCAGACACGATTAGCTTCATGGCTCTGGGCAAACATGGCATGTCGAGGAAGCGTTGTGCTCATTACAAATCTCATTCACGTCGCTCCCTGCGTCTCTTTCTTCAAAACCGGCCCCAACAGCCCCGCCGGCAGAGCTGAGTCCATTCACACTGCTCCGCTTTAATGTGCTCCAACCTTGCTGCTGCTCAAAGAAGAAGAACATTAACTAACACCTCTGGCTGATTTGCTTAATTTCTGTAAATGAGGCCTTTGGCCTCTGGAGTGACTTTTAGGTGGAGTGGATCATATTATTGTCTGGTGCCGCTGCCAGGGGCGGCTGGAAGGGTATTAAACCAGAGCTGCTCGAATTACGACTGTACGAGTGGGAAAGACTTCACCAGGTGACTCAAGCACATTAATTGATCTAACCGAGAAGCACAGAGAACACCATGACACAGCACTTTCAGAAGAACCAGATCAACACCTGGCCGTCAGTACAAACCAGAGCGATGATGTAACCTGTGCCCAGGTCAGAAAGAAAGAAAGAAAGAGTTGGCACAATCTTTTCAGTTTCCAACGAGTTTTCCAAACTATAGGCATTCTGGGTTGGTTGGTTAGTATTAGTTTCAGGTAAACTATATGTTTATAGTTAGCTTAGTTAGTTAGTAATAGTTGCCACAGTCTGTCCAGTTCCTTGAGAGTTTTCCAAACAATAAGTATATTGGGTTGTTTGGACAGATCGACAGATAGATTGTTGCCTAGTTAGTGTTAGTTTCAGGTAAACTATCTGTTTTAGTTAGTTTTGTTAGTAACAGTTGACACAATCTGTCCAGTTTCCAAAGAGTTTTCTGAAACATTCTGGGTTGGTTGGTTAGTGTTAGTTTTAGGTAAACCATCTGTTTTTAGTTAGTTAGTTCAGTTAGTTCAGTTAGTTAGTTAGGTGGTTAGTTAGTTAGTTAGTTCAGTTAGTAACAGCTGGCACAGTCTTTTCAGTTCCCAAAGAATTTTCCAAGTGATAAGCATTCTGTGTTGGTTGGTTAGTGTTGGTTTCAGGTAAACCACCTATTCATAGTTAGTAAGTTAGTTAGTTATAGTTATTTGGTTGGTTGGTTGGTTGGTTGGTTAGTTTAGTTAGTAACAGTTGACACAGTCCAGTTCCCAAAGAATTTTCCAAACGATAAGCATTCTGGGGTTGGTTGGTTGGTTGGTTAGTATTATTTTCAGGTAAACCACCTGTTCATAGTTAGTTAGTTATAGCTGGTTGGTTGGTTGGTTTAGTTAGTAACAGTTGGCACAGTCTGTCTATTCCAAGAGAGTTTTTCAGACAGTAAGCATTCTGGGTTGGTTGGTTAGTGGTAGTTTCAGGTAAACTATGAACAGGTGGTTAGTTATAGTTTAGTTAGTAACAGTTGGCACAGTCTATCCAGTTACCAAAGAGTTTTCCAAACAATAAGGATTCTGGGTTGGTTGGTTAGTGTTGGTTTCAGGTAAGCCACATGTTCATAGTTAGTTAGTTAGTTATAGTTAGTTGATTGGTTGGTTTAGTTAGTAACAGTTGGAACAGTCTGTCTAATTTCCAGAGAGTTTTCCAGATGATAAGCATTCTGGGTTGGTTGGTTAGTGTTAGTTTCAGGTAAACCACCTGTTCATAGTTAATTAGTTAGTTATAGTTAGTTGGTTGGTTGGTTTAGTTAGTAACAGTTGGAACAGTCTGTCTAGTTCCCAGAGAGATTTCCAGATGATAAGCATTCTGGGTTGGTTGGTTGGTTGGTTAGTGTTAGTTTCAGGTAAACCACCTGTTCATAGTTAATTAGTTAGTTAGTTAGTTAGTTAGTTAGTTAGTTAGGTGGTTGGTTGGTTCAGTTAGTAACAGCTGGCACAGTCTTTTCAGTTCCCAAAGAATTTTCCAAGTGATAAGCATTCTGTGTTGGTTGGTTTGGGTTCAGGTAAACCACCTGTTCATACTTAGTAAGTTAGTTAGTTATAGTTATTTGGTTGGTTGGTTAGTTTAGTTAGTAACAGTTGACACAGTATGTCCAGTTCCCAAAGAATTTTCCAAACGATAAGCATTCTGGGTTGGTTGGTTGGTTAGTATTATTTTCAGGTAAACCACCTGTTCATAGTTAGTTAGTTATAGCTGGTTGGTTGGTTTAGTTAGTAACAGTTGGCACAGTCTGTCCATTCCAAAAGAGTTTTTCAGACAATAAGCATTCTGGGTTGGTTGGTTAGTGGTAGTTTCAGGTAAACTAGAACAGGTGGTTAGTTATAGTTTAGTTAGTAACAGTTGGCACAGTCTATCCAGTTCCCAAAGAGTTTTCCAAACAATAAGGATTCTGGGTTTGGTTTCAGGGAAGCCACATGTTCATGGTTGGTTGGTGGTTAGTTAGTAACAGTGGCACAGTCTGTCTATTCCAAAGAGTTTTTCAGACAATAAGCATTCTGGGTTGGTTGGTTAGTGGTAGTTTCAGGTAAACTATGAACAGGTGGTTAGTTATAGTTTAGTTAGTAACAGTTGGCACAGTCTATCCAGTTCCCAAAGAGTTTTCCAAACAATAAGGATTCTGGGTTGGTTGGTTAGTGTTGGTTTCAGGGAAGCCACATGTTCATGGTTGGTTGGTTGGTTTAGTTAGTAACAGTTGGAACAGTCTGTCTAGTTCCCAAAGAGATTTCCAGATGATAAGCATTCTGGGTTGGTTGGTTAGTGTTAGTTCAGGTAAACCACCTGTTCATAGTTAATTAGTTAGTTAGTTAGAGTTAGTTGGTTGGTTGGTTTAGTTAGTAACAGTTGGAACAGTCTGTCTAGTTCCCAGAGAGTTTTCCAGATGATAAGCATTCTGGGTTGGTTGGTTATTAGTTTCAGGTTTTAGGGTTAGTTTCAGATAAAACATCTGTTTATAGATAGATAGATAGATAGATAGATAAGGTTAGTATCTGTATACCGATGCAGTAGTCTCAGTATTCGCTTTCACATGCTCGTTCATTCTTCCTGTGTCTTCTCTCTCACCCTCCTTGTTTCCTATTTTGTCTCCTGCTGTCTGTGTCTCTTTTATCAGGTGTTGTCTTTGATCCATCACAGATCTCTCTCCATCATCTCTTCATCTGTCACTCACGGCAGAGCCGGGTCAGCGCCGCAGCAGAACTTTGAGCGTGCTCTCCGTTCCTCCAGGACACTGCCAGTCAGCGCTCCACCGGAAAGCACGTCAATCACTGCGTTAGAAGGTTCCTGACACTTCATCATTTGTTAGTCGAGTGCTTATGGAATGGTTTTTAAAACAATACATAACACCACGGCACATGCAATAGTATCTTGAAACTGAGTTGGCTGACAGCACAACTTGTTGACATGCACTGCCTTCAAAGCACAATAAAATCTGCTTGTCGGGTGGTGCAATATCATTCACGTATGACTAACATAACCCAACACAACCCTTGAAAAGTATTTGTGGTTCTAAATGAAGTGTGGGAGATGATGCATTCCTCTCACATCCTCTGTTTCATTCAGAGTCTCTCCTTGTTCTGCAGGTCATCCTCAAAAACATCATCAGAGGATTCATTTTGAGGAGAATTATAAAAAAAGAAGCGATGTGCATTATACAAATTGATGTTATACAACTGAAATTGATATTGATCGCACACAGCGATCAAAGAATGAATCAATTCTGACCAAGACCAAATTTGCTGAGTGAACAAACAGCAGAGAGCATCTGTATGGGAGGCTGAGGACAGCATATGGCATATGGCAAAAAAAATAAATAAATAAATAAATAAAAAAACCTTCTTTTGTGTTACACAGAGAAAAGCAAATCATACAGTTAGAAAAGAACTAAGCTGCTAATTTTTGCTGGTGATCATCTTAAATAAACCACTCCAACACCTAGACTAGCATCAGACCAGCAATAACCATCAAATTTTCAGCAGGGTGACTTTCCACCCCTCCCTCCATCTCTCCGTGTCTTTGTGAAGCTCTGCGCGGGTGACACTCGTCAAACGGCTGTCATTGTTCATATCTCGCGGAGAGGTGAGAGCGTTACACAAACAGGCTGTGACACGACACGGCCGGTGTTAAGTGACAGTGTGTGATCCGCCGTCTGAGAACACGACCTTCTCCAGCGCCGCGTCTGCGGTGGTTCGGGGCCCTCTAATAAGACTGACCCCTCGCTGTCATGTACTGTTGAGATATTCACCGAGAGGCTGCTGGAGAAAAGATATAAATGTCACTCACAGCATTGCTTTAAAACGGTTGAGTCCATACAGTGGAAGTCCATTCCATGAAGAGGCTACAAACTGGCATCAAATTCAGCAACAAAGGTGCAAACACATGAATATTATTTGAAGTGAAAACATTAATTAGGATGTAACATTTCCCTTTTTCATTTGAAAATGTCACATTACTGAAGGAAAATGGATACAGTTTTATCCTGACCGTAAAAGACTAAAAGTGATCATAAAACTATCTAAACCACAGGAGTAATTCTGGTAATGAGCATATGGCAGCAGCCTCTGATAATGAACAGAAAGGTCATTAAAAGAGACGACAACATACGATACATAAAGAACGAGGCTGAATTAAATAGATTTTACAGTGCTTGACGATCAAGGTGATGATCTCTTTCAACATGACTTGTATCTTGATGCAGCGGCCCTCAGGGAAGTCGACTGTAATTGGACGTTCTCATCACCTAATGCGCCGGCAGCACGGAGCGCCGCCCTTCATCATCACAATGACCTTCATTCCCGCTTCAGCGTCTTCACAACAAGACACAGATCTCACTGACAGACAAAGCACAAAACCTTCAATGCTAAAGGCACACCGATTACTTTCAGTACGTTTATGTTGCCTTGTTTTACTTCACCTGTGGATCACACCTTTCCATGAATACGGTTCAAAATGTCGTCCCATTGCATTTTATTTTATAGGTTTTTAAACTGTTTAGATACACTATATGGACAAAAGTATTGGGACACCAGCAGGGACTTTAATGGCATTGCATTCTAAATACATAGACATTAATATGAATTTCGTCCCCCTTTACAGCAATAACAGCTTGATGTTCGTCACTCCACAGAACACGCTTCCACTTTCCACTAAATGCTTCAACTCTCCAGTACAACCTTTTACAGTTTACTGTGGAATATCTAGCAGGGGTGAAATTTCCCAGACTGACTTATTGCAAAGGCTGCATCCATCCACTCTTGAATTCACTGAGCTCTTCAGAAATTATTTTCCACAAATGTTTGTAAATGCAGACTGCATGACTAGGTGCTTGATATTCATACACCTGTGGCAATGGGTCTGATTGAAACACTTGAATTCAAGAATTATAAGGTTTGTCCCAATACATTTGTCTCATATTTTCTCATGTATGTCCCATATTTTCATAACAGGTTTGAAAAAACAAAACAGCAGTTTTCTTTAATTTATTTTTATTTATTATTTTGTTTTAAATTGTTTAGACATCTCATATTTTGGTAACAGGGTTGGAAAAACAAAATGGCAGTTTTATTAAATTTATTTTTATTTAATTATTTTTATTTATGATATTTTTGTTTAGATATCTCATATTTTGGTAACAGGGTTGGAAAAACAACCATTTTATTTTATTTTAAAATGTTTAGACATCCCATATTTTGGTAACAGGGTTGGAAAAACAAAACGATTTTATTTAATTTTTATTTATTATTTTATTTTAAATTGTTTAGATGTCACATATTTTGGTAACAGGGTTGGAAAAACAGCCATTTTATTTATTTAAAATGTTTAACATCCCATATTTTGTATTGGACAACCATTTTATTTTATTTTATTTTATTTTAAAAGGTTTAGACATCCCATATTTGGTAACAGGGTTGGAAAAAAACAAATATCGATTTTTAATTTATCTTATATTATTTTATTTTAAATTTAGATGTCGCATATTTGGTAACAGGGTTGGAAAAACAACCATTTTATTTTAAAATGTTTAGATGTCCCATATTTTGAACAGGCTTGGAAAAATAAAACAGCAGTTTTATTACATTTATTTTTATTATTTATTTTAAAAAAAATTGTTACATCTCATTTTGGTAACAGGGTTGGAAAACAACTATTTTATTTTGAATTTAGACGTCCCATATTTTGGTAACAAATATTTTATTTTATTTATTTTATTTATTTTATTTATTTATTTTATTTTATTTTATTTTATTTTATTTATTTTTTTTTTATTTATTTTAAGTGTTTAGAAATCACATAACAGGTTTGGAAAAACAAAACGGCAGTTTTATTAAATTTATTTTTATTATATTTATTTAAAGTGTAGACATCCCATATTTTGGTAACAGGTTGGAAAAAAAAAACATCGATTTTATTTAATTTATCTTATTATTTTTTATTTTAAATAGTTTAAATGTCCCATATTTTAGTAACAGGGTTGGCAAACAGCTATTTTTTTTAAAGTGTTTAGACATCCCATATTTTGAAAAAGGCTTGGAAAAATAAAACAGCAGTTTTATTAATTTATTTTTATTTATTATTATTATTATTTTTTTTAATAATTTAGACATCCCATATTTTGGTAACAGGGTTGGAAAAACCGCAATTTTTATTTTATTTTATTTTATTTTATTTTATTTTATTTTATTTTTTTTTTTTTTTAGTGCAGATGTCCCATATGTTGGTAACAGGGCTGGAAAAGTAGCAACCCTCATATAAAATAAACAAGAAATTTATGATATTTATATTTATGATATTATTTTGTCCACCTGAGCTAACATTTTCTCAAGGTTAAGCACCTCCTTTCAGTTTTTTTCTCCCAGTATTTTTAGCCCTATCTATTTGTGGAAAGTGCTGTATATAAGATATACTTGGAGTACACTATTAAGAAAGTGATATCAACACAAATCATCTAGATGCTAGCATGAATAAGTTGTGCTTTAACGCTGAGGGTTTTTCTCATGTAGTGTGAAAGTATCTGCTGCTGGTTTCTATATCCAGACTCACATTCATTACCATCGAGCGCTTTAATGTGCCGCACACAGAACAGCAATGAGCTCTTTTATTGGATTGGTGTAATCATATGCAGCCCACCAGTGGCTCAATGTCTCACTTTTTTTTCTCCTTCTGTCTCTCTGAGGGAAGAGAAACCAACAGAAGAATCGACTCGCATGACTTGCAGAAACAGACAGTGAAAGTACAGATACTCCAATGTATGCTTGAACATTTATCCTGAATACTAAAGATTATCCTTTGGAGCTCTGGTGTTTTATTGTAAAATATAAAAAATCCAATTAAAAATGTGCATTTGTTTGCCTGGAAGTGTGAAACTCCGCCCACAGATGTTGTGGATTATCTTATGAATATCTTTGTGTTTCTACTCTCTCAGTCCAAACGTGTGGACGCCAGTCGACTCCTACACACAGACCGAAGCTGATTCTGAGAGCGATAATCGAGGTGGCTGAAATCCGGTCCAACTTTCACATGTCCTTAAACAGGGAGCATGGGGTAAGGAGTGGGAATAGGCATTCTGGGAAATGAGGTACGACGCTGCACTCGTGGGACGCCGGCTGTCCTCAGGCTGAATGTGTGCGCTGCCATGACGGTGACCCTCTTCACCTCACCTTCTCTTATTGCTCGTCTCATTTAACCTCGAGCAGTCGCAGAGCTGCGTTTCCCATCACAGGTGTGGGTATGCTACAATATTGTAACACTGTAAACAGATGTGTGACTATTATTCATTAAACATCATTATATATATTGAAAGTGAGCAGCCTTGAAGAACTTAAGATCTATAGGCCAGAAACATAGTTTTAAGTATGCAATTGCAAAGTGAGAAGTGAAATGACAAGATATTAAAGGGGTGGTTGATTTCACCTTTTTAACTTTAGTTGTAGTGTGTAATGTTGCTGTTTGATCAGAAACAACATCTGCAAAAGTTACGACGCTCAAAGTTATCTTCTTTTACAGAAATCACTTTTGAAGGACTACAACAAATGGCTGGTAGAGACTATAGCAGGCTTCTTCCAGGGTTGGAAACATCACTAACCCTAAAATTTACATAAGCCCCGCCCCTGAGAACACACAACAAAGGGGGCGGGGCCATGTTGGACTGCTTTAGAGAAGAGGAAGAGTTGTTGTAGTAGAGTGTTGTTGACATGCCGTCATTTTACACCGGACTGCTTCACAAACGAGGGTCAATTCAACAAAAAAGATGAACATGACGGCACATGCTAGTGGATGAGTTGAATCAACTCCACAGCAACTACATAAATTTATCCACTAACCATTCAGAAACGTCCAGTTTCATTCTAAAAGTTGTAACTTCTTCCTGAGTCTCTCCATCAGTATCGACTCCGGTTTGAACAATGTAAGGCTGAACACCGTTACTGACAATCCTCATTTTGGCTGCGTGAGATTCTCCAGCTTTGTTGTTGTTGAGCTGTTAAAGCTCCGCCCTCTTCTGGAAAGGGGTGGGGAGCAGCAGCTCATTTGCATTTAAAGGGACACACACAAAAACGGCGTGTTTTTGCTCATACCCAAATAGGAGCAAATTTGACAAGCTATAATAAATGATCTGTGGGGGATTTTGAGCTGAAACTTCACAGACACATTCTGGAGACACCAGAGACTTATATTACATCTTGTAAAAGGGGCATTATAGGTCCCTTTTAAGTGACTTCATGATTAAAAACAGAAAAAATCTGCCTGTGGGGTCAGAAAAATAAACTTAATTTTAATTTTAATTTTACTGCAAAAAAAATTATATTGTTAATGAGCTATTTTGTCTTGTTTTCATGCACAAATATCTAAATCTTTCATTAAGCAAAGTAAAAAATTACACAAACAAATTATACTCATTTGCTAGTGCAGCAAGACATAATACAGTTATGTTCAAGATTTAATCTATGAAAGCAAGTCTTAGTATCTTATTCAGCTTTGCTTCTCAAGTAATTTTATCTAAGTTTTTTTCTAATACTTAAAAAAGACTAATTAAAACTTTAGGAAGTCATTTTTTTGCCTATAAGTCTTTTCTTGTTTTCCAGTCCAAAAAACAAATCAAACAAAAAACAAGATTAATGTACTTGAGAAGCCCACTGCATGCATAAGATATTAAAATGTTTTCATTGATTACATCTTAAGTGTAAGTGTACTTTGTTTTACTGCACTGGAAGATTTTTTAACTTATTTATACTAGTACAACTTAAATCTGCCAGTGCAAAAAGACAAAATAAACTCTTATTAAAGAAAAAGAAAAAAAATCTTTAATGTAACTTATTTCAAGACTTTACAGTTAAATATATTTAACTGTAAAAAAAAGCAAAAAAAATTAGTTAACAACATGAAGAATACAATATTATATAAATATAGACACTACTGTTCAAAAGTTTAGGGTCACTAAGATTTTTTGATCAAAAGTGAAGTAAAGACATTTATAAAGTTACAAAAGATTTCTATTTAAAATTGATGCTGTTCTTATGTTGTTTTTATTCATCAAACGATCCTGAAAAAATGTTTCACAGTTTCCACAAATATGAAGCAACACAACTGTTTTCAACACTGATAATAATCATTAATGTTTCTTGAGTATCAAATCATCATATCAGAATGATTTCTGAAGGATCATGTGACACTGAAGACTGGAGTAATGATGCTGAAAATTCAGCTTTGATCACTGGAATAAATTACAGTTTACAATATATTCACATGGAAAACAGCTGTTTTACATTGTAATAATATTT
Source organism: Culter alburnus (assembly GCA_028476615.1). Lineage (NCBI taxonomy): Eukaryota > Metazoa > Chordata > Actinopteri > Cypriniformes > Xenocyprididae > Culter > Culter alburnus. The sequence goes on from JAOTNS010000241.1 coordinate 318,245, forward strand.
CAGATTTTTCTTCCAGTTCATACCACTGTCAGATCATCCTACGTCTACATAAAATGCTTTACGTAGGCCTAGTAGATGCTGCCAGCACATATTGTACGTTTCAGTACCTACATGCACAAAAAAAATGCATGATTGCTTGAGACATTCTGCATTAGATGAGCCAAGGCTGTTGTGTTTTTGAGGCCCAGATGCATTTGAATGCTGCAGCTCTGTTTACAGCGGTCAGGCTTTGATGGCCTCTCTGTCACACCGTGTTTCCGCGAGCATCTGCATTCCAGCGGCAGACGGACGGGTCACCGCTGGGACCGTCTGACAGAGACGCGCTCGGTCCTCCTCCACCGTCTGTCAGCGTCACGAGTCTGCTTGAGTATGCTGCTTGATCCGTCACTGTCAGGCCGCGCGCAGTTATGCATGCGCCGTCCGCTCCTCTGCTGGGAAGCTGCATGCGCCGCTTTAATGCGCAGACCGCATCAGGTTGTCAGCGAGCGTCTGGGAAGGACAGGCCATGTCGTCTTTCTTCCTGATGGGAATGCTGTGGTTCACAACACTGCTAACTCATTTATAAAACCTGGATTTAAAGGTTACGTGTTTTTTTTTTTTTTTTTTTTTTTTGATGCTGAAATACTTGTTTGCATCCAAATTTAATGCAGAGACTAGAAAGCCATTGATAGACTGATTCCTGTAAAGAGAATGTTTTTCTTTAAACTCTTTAAGAAAAAAAAATATTTTTTTTATAATAATTATTTTTTATTTTATTTTATTATTCACAGCACTGACTACTGGGCTGTCCAAAATAGGCAACTTATATGATTATATGGAATATTTGGAATGTAAAAATAGGCATTTATGATTATGTAATTTTGCAGCAGAATAACTATATCATCATACTATTACTGTGATTTATTTTGATAAAACTAACTGAAAAACTAAACTCTACTCTTTTAAAGGTGCCGTAGAACGTATTTTTAAAAGATGTAATATAAGTCTAAGGTGTCCCCTGAATGTGTCTGTGAAGTTTCAGCTCAAAATACCCCAGAGATTTTTTTTAATAAATTTTTTTAACTGCCTATTTTGAGGCATCATTAACTATGCGCCGATTCAGGCTGCGCGGCCCCTTTAAATCTCTCGCTCCCTGCCCCCCAAGCTCTCGACTATAAGTGCAGTTATACAGTGCATAAACAAAGTTCACACAGCTAATATAACTCTCAAATGGATCTTTACAAGATGTTCGTCATTCATGCTGCATGCATGATTCCTGTGAGTATAGTATTATTTGGATGTTTACATTTGATTCTGAATGAGTTTGAGGCTGTGCTCCGTGGCTAACACCTAATGCTACACTGTTGGAGAGATTTATAAAGAATGAAGTTGTGTTTATGAATTATACAGACTGCAAGTGTTTAATAATGAAAATAGCGACGGCTCTTGTCTCCGTGAATACAGTAAGAAACGATGGTAACTTTAACCACATTTAACAGTACATTAGCAACATGCTAACGAAACATTTAGAAAGACAATTTACAAATATCACTAAAAATATCATGATATCATGGATCATGTCAGTTATTATCCCATCTGCCATTTTTCGCTATTGTTCTTGCTTGCTTACCTAGTCTGATGATTCAGCTGTGCACAGATCCAGACGTTAATACTGGCTGCCCTTGTCTAATGCCTTGAACATGAGCTGGCATATGCAAATATTGGGGTCATACATATAATGATCCCGACTGTTACGTAACAGTCGGTGTTATGTTGAGATTCGCCTGTTTTCGGAGGTCTTTTAAACAAATGAGATTTATATAAGAAGGAGGAAGCAATGGAGTTTGAAACTCAACGTATGTCTTTTCCATGTACTGAACTCTTGTTATTCAACTATGCCAAGGTAAATTCAATTTTTAATTCTAGGGCACCTTTAAGGAACAGACAGCACCAGCTTTCTTTCTCATTCGTCTGAAGAACAAACCATCTTCGGCTTTGATAAGGTCCTGTCCAGGACGAGTCCGCCCATCATCTGGGGCGGGGGGGGGTCGGATCTCAAACCACGCGGTCCTCGGATCAAACAGGTGTTACTCCTTCACCTGTGAGGCGAGAATCAAAGACTGGCTTTATCTCCAAGAGCTGCAGAGGAGGCACTGCTCAAGAGACGCACACACAGGTTCAAAAGGAGCGTGAGAAGAAAGAGCAGAAGCCGCATCTCGTCCTCTGAGGATGTGAGGATGTACGTTCCTCTAACAATCACAGGAGTGCCGATGCTGCTCATGCCCATACAGGGGGCATTTTAAGAGCTCATATGAAAGAAAATTCACATATGAGATCTCTTTAATATCTCAGTTGTTTCTCTTAGTTTAAATGTAGAGCAAATGGAGATTTTGGGAAATCCAGAAGTTGTAAATCATTTCATTTCATTTATTTATAAAGCACAAATAAACACAACAATAGTTGACAACTGTGCTGTACAGAAGAGAAGTCTTCCTAAATATAAAAACAAGATAATAAAAAGAAGTACTTAATTTAATATGACTTCAAGATACAACTTTAACTTAGATTTAAACTTATATACGAAGTATACAGATCTAACAGACCTCACAACATCACCTCTCAACCTCAATCTTGATCTCTGATAGGACAGGGTATTATTATCTGTGGATCGCAAGCATCTGACTGGCTTATTCAAGTTTAAAAGAGGCGCCTAACCATTTAGGGATTTAAAAACAAGCAACAGTACTTTAAATTCAACTCTATAACGCATGGGCAACCATTGAGAGACATTAAAATTGGACCAATATGTTCACATTTACGGACCCCAGTTAAAAATCTGTGGCATTTTTAACCATTTGAAGCCATGACATAGAAGATATATAAGGAATTACAGTAGTCCAAATGACATAAGACGAAAGTGTGTATGACTCTTTCAAGATCTTTAAAAGATAGGAAAGACTTAACTTTAGACAGAAGTTTTAATTGAAAGAAACTTGGCTTAATATGTTGGTTGAACTTAAGCGAGGAATCAAAAATAACTCCCAAATTTTTCACAGTCGCTTTGATGTTGGATTTTAAGTTGCCAAAATAAAAATGTGTTTTTCCTTTACCCACAGATGGCCCCAAAACAATTGCTTCCTTTGCACTCGCATTTAAGTGCAAAAAGACATCCAAGATCCTATATTGGCTAAACATGCAAGCAAGGTTTCTAAACCTTTCTTGTCATTATGTTTCAAAGGCAAGTAGATGTGGTGTCATCTGCATAAAAAAGAAAAGACACCCCATGCTTCCTAAAAACTGAATTTAATGGAAGCATGTACAGAGAAAACAACGTAGGACCCAAAATAGAGCCTTGAGGAACACCAAAGGTTCGAAGGGCTACGAATGAAACAGAGCATCCAAATGCCTACTGAAATGGTTCTGTTACTAAGATTAGATTTAAACCAGCTAAAAGGAGATACCCAAACACCATTAAAGGCACAAAATACGAATGCTGTTTTATGAAGATAAATTAGCAAGTGATTCCTTAACAAGAGGCTTTGCTTTTCAAAATCAGCACATGAAAAGACATTTTAGTAACTCTTGCTTCAGTTGTTATTTCGCATCTTCTCAGTGCAAAAACTCAATGCAGGTGAGCTTTAGCCAATATAAGCATTGGATACTGTTTCTACTTTTTATACCTGTTCATTTGTTTATGTATTTTAATATATTATGAATATCTGTTCTTTTAAGGCACACTGAGCTACGATAGCTATTTAAATTTGTTTATTTAGTTTTATATATATTTATATGTAATATTTGCAGCTATATGTAGTCTACACTAGACTATCCATAAAATATACAGCAAAATTTACAGCAAAATAAATATAACATAATATTTTACTGTGATTTTTTGTTATGTGTTGTTTTATTTAATTTTATTTTCACCTCACTTCACCTACTGGACAAATGGACCACTGAAAAAAAATGTAAATTTCTGTATGGTTATGTAACATTTGCAGCAAAATAACTATATCATAATATTGCTGTGATTTTGGTGGAACTATCTTTATCTATTTTCATCTCCAAAACTAAAATCTCCTCTTCTCTGTTTATGTATTTAGGCCTGTAAGAGATTTTAAGGACCTGAACGAAGCTTGTGGCGTAATCGAATGAAACTTCAGGAAACCACATCAAACATCTCAGTGCCCAGTAAGCCATAACTGATGTGATTGTGTTTTGGAGGCAATAACAAACCAAGCATTTCATAATTAATTCAAGATTGCTTTCCACCAAAACATAACATTTGAAATAAAGGTTGCATTAGTCGCTCCGTTCCACACCATAGACCGTCTTAGTCAGAATAAGCTGGAGCGACAGTCTAAACTTCTGGATTGATCATGGCAGATATTTAAAACACAACGGACTGGCAAGAGCAGCGTTTCCTCCTGCAGTGAAGACAGAGGAACGGCCACAATTTATGAGCTCTTACCACAGGCGTAGCTTTTCACTGTAATGCTGAGAATGACAATTCATTTGACCGGATTGGAAATGTGATTCCAGCCGACAGGCTATAGTTTAAATTCAGTTTTCCGTGCGACTGTGAGTGTGTGACAGATTTCACCCACAAACCCTGAAGGCCAGAGCGGTTTGATGAGTTGTGTCACACTGACAGCAGATCGCTCTCTTTCTCACTCCAGCTTCCCGTTGTAAAGCTGTCGCATAAAACGGCATTTGTGGAGATATGCATGCATATGTGCCAACATGAGCATTTAAAGATGGATAGAAGATTCAGGATGTCAGAATTGACTCCTTTTGATTCACAATTGAATTGACAGGAAGAAAATTTTTTGTGACTGAACATTGTACATTTTGAAATATTATCTCTAATTATTCCCTGATATGTATGTAGAAATACATTTTTCTCAACTTTGATGGTGTGGTTTGCTGGTTTAATCTGGTTTCCCAGTGCCTGAAACCGCTCTTAAACCATCATGAAAGACTAATCTAAACTAATCGACTCCGTTTTCTTGTTATCAACAGGCATGCTAAACCACTGAGGAACAGAAAACAGGACGATGTGGGTTTGTGAATGCGACCCTCTGTTGTGGTGGTGTGCTGCAGGCAGATGTCTGTCGTGTTGCGCCGTCCTCCTGTGTGGCCCGTCGGTACACAGATACTGTGGAGAAACAGACACGCACAGATGGCGAGGAGAGTCCATCAGCCGCTGCGGCAGGTAGACGAGTTACAGGTGCTGCAGGACAACACTAATCTCTCGCTTTCGGCTGAGTCCTTTTCATTTCCCCATCATGTGGTTTAATATATTAGGTAAAATATTTATATTTTTTAAATATTCATTGATTTTAAATTAAATGTTATGATATGTTTTTAAAAATAGAAATCATATCAAGCTTTTTTAACACTGAAGGGAATTTTAAATGTTAACTTTTGTCAATTTATTCAGAAGTATATATATACAGGGCCTAAAATTAAAGGGTTAGTTCACCCAAAAATGAAAATTCAGTCATTAATTACTCACCCTCAAGTCGTTCCACACCCGTAAGACCTTCATTCAGAACACAAATTAAGATATTTTTGATGAAATCCGAGAGGTATATGACTCAATCCGAATGCCAGCTCATTATTGGCTAAAGCTGATCATGTGATCAATGCTGATGCAGGAGTCGGCCAATACTGAGTCTGTGTTCTGATATAGAACCTGGAGTCGCTGGACGCAAACAACATATGAGAATGACACAGAAGAGAAGATATCGTTGATTAAAGTCATCATTTTTGTTTTGTTTTTGCACACAAAAAGTATTCTCGTCGCTTCATATCATTAAGGTTGAACCACTGCAGTCACATGACTGTTTTAACGATGTCTTTAGTTCCTTTCTGGACCTTGACAGTGTTGATTATATTGCTTGAGTCATATACCTCTCAGATTTCATCAAAAATCTTAATTTGTGTTATGAAGATGAACGAAGATCTTACGGGTGTGGAACGACATGAGGGTGAGTGATTAATGACAGATTTTTATTTTTGGGTGAACTAACTCTTTAACACTCGTCAAGTGCCAATTGCGAGTACAAATCGGTGTTAATGAGTATATGAAACACTGTCAATCATGAATTAAAAAAATGTTGTCAGAACAATCTGCGTCTCAGACAGCAAGTGAATACTGAATTAAGCTCTCATTTACGCCTCTTTTTGCACTTGAAAATGCCCTCGTAAACATAGTAGGCTATGTCTTAAGTGAACACAAACATATGAGAAAGAAAACGCATGTGTATCAATATACTGGATCCATGCAGCTCTTAAAGCAACATGCAGCCTAATATTTCTGCTGCTGTCTGTGTCATTAAAGGGTTAGTTCACACAAAAATGAAAATTATGTCATTAATGACTCACCCTCATGTCGTTCCACATCCGTTAGACCTCCGTTCATCTTCGAAACACAGTTTAAGATATTTTAGATTTAGTCCGAGAGCTTTCTGTCCCTCCATTGAAAATGTATGTGCAGTATACTGTCCATGTCCAGAAAGGTAATAAAAACATCATCAAAGTAGTCCATGTGACATCAGTGGGTTAGTTAGAATTTTTTGAAGCATCAAAAATATATTTTGGTCCAAAAATAACAAAAACTACGACTTTATTCAGCATTGTATTCTCTTCCGGAATCCTTTCCATTGAACTTCCATTGATTGATTCCATTGAATCCTTTCATCTGTCGGCGTTGGTAATGCACTTTTTGGCGTGGTTGTTTTTGGCGATTAGGACATCCGCGACATGCACACTTACGCACCATTTTAAAAAATATAGCAATACCAAAATACAAACAATGTAGAATAGCTTGAATACAGCGTGCGTCTCCCTCAGACTGTAAACGAAGCTCGGGCGCACCGGATAACACGTCAGCAGCGCCTTACGTCAGCAGCGTCACTGTGGAGTCGTGAACCACACTCCGGAGCAGAAGGGGGCGGTAATGCACCAATAAGCTGGATGCCAACTGCCGTAAAACAGAAAAGAAGAAGAAGTAGAAGCGGAGTCGTGAACGCGGATATACAACACACCCGGAAGAGAAGACATGCTGAATAAGTCGTAGTTTTTGTTATTTTTGGACCAAAATGTATTTTTGATGCTTCAAAATGTCACGGATGTCCTAATTGCCAAAAACAACCACGGCGACGTAAAAGTGCATTACCAACACCGACAGATGAAAGGATTCAATGGAATCAATTCAATGGAATCAATTCAGTGGAATCAATTCAATGGAATCAGTTCAATGGAATCAGTTCAATGGAAAGGATTCCGGAAGAGAAGACAATGCTGAATAAAGTCGTAGTTTTTGTTATTTTTGGACCAAAATGTATTTTCGATGCTTCAAAAACTTCTAACTAACCCACTGATGTCACATGGACTACTTTGATGATGTTTTATTACCTTTCTGGACATGGACAGTATACCGTACATACATTTTCAATGGAGGGACAGAAAGCTCTCGGACTAAATCTAAAATATCTTAAAATGTGTTCTGAAGATGAACGAAGGTCTTACGGGTTTGGAACGACATGAGGGTGAGTCATTAATGACATAATTTTCATTTTTGGGTGAACTAACCCTTTAATGTTAACCAAACAACAAAGGACAAAGAAAAATCACTCACTGCTCTTGACTGAATAACTTTTGTAACTTTAATAAAGATTAATCTATGTTTAATTTATACAGTGAAAACTATGCAGTGTTATTTATTTCATTACTTTATTAAATTTCTGTATCTGTAAACTACCTGAAAATTTTGGTACCGTAACTATTTTAGTGATGTTTAGGTTTTGGTCATTGTGTAAATTATTTTTTACATATTCAAGTTAAAGATTTACAAAAAAACATTAGCTGTATTCTATTGTAATATATTTTAAAATGTAATTTATTCTTGTGATGCAAAGCTTTATTTTCAGCATCATTACTCCAGCCTTCTATATATATATATATGTGTGTTACTAGATTCGTTATTAATACATTTTACATAAATAAAACATTTTCCATACATAAATACATAAAAGTTATAAAAAATACCTATTGATTTTTGTGTTATACTTTATATAAATTAATATTTTAATATCTTTGAATTGTTTTAATACAAAAAACAGTTTATACAGTTTAAATGTCTTCAAGTGTCTTTTGATACGGTTGAAATCCTTCAAATATTTATTTTACAGTTTCAAGTTACAGTTTTCAACAAATTCTGCCGAAGATGATTGATTGCTGGAGTCCATGTAAGAGCTCAATCAGCCCAGCAGCGAGCGCAGTCGAGTCTGGACTTGTTGATTAACCGGAGGGCCGGAGCCGCGGGGCGGTGGACGCATTATGTTGGAGTCGTGTGGATTAAAGCTGAGCTGATCTGATATGAGGCCGATCCTACAGACGGAAGAGAGCACTTTATTGGCTTTATCATCACAAACCACCGGCTACACCGCAATCAGATCAATCCGATGTTCTCATCCCTCCTCTACAGAGATCCTACAGACCCGAGGAAAGGTTTATTGCTCAGAGGATGTGCTTCATACGGTGAAGAGCAGAACAGGTCATTTGACCTTGGCAGAATTTGATGAGAAATGTTTGAGTTCATATTGAGATCTCTGACATTTGATTGCAGACTTGATAGATATTGTTGAGATCTCTTGTGAACCTCTAGACAGGAAATATATAATCTTGTTCTCTTTTGCATGAAATGCAACTTCCAGTTTTCCACCACTGACACCATTTTGAGGAGGCTTTTTGATTGGCACGTGGAGGCCAGAGCATCTTGTTGTTTCCCAATGGTAATGGCGATATTATTGCTGTTATTTCCTTTACATCGAGTTTTGTATTGTATAAAAACCCTGCTGCCTCCCTCACTGGAATGAATAAAATATCCTTTGTCATTGTCTTCAGCCACAGGCTTCTGGTGAAGCTCTGAATCAAAAAACACATTTATCTGTTCTTATTAAACCTGAAACCTGTTCTTTGCAGCCAACATCCCAATCAATGTTATACACATGCTCTGAGGCGTCATAACAGAGTCTCTTGAGATCGTTCCACACCTCACCATGGGCTCAACACCACTGTTTAATATTTCATGTCAACAAACATGTCAGTTAACGTATGGGACAGCCAGGCAACAGGAACGACATGCAGACTGGAGCTGAGGACGAGAAGCGAGAGTTTTCACGCAAGCGGATTCAGAACAGATTCTCCTACATCAGTTGTGACAGTCAGACACCTGTTCAACGAGTGCAGCGCCGAATCCACCTGATATAACCCGTAAATAGGTACAGGGATGTGTAAGAACGGCATGTAACATGCATGCTGTTTGCATATGTTCAGGTACGGTAAACAGACGTCATTGTACAGCAATTTGTGCAGCATGTTGATATGTTTTAGCTCTAGTTTTATTGATATAAATAGCTATTTTTATTAAACATCCTTCCTGTAGCTCAAACAGTAAAGCATGGCGCTAACAATGCAAAGGTCATGGGTTTGATTCCCAGAATGTGGGAATTGTGTATGTGCATCTTTAATGCAATGCATGTTGCTTTGTGTAAAAGTGCTGCCAAATGCATGAATGTAAATGTAAACATCACTCATACGAATTAGCCATCTCGTAAAATACGTATGAATTAGTCGTGAGATAGTGTTGGAATGATGGATTTGTCTAAACCCCAGTGATGGGTAGGTTTAGGGGCGAGGTTAGGGGTAGGTCATTTGTACGAATTCATACGAATTTAACAACTCGTAAAATACATACGATTTAGCAAAAAATGTATGAATTCATATGAATTAGCCACCTCGTAAAATGCATATGAATTGCCTTGAGATCAGGTTGGTCATTCTGACATCATGAGAAATCAACATCTGCACAAGATGTATGACTTAAATAACAAAAGTGATTATGCAAAAGATGTAGCAACAAAATTGTTATATTGTGTTGGCCACAACTTGAAAAGTACTTTAAACTATTTATCTTACAAATTTAGCCATTGACTGCACAATTAATTGCAAAAATAGTCACAACAATCACAGTTTTGCTGCTGTTTACTGGGTCAGAAGTTTCTATTGACATTATTTTGTAGTGGTTCAGCAATGTAACCAATTGGAGGCGTTTAAATTAAAATAAAGCAAAAAAAAATATATTGTGCGTTGTTGACAGTTTCATTTATTATAATAGGAGCATTCTAATATTAATCTTTTCTGTGCATAATTTTTGTATTCTGTGTATTATGTTATTTTAAAATATGCTACCATTCAAAAGTTTGTGATCAATAAGATTTTTTTATGTTTTTGTTATAAAAACGTCTCTTCTGCAGCATTTATTTAATCAAAAACACAGTAAAAACAGTGAAATATTATTACAATTTAAAATAGCTGTTTTCTATGTAAATATATTATAAACTGTAATTTATTTCTGTGATCAAAGCTGAATTTTCAGCATCATTACTCCAGTCTTCAGTGTCACATGATCCTTCAGAAATCATTCTAAATGATGATTTGCGGATAGTTCAAAAGAATTTATTTGAATATAAATCTTTTGTAACATTATAAATGTCTTTACTGTCACTTTTAAACAATTTAATGCATCCTTGATGAATAAAAGCGTTAATTAAAAACTTTTAAAAACACAAACTTTTGAATTCTATGAAAATTACTATATCAGAGGATTTTCTCAAAACCCTACTGGTAATTTTTGAATATGACAAATATTCCTAATGTCCATTGCTAGTCATCTTAAAAACATTGGAAGCATAAATCCTAAGTTTTGGAGAAATGTGAAACTTTTGCTTTGGATGTGTATTTCAGTATCACCTTCTTTAGCCGTTTTAAATTAACAATGTTTCTTTTCTTTTACAGGCCAGATTCATTCTCAGGTCTTTTACCTGTTGATATTTTATCATAGTGGTCTGGTTCTCTGCCTGCCAAAGCGTGCATGTATAGCATGTAAGTAGTACTAGTAAGTGCTCTTATTAGCAGGTTTTAGGTCTTTCTTGCGATTCAGGGTTGTCTGGATGCTGCTGGAGACTGAGGCGCCGTGAAACCCAATCTCACGCAATAATGGGCAGTGATGGATCTTTAACAAGAGGGAGAGATGTCAAAATGAAATGACTCTCTCTCTGGTTGTGGCTGTGCGTGATGGTCCTGTTGATTGTGAATTTTTTTAAAGGGTTCTTTCACACCTCATTGGATTTCAATTAGCAGGTGATAAGGGCCCTCATTGTCGCTGCTAACCGACTGCACTCTTTGACATTTCACCAGCAGGGTGGAGAGAATTCATTTCCATCGCCTACTTTTCCTCTTTTCTTCAGCTTTTAAGCAGAGATGTGGAGACATGACCGGTGACGAGTGAGTACAGAAGCTCTGACAGCTCCATCACCTCCGTTAAATCCAGCCGAGCGTCGGATCCATGCTGGAGGATGGACGGCTGCCATTGCAAACAATGAGTGAGAATTATTACGCTTCGCATGATAAAATAATAACACATATACAAATCTCCAGATAAACCGAGCGCCGTGGTTTCAAGGGAAATAACGATGTGGGATTGGCCCAATTACTCAAACAGAAGATTCAATTTAAATGTAAAATTATATCTGTTCGATGGCCCAGTGCGTGCTGTTTGAAGAGCTCCTCGAAAACACAAGAAAGTGGAATTCCTAATTAAATGCAACACAGCGAAGCAAAAACGTGATGCGTTTACAAGCGCCGCTAACCAAAAATCCATCAACAGATGCTTTTCCACAGAATAAAGAGAGATGAAGGAATAACGATGTGAGTGGAAGGGACCGGGGAATCTGACAGCAAGGTGAGAGGCAGATGGAATAGGTGGTCTGTAACCAGAACCTCACCAGCAGGATCCTGACAACGTCTCAAAATGTGCAAAAACATGCCCACGAGCATATTGCAAAGGATTCTGCCTCAAAGAAAAACTTAAATGACAGATGTCTCGCTAAAATCAGCATCTGTACCTCAGATGTGTGGCAACCGAAAGGTCTTCACGGCTGAAAACCAGGCGTGACGTGAAAGAGCGACAAGTGTTAAAGCGTCATGTTGATCTAAGTTTTAGTCCCAATCCTTTAAAACTGCAACAAAAGCAAACCGGAGTCGACACTGATGGAGAGACTTTACAACTTTTAAAATGAAACTGGACGCTTCTGAATGGTTAGTGGATACATTTATGTAGTTGCTGTGGAGTTGATTCAACTCATCCACTAGCATGTGCCGTCATGTTCATCTTTTGTGCAAATCCGGCGTTTAACTGACCCTCGTTTGTTTTTTGTTTTTGGCGCAGACATTGTGTATCTCCAGCTGCTACAATGAGGAAACAGAAATGGAGGACTGCTGTGGTTCTCTCAGGGTGGGATCTGTGCTAACAGGGTAGATCATCACAAGTCATGGGCGGGGCTTCAAAAAATTTTACCATTATATTCTGGTTGTTTGCACAAACAGTGGATCCACATCTGTGTTCAAACACAGTTACTTTTTGTAGTGAATTTTTGCATAATGGTTCCCCTTAATCAACACATTTGCATGTTCACGGTTCTCTGATGATGGTTAATTGTCACATGATATGCAGGTAAACAAATAAAATAATAAATTTTTTAGTGTTTTTTTTTTTTTCAGATTATTTACATTTTCATTCATTATTAGCTTTTCATCAACTCGCAAACCCAAGTTTGGGAAACCCTGCAGTTTTGCTTCTTGGCTCGTATTTTACTACTCGCCTCACTTGTGCATATTTTTAGCTAATAAATTTTAAGAAGACATGGTTTATTCAACAACAATTTATTAGTAAGGTCTGAGTCAAGACTTTTCCAACAAGACTTTTCCATCAAAACACAAGGGCGAAGGCTTGAGATTTGACTCTGACTTGCAAAAAATTGAGTGTCTGGTGGTCTAACCTGTCAGATTTCATTAGATTTCACTCTTATATAAAAAGTGCTGAACTAGCGCATGTCGGCCTTCTATTGCGCTTCTGTAACAGGTGCGGAATGATTCCCAAAGACCCGAGAAACATACTCCATTCCCTCTTACTCGAGCAGAGCGTGTCATATCACAAATCACTTTACGTCCCCTCCTCGTTTAAAGGCCCACACACACACATTTACTGAAGCTCCATCAATTTGGTTGCGTCTCAAGTGCTGCTGCCTCTTGGACACGGTCATGCACATCAGCAAATGAGCAGCGGGAGTTTGGGAGTTTGACAATCTATCTAAAGCAGGAGACGAGGAGTGTGTGTGTGTGTGTGTGTGTGTGTGTGTGTGTGTGTGGTGTGCGTGTGTGTGGGAGAGAGAGAGTGAGTTCAGGGTCATTCCAATTACAGAGTTCTCAGTCAGTGCTTGTCAACCCTGCGAGGCAGCCTTGGGCCTACAGGAGAAGTCTGCATAGTTGCACACTGTGTGTGTGTGTGTGTGTGTGTGTGTGTGTGTGTGTGTGTGTGTGTGTGTGTGTGTGTGTTTATGCCCTAAGGAAGAGCACCACTGCAACCGAACCACCTGCTGGAGGCGGATCCTTCCCGCTGGCACCCCGCCCACTCAGTCCCTGCATTACCATACCTGTTACCACGACGCCCAATGCAACAGAACCAGTAAGTAGCAGCTGTCTGTTTACCTGCTGGTTATCAGGGTTGTGCAACATTTACAACTGAATTAAGAGTGTGTTTTCCATTCCAATTCAGTTCCTGAATTTGAATTCAAATTGGAACCCTAAACCAAAGACAGAAAATAGGATGCAGGTTGCAGTTTGAATTTGAATGTAAGGAAGAACAATTAAAGTGAATTGAAATTCAGAGAAATATAAAAGCAAACTTTGAATGTTGGCTTGAAAGATTTGACAAAACCCTTAAAGCTTGAAGATTTATAGACATTTTGGCCATCTTGAATTGCAATATCTTTGTAGATTGTAGTATCAAGCAATATCTAATTAGTCATATCACAGGTAAATTTTCCAAGTTTTGTTTTTAGATTGGGAGGAAATTCTGATTAATCATCTGTCCACTAAAATGGACATCATGCATCACTAGCTATAGTTTAGCTACAATTCATACTACATCAAAAAAGTAACGTGATTACATATGTAATGTAAGTTACAAGTAATGTACTTTATTTGTAATTAATTACTTGTTACATCAAAAAGGTAATCTGATTACATAATGCATGTTACTTGTAATGCATTTTTTTCTCCTTACATCAAGAAGTAATCAGATTACATAATGCATGTTACTTGTAATGCATTACTTTACTCCTTACATCAAAAGTATTATGTAAGCATGTTACTTGTAATGCTTACTTTACTCATTACATCAAATAGTAGCTGATTATGTAATGCATGTTACTTGTAATGCATTACACGTAACACTGAAAAGTAATGTTATGTAATGCATGTTACTTGTAACATCAAAAAGTAATCAGATTACATTATGCATGTTACTTGTAATGCATTACTTTACTCCTTACATCAAAATAGTAGTCTGATTATGTAATGCATGTTACTTGTAATGCATTACACGTAACACCGAAAAAGTAATGTTTATGTAATGCATGTTACTTGTAATGCGTTTTTCTCCTTACATCAAAAAGTAATCAGATTACATTATGCATGTTACTTGTAATGCATTACTTTACTCCTTACATCAAAATAGTAGTCTGATTATGTAATGCATGTTACTTGTAATGCATTACACGTAACACCGAAAAAGTAATGTTTATGTAATGCATGTTACTTGTAATGCGTTTTTTTCTCCTTACATCAAAATAGTAGTCTGATTATGTAATGCATTACACGTAACACCGAAAAAGTAATGTTTACGTAATGCATGTTACTTGTAATGCGTTTTTTCTCCTTACAGCAAAAAGTAATCTGATTACATTATGCATGTTACTTGTAATGCATTACTTTACTCATTACATCAGAAAGTAATCTGATTACGTAATGCATATTACTTGTAATGCGTTACTTTACTCGTTACATCAAACATCCCAACACTGCTCACTTCAGATGAGAATGAAAACACCTGATCACAAGGTTTTCTCTAAGGAGAGCTGTAGAAATGTGTCCATCTTGAACATAATCAATTATCAGCTGATAAAGGTAAATCAACATACTCCATTAGACTGGAGGGAGTGTGAGCGTTTTCTACATAATGAGTTGGGTTTCCACAGTTGCACCTTGAGAGGTTGTAGAGATCTCTGATGGAATCACATCCTCATATTCTGATATCAAAGACACGTGTGAACTTGTATGAAGTTCAATTGCATTTGGAATGTTGTTTTTTTATATATATTTTATAGTTTTCACTTTATTCATTGGTTTGAAATCTTTAAACTTTGAATGTTTATATGCCTTTCAGACCCATTATGCATTATCTTCATTGCAATTGCAATTCAATATTTTTGTTGAAATATAGTTGGTTTAATAGTTTCTAAGTGGTTCACTGCATAAAATCATGTTCATCATCGTTGCAAGAGAAATTGATTGTTTATTGAACATGTAAAAATTATAATCACAGAATCTATTTACATTTTATTCTATTTTTTGGTGTTTTTGGAAACTGCCAGGCTATTATTCTAATTCATTTTTCCTTTATTGTAGTGTAATCTGTTTCAGAGAACATATGATTTGCCATTTAAAATGACACATTCTGATAGTGTGAGCCGTACTTTTTGCTAATAGTGAATAAATGACAGTTAATAGTTGACTGGCAAAGAAAAAATGAGAGTTGGGAGTATGTAGGAAGAAACAGCATATTGAAAACCGGTTGGAAACTGATGGCGAGAGAAAGAAAAGAGGCCATGTCATGTAAGACCAGGTCCTCGGGCGATGACTGGAACAGCTTTGTCACTGTGAGAGAAAAATCCTTCAGTTTAGAGTGAAAAACACACAGTATCAAGCACCTGGGAGGACGAATCTCCCCCGGCTCTGTCCAAACAGCGTAAATGTCTCTCGTTCCACTTGGCTTCGTCTGCCGTTTCCGGAGGGCTTTAGTGTGGAAGTTGATCATGCTGTTTCTTGACCAAGCGTCTGCACGTACCCGAGCGCGAGACGGGTGAGGGGTCCGAGGGCCCGCCGTTGATCACAGAGCCGTTGATCTGACACTACACGAGTCCCCGCAAACCCTCCCTCTGTTCCCAGTGTCCTCTTCACTCTTCTGTCACTTTGTCTCTGTCAGAGCGACGCGTCCCTGAGGCCTCTGGCTGCGGTAAAGCAAACACGTTCATGAATCTCCCCTCGAAAACAGGCACGGCTCGCCACAATACTCCATTATTTTGGGAAGCGGGAGCCGATAACCTCTCCTGTGCTGATGAAATGTGAGGCAGATTCTTTGCCTGTATGTTGCACGTTTTAATGCTCTATTTAAGTCGTAAAGGATTGTTATGTGAGGATGTCAGAAGAAAAGATCAAACTTTATTAAACCCTGGAGGGAAATAAAGAAATTACAGCAGATGAAATAAACACAGACAGAAGAATAAAGTACTGGAAAAGATCTGTCTGTCTCTATCCGTCCATCTGTTCATCTGACTGTCTGTCCATCTGTCCGTCCATCTGTCTATCTATCTACCCATCTATCTGTCCGTCTGTTTATCTTTCTGTCCTTCTGTCTGTCTGTCTGTCTATCTATCCTATCTATTCGTCTGTTTATTTTTCCATCCGTCTGTCCGTCTGTCTATCTGTCTGTCTGTCTGTCCATCTGTCTATCTTTTCGTCCTTCTGTCTATCTGTCTGTCTGTCTGTCTGTCTATCTATCCTATCTATTTGTCTGTCTGTTTTCCATCCGTCTGTCCGTCTGTCTGTCCATCTGTCTATCTTTTCGTCCTTCTGTCTATCTGTCTATCTATCCTATCTATTCATCTGTCTATCTTTCCGGCCGGCCGTCCTGTCTATCTTCCTGTCCATCTGTCTATCATCTATCTATCCGTCTGTCTATCTATCTATCCGTCCATCTATCTTTCCATGTCCGTCCGTCTGTCCGTCTGTCTGTCTATCTATCTATCTATCTATCTATCCATCCATCTATCTTTCCATGTCCGTCCGTCCGCCTGTCTGTTCATCCGTCTGTTTGTCTGTCTGTCTATCTATCTATCTATCTGTCTGTCTATCTGTCCATCTATCATCTGTCTATCTATCCGTCTATCTTTCCATGTCCGTCTGTCCGTCCATCTGTCTGTCTGTCTGTCTATCTATCCATCCGTCGGCCCCTCCATCCATCCCTCCATCCATCCGTCTATCTTTCCGTCTGTCTGTCCGTCCGTCTATCTTTCTGTCTGTCCCTCCATCCGTCCGTTTGTCTGTCTGTCTGTCTATCCTTCCATCTGCCTTTTTGTCTGTCTGTCTGTCTGTCTATCTTTCTATCCGTCCGTCTATCTTTCCATGTCCGTCCGTCTGTCCATCCTTCTGTCTGTTTATCTATCCTTCCGTCTGCCTGTCTGTCTATATTTTCGTCCGTCTATCTATCTATCTATCTATCTATCTATCTATCTATCTATCTATCTATCTATCTATGTATCTATCTATCTATCTATCTATCTATCTATCTATCTATCTATCTATCTGTCTGTCTGTCTGTCTGTCTGTCTAACTGTCTGTCTGTCTATCTATCTATCGTCCGTCTATCTTTCCTTGTCCGTCCGTCTATCTGTCTGTCTGTCTGTCTATCCTTCCATCTGTCTGTCTATCCATCTGTCTGCCTTTCTGTCTATCCGGCTATCTTTCCATCTATCTTTCCGTCCGTTTGTCTGTCTGTCTGTCTGTCTGTCTGTCTATCTATCTTTCCGTCCGTCCAAGTGTGTCTGCATGCATTCATAAAGTGTTTGCATTGCATTTGTTAATCCACACGTGTTGAGAGGACGTGTCACACAGCTGTTCATGAGCATTTGCTCCGAATGCCGCATAAAAAACACAATCTGAGCTGATGACGAGACATGTGCTTTTACTGCACATGGTATGATTTCTAATTCATAAGCCATTTCCTTGTATTTGTCTTTCTGTAACTTGTAGCTTTTAGCGTGGAGTGCTCGGGCCACGGCGTCACAACTGAAGCGCACACAGAGAAATGAACTCTCCAGAAGAACCCAGAATGAGCTGCAGCAGCATCAAATATTTACACGCGGTATTTTGGACGGGAGGTTTTAAGCGCTGATACGGGCACAGAGCGGCACAGAAGTGCATCACACTCTTTTATCTGTCACATCCACAGCTGTATTTGAAAAATCAAATGCAATCAGGTGGATCCAACCTTGAGTGTGTATATGGGTGGATGAGTGTGTGATTTGTGTGTTACTATTGTGTTCAAGACATAAATACTTTTTTTTTTTTGGAGTGCAGCACACTTCACAATAATCCAAGATAGCAGGTGAAAGTTGAAGGATCTAAATCAAAGCCTCCTCAAGCTGCGCTCTTGTTTCCAAATAGCCTTTCTTCCAGCTTGACATCAAGGTTACAGGTAAAACACGGCCCGTCCGCTCACACGCAGGTGTTAAGTGGTCCTGAGGTCTGGCGCCTCGGGTGTCCGGTGGAAATCGATCTTCTTAATATGTTCGCTATAGCGCCAAAGGACTTTTGACAGGACTGTTCAGTCAGGGAAATAATCAGTCACGTAGAGAAATGAAATCACCACGGTGGGTTAAATTCTCCCTCCGTGGATCTGCGCTCGGTCAGGAGGGATCAGAGATAATGGCCCTGTCTGGACTTGCTTCAACCCGGTTGACACCTTCAGCTACCTGAAGCAGTCATGCCTCAAAGAGCCCATTCCCTCAGCGCCGCTCGCTCTCTTTCTATCTCTTTATCGCTCTTGAAATTTCTCTCTCCATCATTTGCTTTTTCCCCTTCTCTCTAGTGCTGAAAAAACCCTAACAAAGACCAGCTAGTTCAACTGGTGACCACCTTGAAGAACCAGTTAAAGGGATAGTTCACACCAAGAAATCGTGTGAAAATTGTGCATGCATAGAATACCCGGATGACTATTTGCTAAAAAGCGCACTGCAGGAGATATTGTATCCCACAATGCAATACGCTCTACATGACCTCAACCTTGAAAAATGCCAAATAACCTTTTTAATTTCCCAGATGATGATTAAACAATGTAAATAGGTCACAATGTAGCATGCTATAGTAAGCAGATCTTTCTCAATTCTTTCTCATGTTAATTTTCTTCTTCTTGTTCTACAGAAGAAAGTAAGTCCTACAGGTTTGGAACGACATGAGAGTGAGTAAAAGATGACAGATTTTTCATTATCGAATGATTTATTCGTTCTTTTCTTGTTACTAAGTAGCAGTGTGTAGTTTCTTCACAACTAGCAAAAGTAAACAGAATTTTATTATAATGATGATGATAATTGAATTGTTTTCAAACTAGCTTCCTTTTTTCTGTCTTCTATTGTTTAGACAAAACAGGTTGACTAACCACAAACCCGAATATTGGTATTTATTAGTTCATGCATTTATTTATTTTTATTTATTTATTTATTATACATTTATTTATCCATTTATTTATTTACATACGTATATTTATTTGTGCATTTCTTTGTGCATTTGTTTATGGATTTATTTATTTATTTATTTCTGCATTGACTTATTCATTGTTTTATGCAATAATTTATGCATTTATCTTATTTATTCATTTATTTTTGCATGTATTTATTTTTTATATATTTATTTATACATTAATTTATTTATTTACATTTATTTATTCATGCATTTATTTCTTTATCTATTATTACTTTATTTATATTAAGTTTTTATATATATATATTATATATATATATATATTATATATATATATATATATAATAAATTTATATCAAACTATAGTTATTTATATTAAGATATTTATTTTAAGGTATTTATTTATTTATTTATTTATTATTCATTCATTTCATTCATTCATTCATTATATATACTTTTATTAATTTCTATCACAATATTTATTTATATTAAGGTATTTTATTTATTTATTTATTTGTAAGTCAGGCCACTGAAACAAACCGAAAACAGGTCAGGTTTGGTGTCACTCGTGGAGCAGAAATGACACACTGCAGCTTTAAGTGCATCTTGTAATTTAAACCTGTCCAAACTGCTCTTGTTTTTTCCTTTTCTTTTTCCAGCAGGATCTTACTCTCTCCGTCTCGCTCTTCCTCCCTCAAGCTGTACAGGGAAGTTAATTTGGTGATGATGGCTATGGAGGTCTTGGGAGGCTAATAGCTTTTCCAGGTAAATAAATCCCCATAGTTCATAATTAGCTATTAGCATGCGTGTCAACTGTTTGCTCTGAGCGCAGGTCACGTGTCTCTCATATTTACATCACGGAGGTTTTCACTGTTAGCACAGCGTGCCGGGGTTTCGTTTGTGAGGTTATTCATGCAGTTAAGCATTTTAACGCACACATGCTAATCTGAATTATCCAAACAAACCCTTCAACACGGAAGAGCTGGGGGAATGATCCATAGTGATTCAGATTCTGAGTTTTATAAGCTTTGTTGTGGAAAAAATAGCATTTCGGTCACTGCCAAGAAAACTTTTGCATCACTTTTGTGAGCGGTAACTTTAACCTGAGTATTTAAATTAAGACTTTGTCATTCTCTTTTAGTACAAACGCCTCTTTATATGTAAATTACACTTATATTTCAGTAAAATCAGCATTATTTGACTGGCACCTTAACATTGCACTATTAACCACCTGGTTTCAACTGAATTTCTTTTAAAAGAAACACTATCAAGCAGACTCAATTCATTCTTGGCCAATCCCTTAAGTATCTAAACAGACATATGGAAAGATGCCTTCATTTTCCTCAGGATAATGATGTTATATTAAGGTATTTCTATTTATTTTTTGTAATGCTTGTTCATTTATTTACTTAAAGGTATTTATTTCATTTATTATTTTAAGGTTTTTCTTTTATTTATTATTATTTATTTATTTATTTATTTATTTAAGGTATTTTATATATTTTAAGGAATTTTGTTTGTTTGTTTATTTATTTAAAGCTATTTTATTGCATTTATTTATTTTAAGGTTTGTTTATTGATTTAAAGCTATTTTATTTCATTTAATTATTTTAAGGTGTTTTATTTTAAGGGTTTTGTATTTTTTAAGGTATTGTATTTAATATAAGTTTCAAGGTATTTTATTTATTTATTTTATTTAAGTTATTTTTTATTTATTTTAAGGCATTTTATTTATTAATTTATTTAAGTTATTTTAATTATTAATTTTATTATTTTAATGTTTTTAATTATATTTTATTTATTTTACAGTATTTTTATTTGTTTGTCTATTTATTTAAAGCTATTTTACTTCATTTATCTTAATTTATTGTATTTTGTAATATAATAATGTGTTTTTTAATGTATTTTATTTATTTATTTTAAATTATTTTTAAGGTATTTTATTTATTAATTTTAGTCATTTTAATTATTTATTATTTTAAGATGTTTTTATTAATTCCTTTTAAGGTATTTTATTTATTGTATTTAAAGTATTTTATTCATTAATTTAAGGTGTTTTATTTATTTTAAGGTATTTATTAATTTAAGGTATTTTATTTATTATTTAAGGTATTTTATTTTATTTATTTATAAAAGCTGACTATTTAAATGAAGACCTTGACATTTTTTTTTCAGCACATACACACACCTCCTTTGCATGTAAAGTAGACTTATTTTTCAGGAAGATCAGCATAATGTTGCACTATTTGTTGCCTGATTTCACCTGTATTTCCTTTGAAAGAAACACTATCAAGCAGACTCAATTCATTCATAGTGAATTCCACAAGTATCTAAACAGACATATGGAAAGATGCCATCAATTCCCTCAGGGTTTGATATCTGGAAATATTCGATACACAGAGGAGACTAAACCATGTTAGCTTGCAGACAGGAGAGGTCGTGAGATGTTTGAATAAGCCTGTGAATGTGTGTCACTACCAAACCAGCGGTCTCATGTGTTACCTGATAACGTGTGAGGCTGTAAGATGCACATCGTTCAAAACAAACAGTTCTCGCTGACAGGCCTTTAAAGCGGCACTCGAGGGAGTCTAGCGATCCGACATCTCCTCTGTCAGAGCACTGGCTGGCGGCTGAGATTAGTTCTTTGCCTTATTTAAAACTAGTGGATATTCCGATTGCCTAATTACTCAAAACGATCCCTGTGCAATTAAGCAGCACTGGCAGCCACCCAGACTGGAGCAGCTTACCAGAGTAAACACTGAGAACCACGGTACATGCTGGAGCTAGATGCTAATTGAATTTTATTTACATTTACGTTTGTGTTTTTGGCAGCCCCTTAACAGCCAAAGAGACTTACAAGAAAGAGCATTTGTTGTGTTAATGGCAATTACCAAAGGATACAAATCAATGGCTGAGGCGATAACACGTGTGCCAGGAGGAACACTATACATGAATGTGTGATTCTTCAATTAGGGGAACTTTTTTTGGATCAACATTTGGTGGTGGTGGTGGTGGTGTGTTTTTAATGCAATTTAAGCATTGATTTGTGCTTTTTAAAGGGGACCTATAATGCCCCTTTCACAAGATGTAATATAAGTCTCTGGTGTCTCCAGAATGTGTCTGTGAAGTTTCAGCTCAAAATCCCCCACAGATCATTTATTATAGCTTGTCAAATTTGCCCCTATTTGGGTGTGAGCAAAAACACACCGTTTGTGTGTGTGTTCCTTTAAATGCAAATGAGCTGCTGCTTCTGGCCCACTTTCCAGAAGAGGGCGGAGCTTTAACAGCTCAACAACAACAAAGCTGGAGAATCTCACGCAGCCAAAATGAGGATTGTCAGTAACGGTGTTCAGCCTTACATTGTTCAAACCGGAGTCGACACTGATGGAGAGACTCAGGAAGAAGTTACAACTTTTAAAATGAAACTGGACGTTTCTGAATGGTTAGTGGATAAATTGATGTAGTTGCTGTGGAGTTGATTCAACTCATCCACTAGCATGTGCTGTCATGTTGATATTTTTTCATTGAATTGACCCTCGTTTGTGAAGCAGTCGGGCGTAAAATGACGGCATGACAACAACACTCTACTACAACAACTCTTCCTCTTCTCTAAAGCAGCCCAACATGGCCACACCCCCTTTGTTGTGTGTTCTCGGGGGCGGGGTTTATGTAAATTTTAGGGTTTGTGATGTCACTAACCCAGGAAGAAACTCATTGTAGTCCCTACCAGTCATTTGTTGTAGTCCTTAAACAGAGAATTCTTTAAAAGCAAATATCTCTCTTTGCATTGAACTTTGAGCGTTTGTTTATGCTCAAACAGCAACATTACAAACTAACTAAAGTTAAAAAAGTCAAATCATAATCAACCACCCCTTTAATGCAATTTAATGCAATTTTTAAAAAATGTATGGATGTGTGTGCTTTTTGTGCATGTGTGAATTTAAAGGTTTTTTTAGGCACATTAATTACAGATTTTTTTAATGGAATTAACCGTTCGCAAAGACCCGCCCCCTTTAGTTACTGTTGCTACGTCCGATAAGCCATGCAGATCTCTCGCCACACATCATATTCTCACGCAGTGAAAAATATGTCACGGAGCAAAAAGGACACTGACAACGCGTCAATAAACAACACAGAGCAGGTTACTTTTGATATGAAACAAAGTCTCAGATTTCAAATTTTGTCATTTTTAAAGAAAAATGTAAACAATAAATACTAATACTTTAATATAAATCTTTAATGTGTCGTGACAGATCGCTGTAGCGCCTCAGCTCAAGCGGCTCGTGAACCGATCATCTCTTCCTACTAGTTAATTTATAGCATCAAATAAACATGAATGAACATCAGAAGGAAATGTTGTTTCAATCGCAGAAAGACGTCAATACACACCATTTTTCAAGTTCAAGTCCATCGAGGTTACTCCTGACTGCTTTGTTGGACAAAATGGTGGATTCGGCGTTATGATTGGTTAGATCGCCTGTCAATCAAACTCCTGGCGAAGGGTCAATTTAAGCATGGATTTTTAAAAAAAATCAAACAAACAAACATGTAATTGAGACACTGATTTTTAAATGCTCTTTAAGTATGCAATTTAAGGTGGATCAAGTTTTTTCCCCCAAATTTTCTATTTATTTTGTTTTAAGTTTTAGTAATAAGTTCAACATTAATTAAGTTGAGATACCCTGTTGTGCATGTCCAAGGCTTTTCCATCTTTTTCTCCAAAAAGTCAAAAAGTCATTATACCATCACACACAATATCAAACGTCCGCACCATCACACATTATACCAGAATCCTTTTGAAGGCTGATCAAGGCCATGATCAGACATGTGATGAATGTTTTAAGGATGAAACACCGTTTGAAGAAGTTTTTTTTGTTTTTTTGTAGAATCATATGAGAAAAAGCAATCATAATGCATGTTAAAAAATACTGAATAGATTAAAGTCTGCATTGCGTATTCAAATCTAAATAAGACTTAACTGAGTTATTATTTAGCTGTCAACTTTGGCAACATTTGGCAGACCCTTTTATCCAAGTGATTACATTGCATTCAAGCTGAACATTTACACTTTTTTTATTAGTTCTTTTACTAAAAACATAAACGTCCCGCGCTCAAACCGCACCCATCCATGTTAACCGTACACCGCGACTGCTTGCAGGAATCCCAGCAACCATCCATGTTAACCGCTACACCGCACGACTGCACTGCTAGAAGCCACTGTAATCAGTAGTTTGAGAAGGAGCCAGCAGCAACAGAGAGCTGAAACAAAAGAACAGTAATCATACGTGTCATTTCATGCTAATAACGTTCCCCCGCGGTGCAGACCGCTAACAAACACTGCGTGTTTAGCTGCCGTGGTGAAGCGTCTCCGAGGTCAGCGGAACCTTTCCTGTTGCAGCGGCGGCGAGCGTGTCGTGATTGGTGGGTTCGTGCGGGTCTGAAGCCAGGCTCACAAACAGTCCATTAAGAAAAAAGTGGCACTAAATCAAGCCTGGGAATAGAGGCAGCAACAGTCAGCAGAGTGGAACTGCTTTCATTTATTTCAGGGGCTCGTTCGGGGAGCGCCGCTGACAGGGGAGACGCCGCGATGGAAGCACAAGCGGCAGTGCTGGATTTTTCAGCCGGCTGTCGGTTTTTCCCGGCCCTCTTAAAATTCCCCCTGAATGTGAAACAGGTGATTGATTTCAGCCAGTACTTGAGCAGTGCTCAAGATTTCCCATCAGCTTCACTCTTTGAATGCAAAGAGCCGTTTGGCTGAGAATATAAAGAAGGGAGGGCGAGAAACGGATGGATGGGAGTCAAAGGGTGTGTCGGGTTCAGCAGTATGTGCAACGTCCAGGAAGAGAGACACCACTAGGGTTGTCAAATGATTTTTAAGTCCTTTTGAAGAGTATATGAGTAAGAGTGTCAGAGTATATATATAAAATGATCCTGATGTTGTTTTTGGGCTCTACTAGAACAAGTTTTCATGCTTGAATGTTGATTATTTTCCTCATATTCTCCATTTTTGCAGCTCCTCTCTTCCCAGTCTGTCAGTAACGCTCTGTTTAGTTCTTGTCTCCTCCTTCTGAAAAGCACAATGTGCTCTGATTGGTCAGCTGGAGCAGTGTGTTGTGATTGGTCAAGCGCTTCAAGTGTGTTTGTGAAATGTCCCGCCCCTTACCATAACCACCAGTTTCAACACACTACTAACTAACTCAACCAGGCCCCGCCCCTTTATTTAGTTAATCTCAGTAGCTTGTACTGTAGTTCACTACTTTTCTGAAAGGGTAGCTTGACTGTAGTTGAAGTACTTTATTTTATGAGATCTTGTAGCTCAGTTCTGTGTAGTGAGTGCACTGCTGAGGGAGTCGTCATTCTAGGGGTGTCCCATTGTCAGAATCGTTTTAGTGCACTCAAACGTTCACTTCCTAAAAATGGAATGAACCGTAAAAGCCATCAAGCATCAGCTGCTCATTATATTCACTTAGCAGAGAGGTTGTCATGTCGTCTTCAATCTCTCAAGTCATCAGAAATGGAGGACGAGTGCATATTTCATAATTTCACTGTACTAACATCTGTCCGCTCATCTGTATTCATAGGTACTCTGTGTACATTTCTGTAAGTTTGGACTGAAATAAAAAAAAAGTATATAGCTATACTGACAGTCTATAATGTGAATATTTTATGTATCTTTGAAGTTGTTCATGCATAAAAGCTTTACATTTTAGATAATGCCTATATACACTGGTGTCAAAAGTATTCACATTCATTACTCAAGTAGAAGTATAGATACTAGGGTTTAAAAATACTTCTGTAGAAGTTGAAGTATCACTCAAGCTTTTTACTCAAGTAAAAGTGTAAAAGTACTGGTTTCAAAACTACTTAATATAAAGTAAAAGTAATGTAAGGGAAAAAAAATGCCATTAAGGACAAAGCTTAGGCCGTGTCACAGTGTTAGGCACTCCACCTCCTCAAAATGTCATCAATAACCTTTATTGGAATGTAAATGTACATCCAAACTTAACTGCAGGAATCTGTGAGGGCAGCGGACAAGAAAAATGCGGGTAGTTTTGGTGTACCCAGGGCAGTCTTAGTAACAATCCGGGCTTGACATTAACACCCGCCAACCTGCCAAATGCAGGTAGTTTTCAGCTGTTTCAGTTCACACCGCACTTGTCTGTTGGAGTTTATTGGATATGTGTTGGCGTTGGTCGGAGTCTGTTTTTACCAGACTGAACATGTTTAATCGTCGTTTGTTTGGTCGTCTGAGCATCCAACAAACGGCAACAAACTCTCGGTGCGTTCCAAACGGGATATATCGCCCTCTGAAGAGCACTTCGGAGTAAAAACAATCATGGCCGCCATATGAAGGGTTGTTCCAAACCGAAGTGCTCAAAACTGGCCACTTTAAAGGGCCCTTCGAAATGAAGGATTTCGAAGGGTACAACTGATGGACACTTCGGCCCCCATAATCCTTTGCACAGTGAAGTTGTTTGTCATCACAGAATGGGTACAGGAGGTTAGGAGTTCGATTTTATCTATAAATGTATGTATAGTATTTTTTCTATACTACTGTAGTATTTATACGAGTTAGATTTAGTACATTATTATGGTCAAAATGACATTGTACTTCAACAAAAATACTTTACAGCTCCCTTTATCAGTCCATTCAAATGTTTCAAATACATAGACACAATATACATTATGGTGCGATAAACCAAAAATAAAAAACTAACGTTAAACAAAGGGCGCAGCTTGCGCAATCTATCCTCCTTGACTGTCTCCGTTAAGATGACGCAGAAGTGCGTTCCAAAAAGGAGTATTTTTGACCCCACACCCTTCATCCCTTCAAAGCTCTCACTCCGGAGGGTAAACCCTTTGAAGGGATTAGGGCATAGGATGAGCCCTTCCGAGTGGAACGCAGGGCCTGACGTAATCTGACAGCTGTTTGATCGCGCCGCACGCACACACAACAAAGCGCTGGAAACGTGACATCGCAGCTTGTTCATATAAAAAATAAAATACAGTTTAAAAAAAAAAAATATAAAGGAACAATAGTCCGTAGTGCAATCCGTGCCATTCAGCAAGAGCACTGCTCCACTTCACCGAAAGAGAGAGGTATAACACCATGAGAGCAACGCAGGTTTACCTTCAGTTTCGTTTTATATTAATTAGTTTTGGCTTGTTTAGCTACATGGTTGTATATGACTATGGGTCACATAAATAAAAAGGGTCGCGCTAAAAAAAAGTTTAAAAACCGGTGTATACGCTAATTTATTCAAACGTCTCTCTACCGAACTACCTAGCTTAATTTGCAGAGGACGAAGAGAAAGCACCCGTTTGATAGCCTAAATGAGCCAGTAGTAGAGAAATAATAACTTTTAAGAAATAAACTTTTTTGAGTAACGACCCCCAACACTGTCCTCCTTGCTGGAGTGTGACGTGATTTGTGACATGTGCAGGTGCGCTGGATCGCGTACAAACCAATAGGGTGTCAGAATGGTATATGTTTATTCTCATCCAACCACAATCAAATTCACTCTATCCAGATGGCGCGATTTATCTGGATAGTTGTTTTTTTTGTTTTTTTTTCAAGCCGGAATGAAAACAAGCCGGAATGAAATAGGAGTAACGAGGCTATTTTAAAATGTAAGGAGTAGAAAGTACAGATAATTGTGCGAAAATGTAAGGAGTAGAAGTAAAAAGTTGTCTGAAAAATAATTACTCCAATAAAGTATAGATACCCGAAATTTCTACTTAAGTAAGGTAACGAAGTATTTGTACTTCGTTACTTGACACCTCTGCCTATATATCTGTATGGTATACAGTATATGGGGTCTATCCAAACATATGAAATGTGTACAAGAAAAGACAATTTGACAAAAATACCTATAAACACTAATGATGATGTTGCTGAAAAAAGAGATACCAGAAGGATAACAGTCATTAGTGATGTTGTTAATAAATGGCAGCTTTTTTTAAATGCATAGCCTCGTAATTCAGCCTTCAGCCCTGGCTAGAGTTCAGATTTATGCTATAGGGAACTAGGAAGTGGATTAAGACAGTTCAAATACTAGAGAAGCATTTCTAAGTTTCCTAAACTCTTATAAATAAGGTCGCAATTCTGAGAAAATAAGGTTGCAATTCTAAAAGAAAGTTACAATTTTTAGGGGAAAAGTCACAATTCTGAGAAAAAGTCAATTCTAAAATAGATTCTGAGAAAATAACATTGCAATTCTGAGAAAAAAGTTTGCAATACTGAAAAAAGTCGCAATTTTGAGAAAATAATGTTGCAATTATGAGGAAAAAAGTCACAATTTTGGAAAAAGTTCACAATTTTGAGAAAAAAGTCAAAATTCTGAGAAAAAGTCACAATTCTGAGAAAAACTCACAGTTCTGAGAAAATAATTCTGAGAGAATGAAAATAAAATCGATTCTGAGAAAATAACATTGCAATTCTGAGAATTTTTTTTGCCATTTTGAAAAAGTTCACAATACTGGAAAAAAGTGGCAATTCTGAGAAAATTTGAAGAAAATAAAGTTGATTTGGAGAAAGTAACGTTGCAATTCTGAGAAAAAAGGTCACAATACTGAAAAAAGTCACAATTCGGAGAAAATTCTGAGAAAATAAAGTTGATTCTGAGAAAATAATGTTGCAATTCTGAGAAAAAAAGTCGCAATTTTGAAAAAGTCGCAATTCTGAAAGAAAGTAGCAATTCTGAGAAAAAAAACGTAGCAATTTTGAAAGAATGTTCACAATTCTGAGAAAAAAGTTCAGAATTCTGAAAAAAAGTCACAATTCTGAGAAAATAAGGTTGCAAGTGTGCAAGTTTTTTTTTGTTTTTTTTTTAAAAAGGTTTTAAAAATGGTTCACTGAAAGGTTCTTTGGGAAACCCAGTTCTTCTAATGGCATTGCTGCAAAACCCTCTTTTGAAACCTTTATTTTTAAGAGTGTAATTCACATTAGCTAAGCAAAACCATCGGCATCAGAGTGGTTTCTTCTTAAAGAGACAGTGTCCTGGTGCCCTTTGGAGGATGCTCTACACCGCAGTGCCCTGAAAGCTGATTAATTGGCTTGTCAGCTCAGTATTTTTATCCCATTCCCCAGACGAGCTCAAACACACCGTCCTTCCCAGTGTCCTCTTGTGTCCTACACAGCGGTCAGGTGACTGTAGAGGAACCCCCTGTGCTTCAAGCTGCCTTCCGATTGGCCGAGGGCGTCCTCATGGCATGTGGCCCCCCGAACGGACGGCAGCCCGGGCCGCGCGGGTGTAATTGGTGCGAGCGGCGCGATAGCGGTACCTGTGAGAGACCGTGCGACTGCGCTGATTAATGCGAAACGCAGCGTTTCTGCAGAGCGCCTCTTGATGAAGCCCACAGGGCTCACACAGCAACCGTGACAATGTACCGAGAGGAAAAACCTCCAGTCTGAAAGTGCGGAGGAGGGAACGTAACCTAGTGAGTGTTCCGACAAAATGAAATAAAACAAAGTCACTGTTATGGATGGAAACAGTTTCTGCAATCTATTTCTAATTTATCTTTATTGCAGCTTCAGCCCCAAAGGCAATTCTGTGTTTGGTGTGACATGAAAACAGCGTAAAAACACAATTCTGCTTTCACTAATAATAACAAATTATCTTCCCAGGCTTGCAGCCACCCAGAAGTGAGAGAAAAGGGTCCATTTTAGTAAAGCAATCCACAAGCGAACCTCGCTCGTTCTCCGATTTCAAAGCAGCTGTCATGAAAATAGCAGACATGCTTTATGCTTCAGTCATTCATACATTTACTGAAAAGACATAAAATGCATTGGACTGTTTTTAATTAAAAAAAAAAATACATACTGTAGCAGCAGGAAATAGTTGAGAATGGCTTAGTGAATACTGTGCAGTACATACTTCGGTTTGCTGCATACTGTTTTTTTTTTTGTGAAACAGACTGCATTATGCAATGACAACTGTTTCAACTAACGCTCAAAATAATTCATTGGTTTGAGTAGGACAAACTTAAATTAGATTAGTTCAGTCAAATTAATTTTTACGAGCACTTTCTTTTTCTTTCAAGTTCACAGAACTGATATATTGTAAGTAAGCTGAACTATTTAATTGTTAATGAACTTATTTCTTTTAATTTAGACAAACTTAAGTTTAACTGAAACTGGGCTGGGATTTCCGTTTCGCAGCATGCTTTGCCCATGGCACTCGAAAGGGAGAGTAAATGCTGACATTAAGTGTTAAATAATGTTTTTTGTGCAAGATTAATGTTAAGTGGGATATTTAGTAGTGATTAATGTTTTGTTATGCTAATTTAGAAGAGTTTCTGTTAATGTGGGTCTTTGGAGAGTTACACAGGATCCGGCCAATAATGAGCCGGCATTTGGACGTAAACACAGAAGCCTGCACTGAGTTCACTACATATGAGTCATGACAATGGTTCAAATTGTTGAATAAAGTTGTTATTTCTGTTTTGTTTTTGTGCACACAAAAATATTCTCGTCGCTTCATAATATTAAGGTTGAACCACTGCAGTCACGTCGATTGTTTTAACCATGTTTTTATCTACCTTTCTGGCAATGACATGTGGATCAGATACCATCAGATTTCATTAAAAAAATCTTAATTTGAATTCCGAAGATGAATGTGTGGACGGGTGTGGAACGACATGAGGGTGCGTAATTAATGACAGAAATATCATTTTTGGATGAACTAACCCTTTAAAAATGGATTGCCTCAAATTTTTCCCCAAACTTATTCAGGTTTACAGTACTATACCGTTGATATAGTATACTATATGTTGCTTGTTTAAGTCCAGATATTGTCTTACAATACAAAAATGCTCATTTTTTATTTGAAATGTGAACATTTTAAAATGATAAGTTCATATACATCTCCATCCAGATTTAAAATCAACATGTTTACTTTCTCACCATGTTATTCTAAACTATTGATGTTTTTTCTTTTTAATTTTTTAACAAAATATCATAACTTGCTCCTGGCTCCTACTTGCTCTATGCATTAATGTTTATTTTATTTCAAGATTTTTTAAATAGTTTTAGTTAATGATAATAATAGTTATCTATTTAGTCACTGCTTTAGGCTGCTGTTGCTGTAGGTAATCCAGCATTTTTACACGAGTTTTACATTTATGCATTTTACAAACGAGTTTTACATTTATGCATTTTACCCTTATGTGTTTGTCAAATGCTTTTATCTCAAGTTCATACATTCCCTTGAAATCGAATAAAAATTTTATGCTGGCTAATATAATTAAGGTTACTGCAGTAAAATCAAGTAATTCAGGAGGACAGTGCAGTCAAATCATGATTTATTTACCCAGTATAGTTTCACTCATAAATGCATTGCAATGCTAAAGTAAAATGGGTCTTGAATGTCATTAATGGTTGACTTTAAAGGGATAAAATGCTGTTGGGAAACTGATCAGCAGATCAAAAGGTTCATGTGTTGTAAATCCATTACCACAGCTGCGTGTGCGAATGAGTTTGTGCGACACGAGGATCCGGGCTGACTGTTGATCCCTTGGGCCAGGCCGGTGGCAGCGCTGTAACCGTCTCGCTCTCTCGTTCTCCACGAGAGGATGATGCTTGATCGGCTGAATGTTTGCAGGGAGTGTTCGCCTGTCCCTGCCGGTTAGTGTTGGGCGGCTGCCCGAGCAATTAATGGTCTTTGTAATGTGTTCACCAGCACTAGAAAATAAACAAACACCATGAGACCTTTGATTAAGCACCAATCTGCAGCTTCACAGCTTCAAAGCAGCGCTCAAGAGCGGCTTTTCCCATCCCACTGCTTCTGAGTGCTGGAATGATCCCATATTTGTACTCGGCACATGAGGATCGGCGTCACGCTGCGTCTACAACACACATACATGTCATAAGATAGATCGGCCTAATTATCATCAGTTGACAGACGCCCCTGTTTTTAACATGCACTTTATTTTGCATGGCTGTCTTCATCTGTAACTTTTGATTCTGATGTTAAGATATTTCTGGTCTCTGACCTTTATTATCTTTAAATTATATGTTAATTGCAACTACTCTAAAAGGCAAAATGCAGTACAGTGCAGCAGCACTGGAAAAGCAGCGAACACTGCAAGAGCTTTAAGCACCGATCCGCAGTTTCACAGCTTCAGAGCCGCTCAAGAGTGCCTTTTCCCGTCTCTCTGAATGGAAATTATAGCAGCCGTCTTTCCCTTCTGAACACGGCATGTGTGTAATGATGCTCGGGGCTGATGGGATTGGAGGAGGGGAATTGTTCTTCTGTGCATGTATCTGTCCTATTCAATTACACTGCAATCTCTCTCTCTGAACCACACACACACACACACACACACACAGACTCTAAATTGTGGCAACACACTCATGTACACAAGCTTTTAAATAATTATTAAGTTAAGTTCCAGAGCTACTGGATGTGTTTTTAAAAGCTCTTCCTCTTGAAACATTTATTGCTCTTTCAACAGTTCTGCTGGCCTGTTTGAATGCACTTGTGGGACGCATCCTGAACGCTTGCTGAGCACGTCTGTGGCCAATCGCTCTCCAACCGCAGGTTTCTCCGCTCTGGAACATTAGTTGTTTTTACCTGCACATGTTGGTTTCTATTATGCTTTTTTTCCATGTTCATCTTTCTTAAGTGTATAATGTTGCTGTTTGAGCATGATAAAGCTTGAGTTTTCTTCTGGGAATGAACACGTCACAGTATTCCTCATTTAAATAATTCATATGCAGAATAAAGGGGCGGGGCCTGGTTGAGTTAGTTAGTAATGTGTTCAAACTGGCAGTTATGGTAAGGGGCGGGACATTTCCCAAACACGCTTGAAGTGCTTGACCAATCACAACACACTGATCCAGCCAACCAATCAGAGCAGACTTTGCTTTTCTGAAGGAGGGGTTTAAAGAAACCAAAACTAAAACAGAGCATTTAGACAGAGGGTGAAAACAGGTGCTGCAAAAATGAAGTTTTTTTGAACATCAAATATAAACATATTCAAAATTACAAAATTATGAACCTGTAAATGAACATTATAGGACCCCTTTAACATCTGATCTTTCTTTCTTTCACAATTATAGCACTGGAATAAAATGGTGTAGGATTTACTAGAAGCTAGGAAACAATTTTTACTCAAAAATTGCTAATAAATTTCACATAATTACAAAGAAACGGCCAGTAACACATTGGGCCCTATTATACACCCGGTGCAATGCGGCGCAGGCGCGACGCAAGTGTTTTTTGCTAGTTTCAGCCCGACATAGTTATCCTATTCACGTCCTGTGCCATGTTGTTTAAATAGCAAATGCATTTGCGCCCATTTGTGCGCCCATGGGCGTGCTGCTCTGAAAATGAGGTGTGTTCAGGTGCATTGTTGGCGTGTTGCTATTTTGAGGCAGCTGAAATAGACTACGCCATTGACCAACTAAAACCTGTTCTAAAAGTCAATGGTGCAATATTTGTTTTGTTATTTAAAGAGCGTGTTAGTAATATGCGCCTATATACGGGTGCACAACACGCGTACAATCTGCTTATTACACACACAGGGATGCGCAGCAGCACACAAACATGACAAATATTAAAAATAAAAGGATTACAATGTAAAAGATCATTATTGTGTGCATAAAGATGAGGCTTTTCCCGTAGATGCTCTGCTTGCATGCTTTTGCGCTGTGCGCTTTAGACCATGTGCTTAGATTGTTAAAATAGGGCCCATTCATTTAACTGGGACATTTTGAAGTAGAAAGAGTGAAACAGTATTTTCTTGAAAAACATACTCTAATAATCTTTATTTACAACTTTTGAATTATAATTCATTTTTTCATTTGATTGAATTGCTAAATGTTGACATTTTTGGATAGGATTTAATTGTATTTTGGTATTTTTGGGGGCATTAGTGTCAATGCAATTGCAAAACTTTAAAAATAAATTGTTTTTAAACAGATTTCCAGAACATTTTGTCCAAGGAATCACATTAAAGGTAATGTGTGGAAATATGTTTGATGTTTAAATACCTTCTAGTATCCCAGTTTAATATGTGAGACTGTTTCCATATATGCTTCCACTGTTTTCCATATGTATATTTTACCTTTTTAACCCTGAATTGCAAACAGACTTTCATATTGCACTGGGATACAAGTATTTTAACACTGAACAAACATACGTCACCTTCAGTGTGATTGTTAGATTTCTTTGACACCATACAGATATATCTGAGTTAAACTACTGTTTACATAAACGCTAATAGGCCAATATCTCGACTAGATCACAGAGGGTTTTTATATTGCAGTGATTGTGTTTGTGAGAAATGAGCATGTCTGTTCTGTTTATAAGTCATTCTGAAAGCTTACCTGCATGACTATATTAGGATGATGTTATGTAACCCAGTTTTAGCTTGCACACAAATTTCCTCGCCTCCGAGGAATGTCAGCAGAAAATATTCTGGGTCATCTGCGCTGCGACCACACGCTCCCATGATGCATTGTGCAGCAGTGCCTTCGTCAGAGTCAGCTGAGCGCTCGTTCCCTTTACGGTTAACTGCGCTCGTGTGCGTTTGTGCTGCAGAGACAGCAGTGAGATTAAACAGAGACTTTTACTGTCTCCAGATGTTTCTCTTGAAGACAAAAAGACTCCAGTAATCTCATATGAGTTTCAGAAGAGATCTCAACAATGTTTCAGACCTTGAACAGATTTAACAAGATCAGTTTGAGCTCAAACGTTCCTCATTAAATTGTCTGAATTATGTTCACATTAATTGTGTATCTATATGGGTCACATTGCATGCAAGTCCAGGTCATATTTCTTGGTCATAAATGCGTAAATAATGCATAAATTAATTTTGGGAGAAAACGGAATAGTTTCCATATCCATTCATTCATTCATGTAATCATTCATGCACTCATGCCTTCATTCATTCATTCATTCATGCATTCATGTACTCATTCGTTCATTCTTTAATTCATGCACTCATTAATTCATTCATTCATTCATTCATTCATGCATTCAGTCATTCATTCATCATTCATTCATTCATTCATGCATTCATTCATGCATTCATTCATTCATTCATGCATGCATTCATTCATGCATTCATTCAGCATTCATGTGATGTGGCTTTCTGAGAGAAATGTTCACGGTTTCACATGATAAAGGTGAACACGCACAAAGATGACACTTTGTCGCACTCCTTTGTAAGAAAGATCACCTGAAGCTCTTCCTGGAGAGAGTGTAGGTTTCGCTCAGTGTGAGTTTGGCCTCATGGAGAGAAACAGAGGCTCCAGTCCAAAACCTAGTGAGCTGCCTCACTGTCTGCTGCCTACAGAGGTAACTACGTAGATGACATCTCTGTGAATTGACGTTCTAATGAGTATGATGCACAGTTTATTCAAATAGAGCTTGAGGTTGGCATGTCACTCAAAGCTGCTATAATAACAATGCAGCACATAAATACACACCACCCATGAATATTAAGTAAAATAAAGTAAAGTAAAATAGACCCTTTTCAATCATTTTGAACTATTTTAAACTTTATACTGTTAGTTTTCAGTAGGTTTTTACTGAGGGGATTTCGGATTTCTCTTTTTATCACTCCCTAAATCAGAAAATACTGTCAATAGCTAGAAAATAAATAAATCTTTAACATGTTTTTAGAAATAAAATGTTCTATAAATCAGGTGAATGATGTATGAACAAACCTACAGAATATGAACTGAAAAGTTTGGTGAATGTAAATCTGCTGAAGTGGAGATTTCTGACTCAAACTCACCACCTTTAAAGATATGGATTTAGGATGCAAATAGATAGTGTAACAACAAAAACACTTAAAAGTGTGTGTTTTGGATGTTTTCTTTCCAAAAGTCTGAAAGAACATGTCATGAAATGCCAGATAACCCAAAATCTGGACCAGTGCATAAAAACACGATGTTTTTGCCTTAAAACGGTCTTTACACCTCCCTGCTGAGAAACAACTTAATCTAGGCTAAAGTGGTTATATAGTTTCACAACTTGGCCAAATTGGTTAGGCTAGTTTGTGTTGATGCTTTTAGTAGGGTTTTGGATCAGAGCTCTTATGTTTGTTATCTGCTGAGGTATGTGTGTGTGCGTGTGTGCATTTGTACACGTCTACATGCATGTGTTTGATAAATGTGTTCAGCAAGCAGCTGTATAAATCCTCCCTCTCTAGGGTCCGTCTCCCAGCTATTGTTTCAACCCAACCAGAAACATGAAACACTCAAGCGGACTTTTGAGTCTCTCATCTCCATGTTCTTTCGAGTCTCTCGTCTCCATGTTCTGTTGTCTGAGAAAACAAACCATCACACTGTCAAATGCTGCATCACTGCACTTTTGCTGTTTGTTTCCTGAGGTCACATCACTGGTAATACTACTATTTTTGTAGTAGGCCTATGTACTCATGATAAAATAATGCACAGCCTCAAGTGTTGATAAGGCTGCTGAAAATTAAGAAATATTTCACACAAAATGGGATTAAAACTTGTTGGAGAATCTTAATTATTTCTGAGCTTCTTGAAAATATAAAAACATGCCTGATTATAGCAGCGCGGGGAGCGCGCGATTTAAAGGGGTCGCGTGCTGAATCGGTGCATAGTTAATGATGCCCCAAAATAGGCAGTTAAAAAAATTAATTAAAAAAAATCTATGGGGTATTTTGATCTGAAACTTCACAGACACATTCAGGGGACACCTTAGACTTATATTACATCTTGTAAAAACTGGTTCTAGGGCACCTTTAATGTAAATTAGACATGTTGCCTATAGAAAACTTACTGAAATAAGTTTGTTTTTTTATCTAATATTTATACTTATTTATACTTATATCACAATATCATGTTTAGAATGTGCATTACAAGGCATAATTGATGCATTAAAATACTTTTATAATACTATATACTGTATATAAGGCTTCAAGTAAAGTGTTAATGTGCAACAATTGACACTCCTGATAGTGACAATGTGTGATACGCCATATATCTGAAGAAAAGAATATCAAGTGACATTTATATCTATAGCGCTATATACAATACAGATCATTTCAAAGCAGCTTAATAAACAATCAAGAAAAGTTAAAGTTCTTTAAAAAGCAGTATATATACTGCGCAGTATACCAAGCATTCTTTCACTCAGGCTGATTTCCTAAAACTACAGCATGATTGAATTTAGCAAACAGAGTCAGGTGGATGTAAAGCTTGTTTCAGTGTGAATAAAGCAACAGCTGGCGTGTGGCCGCAGGCAGAGCTTAAAGAAGTTTTTACTGTGTTTTACAGTCATGCAGACTGAGTGCTCCGGCCGGCTGCGCCCTCACAAACTCATCAAATCTTGAGTGTTTCCTCAGAGATGGCGGCCTACACTAGAGAACTCTTCCTGTGGCGCTCCAGCTCTCCCGCGCTCATTACAGAGACCAACTGCAAGATTCATCAGGCGGAGCTCAGATTCCCTCTTTAATATTTCACTGAGGAACAGTCCTGCTCAGTGCTGTTACAATGCCTAATCACTCAGAGGAGAAAAAAAACAAATTAACCCGGTAAAGACGACTGGATCATATTTGATTGGCTTCTAAATGATCAGCTCAACTAACTGTTAGTATACTGAAAAGGTTTGGGTTAGCAGAATATGTTGACATATATTTGTAAAGTTACTTATAGTCAGCAGAATGACTGTTGGTGGACATTCAAAATAAAGTGTTACCAATTTTACTTCCTTAATGTGTAACATGATATTAAATGGGGGATAAAATGTAAGTCAGGCATTTAATGTGCAGTTGATTGGATGTTGAAAAGCTTCTCTATATGACTGAAACACAGCGCCACTTACATTTCCTTCAGAAAATCCTGTTTAAAGTTAATAAACACTTTACTTGTAGCCTTTATGTATAATACATTATAAAGGTATTCATACTGTATATTGTAATAGATTATATATTTTCATAAATAATTGCAACCACATTTAAAATGCATTTTAATATTTGCAGATTCCTTGTTACATTTGAAACGAGGTTTTAATGCAATATATTTTTATAACTGTGGTTACAATTATTAAGGATAATTGAATAATTATTTAAAATAATTTTTAAATTATTTTATTTAACAATTATCCATACAGTGCCTTACACAACATAATTAACGCATTAAAATACTTTTATAATGCATTATATATATTTAATTTACTGATGAAACAGGAAAATCACAGTGTTAATGTTGCAAAATTCATTAATGAAACAAATACATTTCAGCTATAAATAATAGTAGTGATGATAATAGTGTCTCAATTTGGTTCAGTAACAGTGTAAATGTTGCAATGTAAATGTTGATCAATTATGAAATAAATTTACTTTAGCTAAAGCAGCTCTACATTAGACAGTGGTGTCATTATCCAGCTGAATTTAGTTTTGTTTCAGATGTCTGAGGGTACGTTTACACAATAACGATGTACTAAAAACGGAAAAGTTTTTCCTTTGCTTTTTTTCGCGTACAGAAGACAAAATGATCCCCGTTCACACAGATCCGCGAAAACGACTAAAAACGCTGTATTCTGCTGTCAGGCCAGTAGATGGCGTTGTCACTTTATAAAGAAATATGCACCTATACACAGAACACGTAATACACGTGCACATGACATCACTGTTTTCACAAATTTGCGTTTTTGTAGTTTATGTCGGGACGATAATGGTAGCGTTTTCAAAAACGTGCACTTTGAAACACGTTTTCAAAAGCTTGCATTTTCAGGCTCCCGTTTTGTGTAAATGAACGGCCACAGCACACAAGTTTTTTAGGGGGTGTTTACATGACACCATTTTCAACTAAAAAATTATAACCTTTTATGCATTTTGGACATTAATTTGGAGGCCTGAAAACACAAATGTTTGAAAACAGGTTAAAAGGTGCAAGTTTTTGAAAACGACAACTTTATCGTCTCCATGTAAACAATAAAAAAACTTGTAGAACTGTTGTAGCAAATTTGTGAAAACTGACATCATGTGCATGTGTATTGCACGTTCAGTCTATAGGTGTGTGTGTTTCTTTACAATGTGACATCGCCATCTACTGGCCTGGCAGCAAAATACAGCGTTTTTAATAGTTTTGTGGATCCGATTGAAAATGTCAAGTTCTCAATTTCAAATCGCGGAACGATTTGACAATGTTGTCGTCTGTATATGAAACTTGGAACAACTTTTCCATTTTTAGTACTTTGTTGTTGTGTAAACATACCCTTAGATGAAGTGACTGTCCTATGAATTGGGACATTAACTGATTTCAATAAAACTGTGGGATGACTGTGTTTTGAGTATTTCTCCCAGCAGACGAAGGAACACGTGAACATGCATGTTGACCTTTCATGGGCTCCAGGCGAAAACAGTCTGACAAATGAGAGTCAACAGCCAGCATCTGTATGCCAGGATCGACTCAGTGTGTTTGTCTCCTGAGTGCCGCGTCCTCTTGTAAGTTGCTTCATGTCCGGCCTCTGAGCTGCTGAAATATACATACACCTGCTCTCGGCATCTGCGGCGATCATCTGCTGACTGGAGCAGCCGCGGCTGGGAAAAAAAACCAGTGGGAACGACTGCGTAAGAGAGAGAGAAACACGATGAGACAGTGGATTTGAGTTCTGAGTCATGAACTCAACCAAACGACTCTGAGACAAATCATGTCACTTGAGTCCAAGCAAAAAAGCTTTTGAAAATCAGAAAAAAGTCTCATGAAGTACTGCAAATGATGTATGAAATATTGCATACGCTACCGGTCAAGAGATTTGTTAAAGGGGGGTTAGTTCACCCAAAAATTACATTTCTGTCATTAATTACTCACCCTCATGTCGTTCCACACCCGTAAGATCTTCGTTCATCTTCGGAACACAAATTAAGATATTTTTGATAAAATCTGAGAGGTATATGACTTGTCCATAGACTGCAATTTAATCAACACTTTCAAGGTCCAGAAAGGTACTACAAAGGTAAATGTTATGAAGCGACGAGAATACTTTTTGTGTGCAAAAACAAAACAAAAATAACTTTATTCAACAATATCTTCTCTTATGTGTCATTTTCATACGTTTACGTCCAGCGCTTCCAGATTCTACGTCAGAACGGCGACTCATTATTGGCCGACTCCTGCGTCAGCATCACACACATGCGTCGTACTGATCACGTGATCAGCTTTGGCCAATACTGAAGCGAAATTCGTATGTAAACATGGAAGCCTTCACTGCGTTACCTGTGTAAGGATAATGACAGAGAAGAGATTGTTGAATAAAGTCGTTATTTTTGTTTTGTTTTTGCGCACAAAAAGTATTCTCATCACTTTATAACATTAAGGTTGAACCACTGCAGTCACATGACTGTTTTAATGGTGTCTTTAGTACCTTTCTGGACCTTGAAAGTGTTGATTATATTGCTGTCTATGGATGAGCCTCTCGGATTTCATCAAAAATATCTTCATTTGTGTTCCGAAGATGAACAAAGGTCTCACAGGTGTGGAACAACATGAGGGTGAGTAATTAATGACAGAATTTTCATTTTTGGGTGAACTAACCCTTTAATATTTTGGAAAGAAGTCTCTTCTGCTCACCAAGGCTGCATTTATTTGATCAAAATACAGTAAAAAATCTGAAATATTATTACAATGTAAAATAGCTGTTTTCTATGTGAATATATAGTAAAGTGTAATTTATTCCTGTGATGAAAGCTGAATTTTCAGCATCATTACTCCAGTCTTCAGTGTCACATGATCCTTCAGAAATCATTCTAATATGATGATTTGCTGCTCAAGAAACATTAATGATTATTGTTGAAAACAGATTTCTGTGAAATCTGTGCTACCTTTTATTTTTCATGATTCTTTGATGAATAGAAAGTTCCAAAGAGCAGCATTTATTTCTAATAGAAGTATTTTGTAATAGTATCAATGTTTTACTGTCACTATTGATAAATTTAATGTGTCCTTGCTGAATAAAAGTATAAATGTATTTTAAAAACATTAAAAATCTTACCACAAACTTTTGAAGAGTTGTACTGTATATAATATTTAAAATACTGAAATATTTATACTGGCAATATTGACTTAATTTTGCAAAACAAAAGAAAAAAATATGTTTTATCTCTCATGGTTTTTATATGCCTTTATATCTTAGAAGTAGTCTCTGGCAAGGGTATTGTTATATTTGGGGCTGGTTTTATTGGAAGCTTAGATTGCGAAGGTTGAAGAGCCTCGAGTTTGTGTTCAGTTCAATCACGGTGTCGATAAACCTGATGACTGATCCTGTTCACATCTTCAATTATTGATCCCGCGCGCTGCGCAGCACATATTCTTTAAGTTCTGTAAAATGCACACTCAACTTTGCAGAGCAGGACGAATGAGGCGCGCGATGTGTGTTTGATCAATGTACTGCACAGTGCACAGGTCACAAGCCTCTTACGTGAGTATTTGTCACATCAGCCACCGTCGTGTCGCTGTTGTAGACGAGCCATCCCTGTGGAGCGCGCGACTCGCGTACTGCATATGTTAATCAAACCCAATTACCCATAATTGAATGTCTCCATTTTGCTTCTAATCAATAGCGACTCGGCGAGTGAAGGCACGGTGAGGGAATAAATTCACTGTGATTCCTGTAATTGATGGCGCCCTTGTCACCGAGGGAGAAATGAAACCACCTGCGGACTGAGAGCTGCTTCGACCCTCAGATAAGCCCGATTCCAATGCAAATCATTTCTACTCGACCTGATTTCTGCTTATTGATCAGTTCACTGACTAAAAGAGGCGCATTTGTCAAGATAACGTGCTATGATGAAGAGAACTTGCTCTGGTTAATAGATAAGAGGATATTCATATGAGCGAACTGAACCTGCCTTTGGGAACGACGGGGGCAGGAATTATAAATGCTGTAAAACATCCTTGAGTGTCTCATGAGTCACTTTAATTGACTTATAAAATGACTGTTTAATGAAGATATATATATTGCCTGTATTTAAAAACAAGCCTACAATCAGATTGAATTAATCTGAGTGTAATTAATCCAGGACACGCCTCAATACAATCAATAAAGACAAGAGGGGCAGAAGAGTTACAATTTATTCCCTTGCAAATGTTTTCTCTGTTTTGGCAGCTGAATGGACCAAATGTAGAGCAAATGCTTAAAAATTAAAGGTAATCAGATTTATGTACTGTTTATTTGACACAACAAGCAATTGTGTTCTAAAACTGTAGTTTGTCAAGCTATATAAACCTGTCACTCACATGAGATCCACCAATAGCAAACCACAACCAACCAATCAATTCCCCACAGACAAAATCAAGCCCCGCCCTACATTTGTTCTTGTTCCAGAAGTTTCACTAGGGAAGAAATGTTGATCTCGACTTCCATGCTGACTTTAAAGCTATTCAAAAGGGAATCATCTACCTTTTGAAGAAGAGTTTTAAACATACAGCTACAAATATTTTGCTATAAAAAGATGCACAAGGAGGTCTGTGTAAGGACTTAAAGAGATAGATGCAACTAAGTGCAATGTAGTGTTGTAAAAACATCA
Organism: Culter alburnus; assembly: GCA_028476615.1. NCBI lineage: Eukaryota > Metazoa > Chordata > Actinopteri > Cypriniformes > Xenocyprididae > Culter > Culter alburnus. The sequence continues at coordinate 361,184 of JAOTNS010000241.1, forward strand.
ATTTTTCAATACATATCGATGCTGAAATATCTGAAACGCTCGCTTGCAATATTACTCGTTTTCTGCAGAATAGATGCATGACACCAGCTGTGCTTTCTCGCTCTCTCATCTCTCTGACGGCGAGTTAACGCACAAACCTGCCTCGTTTCATTTGCTCCGGATGAATATTGTTGGTGTTACAGGGCTTGAATTTCGGCATGGGATTGCATGTATTGTGCATAATTTTACTCATTCCTGCACATTCCTGCACCAACTCTCAGTACTAAATTGAGTTCCTTTTCACTGCTTATTATGCTTAAACAGTCGAAAACACACAAAAATAATGTCAAAATGCCGGTCTTGGCGGGTATTCACATAAACACAGGCAATTATGTTTTAAGTGAACATAAACTGCTGAGAAAGAAAACGAATGTGTAACAGTATAATGTTGTGCGTCAGGTCTTAAAGTGACAGCAGCCTAATATACCTGCTGCCAAATTATAATATTAAATAATAAATAATATAGATAATATTAAAAATATCTATATGGCAGTTTTTCTCCATGATATTGATGTCAAAACTGTGGCCAGTGAAAATACTGATTGGCTATATATATACATTTTGTTTGCCTTTATTGTCATTATAAAATATTACAATTATCTTTTTTTTTTTCAAAATAGCCTAGCAACTATTTTCCATCAGCATTTTATGTCTTTTTGTAGCAGCAACTATTCTTCAAGAGGTTGATATTTCCCCTTTTAATTGCTTTTAATATTTGTTAGTAGCTTTTAGTGTAGCTAACTAATTACTCCAAAGGTAGCTTGACTAGTGTAACTGCTTCACATAATGAGTAGCTTGTAGCTTGACACGCAACAGTTTCAAAGCAGCTTTCCCAACACAATAGCGCTCATGATAAATGACTCACGAAAGCATTATGTTTTTCCTAATTAGTTTTCAGCAATCAGCGCAAATGCTGCAAAACTCAACGCTGTCAACTGGAGGATGATAAAAGACGTGAAATCCAAACGTAAATTGAATGCTTTCATTGTTGAAGTTTTTTTCGTTTTGGTCTTTTTGAGGTCCGGTTTGCATGGCCTGCTCTGTCCTGGAGACAGTGGAGAGATAGTGGAGAAGATGGTCTGTTTCTGTGAGACTCAGCACTATTCAGGCAGTGAGTGTAAGAGGCCCCAGGGAATGCAGCAGTTTCCTGCGAGGAGCGTCGCCTGTCGTCCCCCTGTAATCGATTCCAGGTACCGCAGAACCATATTCTAAAAAGAAAGATATTAACTGTCAGCACAACCCACATACTTACACACACTCACACACATACAGGATCAGAGGGATGAGAGTAAATTGGCCCTCAGGAAAGCTCTCATCTTGCAGGTTGCGGTGCGGTTTCAGGACAAATGAACGACACTTTGTCCTGCTGTGTCTCACACTGCAAACTCTCTGGATCAATAATTCTTTTCTATCTTTTCTCTTTAATTTAATTGTGTGTACTGTCCTCTCTGTTCTTCTGGGTTCTTGTGCTCTGAGAACACTGATAAAAAATCAGATATTTTAAAGGTTATAAAAGCACTTTATATAAAACATATCCAGCTCTTTGGCCTGTAAGTCGCTCTGCTGCAGGTTTAGGGATTGTGTGTTTGCAAGAGAGAAACCTTTCTTAGAGAAAAAAGGATATTGTAAGGTTCTTGTGTCTGATTATAGGGTTCTGATTAATCAAAATAGGGTTCAAAGTATGTGTCATTATTGGCTTCTGTTGTGTCTGAAAATAGGTTCTAATATGTTTGATTATAATGTTCTGGTTTATCTAACTATAGTGTTTTTCTGATTGTATTGTTCTAGACAATGTAATGTTCTAGTTTTTATGATTATAGGATTTTAGACCATCTGATTACAATGTTATACTTTTGTCTATTTGTAGGATTCTGGCCTGTCTGATGTAGTGGTATATTGTTTATGATGATAGGGCATTAGACTGTCTAATTATAAAATTCTAGGTTTTACGATTATAGAATTCTAGTCTGATAATAATGTTGTAGTATGTCTGATTCGTAGTTTGTCTGTCTAAAGTTCTAGTTGTCTGTGTAGTTGTCTCTAAGTTTGTCTGATTTGTAGTGTGTGATCGTGTATGTCGATGTAGGGTTCTAGTTTGCTGATTTATGTTGTAGTCTAGTTTGTCGATGTTGTAGTATGTCCAATAGTAGGGTTCTAGTTTCTCTGAGTAGGTTCTAGTTTGTCTGATTTTAATGTTGTAGTTTGTCTGAGTAGGGTTCTAGTTTGTCTGATTATAATGTTGTAGTATGTCTGATAGTAGGGTTCTAGTTTGTCTGATTTATAATGTGTAGTATGCTGATTGTGGGTTCTAGTTGTCTGATTATAAGGTACTGGTAGGGTTCTAGTTTGTCTGATTTAATGTGTAGTATGTCGATAGTAGGGTTCTAGTTGTCTGATTTTAAATGTCCTTAGTAGGTTCTATTGTTGAAATGTTGTAGTATGTCCGATAGTAGGGTTCTGATTATAATGTTGTAGTTTGTCTGACCTAACTGTAGGGTTCTAGTTTGTCGATTTAGTTGTAGTATGTTGTAGGGTTCTAGTTTGTCTGATTATAATGTTGTAGTATGTCTGATGTAGGGTTCTAGTTTGTCTGATTTTAACGTTGTAGTATGTCTAGTAGGGTTCTAGTTTGTCTGATTATAATGTTGTAGTATGTCGGTAGTTTGTCTGATTAGGTAGTATGTCTGATAGTAGGGTTTAGTTTGTCTGATTTTAACGTTGTAGTGTAGGTTCTAGTTGTATGAAGTTGTAGTATGTCTGATAGTAGGGTTCTAGTTGTCTGATTTTACGTTGTAGTATATCCTAGTAGGGTTCTAGTTTGTCTGATTACTAATAGTAGGGTTTAGTTTGTCTGATTATAATGAGTTTGTCTGAGTAGGGTTCTAGTTTGTCTGATTTTAACGTTGTAGTATGTCCGATAGTAGGGTTCTAGTTTGTCTGATTATAATGTTGTAGTTTGTCTTACTGTAGGGTTCTAGTTTGCCTGATTATAATGTTGTAGTATGTCCGATAGTAGGGTTCTAGTTGTCTGATTTTAAGTTAGTATGTCCAATAGTAGGGTTCTAGTTTATTTTAACGTTGTAGTATGTCTAATAGTAGGGTTCTAGTTTGTCTGATTATAATGTTGTAGTTTGTCTGACTGTAGGGTTCTAGTTTGTCTGATTATAATGGTGTAGTATGTCTGATAGTAGGGTTCTAGTTTGTCTGATTTTAACGTTTTAGTATGTCCGATAGTAGGGTTCTAGTTTGTCTGATTTTAACGTTGTAGTATGTCTAATAGTAGGGTTCTAGTTTGTCTGATTATAATGTTGTAGTTTGTCTGACTGTAGGGTTCTAGTTTGTCTGATTTATAATGGTGTAGTATGTCTGATAGTAGGGTTCTAGTTTGTCTGATTATAATGTTGTAGTATGTCTGATAGTAGGGTTCTAGTTTGTCTGATTTTAACATTGTAGTATAAGTAGGGTTATAGTTTGTCTGATTATAATGTTGTAGTATGTCTGATAGTAGGGTTCTAGTTTGTCTGATTTTAACGTTGTAGTATGTCCGATAGTAGGGATCTAGTTTGTCTGATTATAATGTTGTAGTTTGTCTGACTGTAGGGTTTAGTTTGTCTGTTTTTAATGTTGTAGTATGTCTGATAGTAGGGATCTAGTTTGTCTGATTTTAATGTTGTAGTATGTCTGACTGTAGGGTTCTAGTCTCTCTGATTATAATGTAGTATGTCTGATAGTAGAGTTTAGTCTGGCTGATTGTAATGTTATAGTTTTTATAATTATAGGATTCTAGACTGTCTGATTAGAATTTTCTAGTTTTTCTCAATTAAATGTTCCTGTCTGTCTGCTTATAGTGTTCAAATATTTCTTTGTTTTTATGATGACATGATTCTCATTTGTCTGATTATGTTGTAGACTGTCTGATTATATATCCAAGACATATAATTTATCATTTTTATGACTATCGTGTTCTAGTTTTCATGATCTTGTTTGTCTAATTATGTTCTAGTTTGTAAGATTATATTGCTGTAGTTCTTTTCTGATTATATAATGATATAATGTTCTAGTTTTTGTTTACAGTGTTTTAGTTTTTCCGATTGTAGGTGTTCTAGACTTTCTGATTATAATGTTCCAAGCTGTAATGAACATGTCTTTCAAGGAGATGAGTAGGTGATGAAAGAATGTATATTTTTGGTTGAACCAACTCTTTAAAGTGAACAGACACACACACACTATCAGCTGTGAATCTCTCTTTCTCTGCGGCAAGTCGCTCTTTCTTTCTGGGACACTGTAAACCTTCACAGGGTCCCCTGCTGAGAGAGAGAGAGAGAGAGAGAGAGACATCTTCACTAGTCAGAGCAATTTATGGGCTCAAGCCTCGCTGAGTAACAACATATAATAGAGCTTCAGTCAGAGCGACAAATCAGTGTGTGTGTCCACAAAACAGAAGACATACACACACTGATGGAGAGTCCAGGTGTTTTGTAGCATCCTCGCTTCCTGTCCATTAACATGACACTACCTATTTCTGCACTTACTGTTAATAAACCGCTAAACTGACCTGTTGAAATCTGATCTTGACATTGACCAGGGCCGGATCTGTTCACTGAGAAATCTCAGATCTGTCCTTGAATCTGAGCAGCACAGAAATCCTCTTGCTACCGGCTATTAAAATCAAATTCATGAACACAGTCAAAGAAATGCAGAACGAGGGTCTCCAGAATATGTGGTAAAGTATATCGATTGTTTTAGATATTTTATACGCATATATGGAATACAGTGTGTTTAACACCCAAGCAACCCAATTTGATCGTAGTGTAGTTGCGCCCCTGCATTTCAATAGCATGTGTTTTATGTAGGAGTATATCTGAAGAAAACACAGGGAACCTGTTTGAAAACAGTCAGCAGTTTGGTGGTATAGTGGCCGAAAAAATACACAGTTTACTTTTATTATATAGAGAGAGAAAGAGAAGGAAAGAAGAGACGCAGAGACTAAAGAAAACAGATCCCACAACAAGCCAGCAGAGAAATGAGTCAGAGCAGCGCAGAGATTCAGTCATTACTCTTCTTTCCTTTGAATAACACAATTAAAAGAGGGAAATTGTGCCGAAGCGCTGCGAGTATCTATTCGTCAGCCTAAAGAGCCTCTGTGCCTTGATAAAGACTGTGTTCAATCTCGCTCTGCAGGCAGGACGGCCGTAGTAACACACTGTGGAACGCCTGCAGAATTGGGGAATATATTTCATGTAAAAATGCTCTTGACATGCTATTAAGGTGAATTAGCTGGAGCCACTTGACTGTAAATGTTCTGATTAAGCCGCGGCAGCTGTGTGTGTGTGTGTGTGCGGTTGACAGGGTTCAGCTTGACGTCTCTCACACAGTAAGGTGTGTGCAGAGGATTTTTTAAGTGGTGTTCTGCTAAAAGCCCAGTGAGTGAATGACAGATGCTGAGAAACTGGATCTCCTGTCTGTTTTATGAGCTGAGAGCTGCAGCGCCTCAACCTGACAACGTCTGTCCAGTAATTCCATTAGAAGAGAGGATCTTAAAGGGATATTAACCTCCAAAATCACATTTCTGTCATCATTTACTCGCCCTCATGTCATTATTTGAATTCTTCTGTAAATGGCAAATGATGTTGAGTAGAATGTTTTCTATAGGAAAGCGTGCAATTTCGGTGCCACTAGAAAAATAAGGATTGTTCTCAAACAGGTTTCATCCATCTGTCTGTCTGTCGGTCTGTCTGATCATCTATCGTTCCGTCTGTCTATCGTTCCATCTATCTGACCTTGTATTTTTCAGTTTATCTGACCATCTATTGTTCCATCTGTCTGTCTGTCTGTTGTTCCGTCTATCCATCATTCCATCTATGCAACCATCTATTGTTCTGTCTATATGTCATTCCATCTATCAGACCATCTATCCTTCCATCTGTTATCTATCATTCTATGTACCTGACCATCTATTGTTCCATTTCATCTATCTGTCTGTATGTTGTTTTGTCTATCTATCTATCTATATCTATAGTTCTATAGTCATATCTATCTATATCTATCTATCTATCTATATCTATCTATCTATCTATCTATCTGTGTCTTCTATCTATCTATCTATCTATCTATCTATCTATCTATCTATCTATCTATCTATCTATCTATCTGTCTGTCGTCTGTCTATCGATCTATATCTATCGCTATCTATATATCTATGTCTGTCTGTCTACTATCTATCTATCTCTGTATATATCTATCTATCTACTTCTATCTATCTATCTATCTATCTATCATCTACTATCTATCGATCTCTATCGTTGTCTGTCTATCTATCTATCTATCTATCTATCTATCTATCTATCTATCTAATCTCTTGTCTATCTATCTCTATACTATCTATATATCTATCTATCTATCGTCTGTCAGTCTGTTGTTTGTCCATTATCTATCTATTATCTATCTATCTATCTATCTATCTACTATCTATCTATCTATCTATCTCTATCTATCATCTATCTGTTGTCTCTCTGGTCTATCTATCTATCTATCTCTCGTCTATCTATATATCTATCTATCTATCTATCTACTATTATGCGGTCTATCTAATTATCTATTATATCTATCTGTTCTGTCTGTCGTCTGTCTGTCTATCTGTCTGTCTATCTATCTATCTAGTCTCTGTCTGTCTGTCTGTCTGTCTGTCGTCTGTCGTCTATCTATCTGTCTGTCTGTCTATCTATCTATCTATCTATCTATCTATCTATATATCTATCTATGTCTAAAGTTGAGTTTGCAAATTAAGCTGAGATGCTTGAAAGTATTTTACACATCTTGAAACGTAAACAGAAAAAAAGATGAGCTTTGAAACTCTAGAGTATGTAGTGTAATACAGCTAGAGAGATGTTTTGGTGGTGCACAGGTATATGATATTAGAGTGATGTTTCCTTCAGAGATAGTGAGAGGGAGAGATGCTTTGAACCCGTGTTAAACTCTACACAGACTGGTGGAAACCCTCCAAGAGCTGCTTGACTGCTTTTATCTTTCCTGCCATAATTAAACCTGACTGTCCCTCTAATGACACATGACACTATTACAGTCATCCTGAGCCTCACACGAGATGCTTCTCTGTCTGCCTAACACACGCTGAGGAGTTTACAGCCGAACTGGATTAGATCCAGACGGTGGGCTCACCTGCTTCCCATTCCCTGATCTTTTATGGACTATTTTTAATAGCAGAACGCGGCGCACATTAGTGAACAATGTGATTTTATTACTCACTGTTCAAGCGGTTCAGACAGGACAGGACAACATAAAATAAGGGAGGATGTCAGCGGACTGCATGTCTGACGTGTGGCTGGAGGGTGGATAATGGACGAGAAGCCCGGGGATCGATGTACTTGCCTCGACCAGCGGTGTTATTTGAGCTAACGTCAGTCGAAAGCTGACAGTCTGCTCTAATGCGGCCGGTTCAAGTTGCAGAAAGGGCAGGATGAGCAGACAGAGGAGAGTCCATTCTGAGTTCATCCTAATGCACTCGTTCATTGAACAGCACTCCAGCAGACTGTAATTGAAGGAGAGGATGTTCTGAGACCCTCGAGGACATAAACGGCCCTCTGCAGTCTGTCTGTCTGTCTCCCTATCATCTATCTATCTATGTATCGTTCTATCATTCGCTCTATTGTTCGCTCTGTTGTTCGCTCTATCTCTATCGTTCATTCTATCATTCATTCTATCTATCGTTAGCTCTATCGTTCGTTCTGTCATTAGCTCTGTCATTCGTTCTATATCGTTCACTCTGTCATTCGTTTATGTTCACTATTGTTCGTCGTTCTATCATTTGTTTGTTCTATCGTTCGCTCTATCGTATGTTCTATCGTTCATATATTGTTTGTTCTTTTTATCACTTGCTCTATCGTTCACGCTATCTTTCATTCTATTGTTCACTATATTGGTCATTCGCTCTATCGTTAATTCTGTCATTCACTATATCATTCTATTTATCGTTCGCTCTATCGTTCATTCTATCATTCGCTGTGTTAATTCTATGTTAGCTCTGTTGTTCGTCAGTTCTACCATGTTCTATCATCGCTGTGTCGTTATCGGTTCGCTCTGTTGCTCGTTCATTCTATTGTTCATTCTATCTGTCGTTAGCTCTGTCGTTGTTTATCATTCACTTATATCGTTCTATCGTTTGCCTCTACTGTTTGTTCTATCATTTGCTCTGTTTGTAGTTCATTCTATCTTTCACGCTATCATTCATTCTATTGTTCACTATATTGTTCATTCGCTCTATCGTTAGCTCTATCGTTAGCTCTATCATTTGTTCTATCATCCATTCTATCTATAGTTAGCGCTATCGTTCGTTCTATCATTCACTATATCATTCGTTCTTTCTGTTGTTTGCTCTATCATTTGTTCTATCATTCCCTCTGTTGTTCATTCATTCTATCATTAATTTCTATCTATCGTTCGCTATATGTGTTCTATCGTTCACTATATGTTCATTACTCTATCGTTAGCTCTATCGTTAGTTAATTCATTGGCTCGTTGTTCGTTCACTCTATCTTCACGCTATCTTTCATTTATTGTTCATAATTGTGCATCGCTCTATCGTCGCTTCTATCATTTGTTCTATCTCTGCTGTCAGTTCGTTTATAAAGTTTGTTCTATCATTCGCTGTGTGATGCGGTCGTCGCTCTGTGGCTCGTCTTATCGTCCATGCTATTAGAGTAGCGCTAAATTAGTTCTATCATTCACTATTATCACGCATATCTATCGTTTCTTAGCATTGTTCGATTCATCAGCTTCGTTCGTTTCATCGTTCGCTCTGTTGCTCGTTCATTCTATCGTCCATTCTATCTATAGTTAGCGCTATCGTTCGTTCTATCATTCACTATATCATTCGTTCTATCGTTTGCTCTACTGTTGGTTCTATAATTTGACTCTGTGTGCGTTCGATTCTTCATCTTAACGCTAGCGTTCATTATGTGTTCAATCTATTGTCATTAGCTCTGTTTAGCTGTATTCGTTCGCTCTATCATTGTTCTATCATCCGATGTCGTTAGTTCTATCGTTTGCTCTGTGCGCGTCATTGTATCGTCCATCATCTCAAGTAGCGCTATCATAGTTCATCATCACTATATATTCGTTCTATCTATAGTTCGCTCTATCATGTTCTATCATCGCTGCGTTGTTACTATCGTTCATGTGCTCGTTCATTCATCGGTCCTTTATATCTATAGTTAGCGCTATCATTGTTTCTATCTTCATTAATCATGCGTTCTATCTATACGTGCGCTCTAGCATTTGTTCATATCATCGCTGTAGTTCGTTCTATAGTTGTTCGCTATGTTGCTCTTCATTCTATGTCCATTATATCTATAGTTAGCGCTAGCGTTCATTCCTCTCATTCACTATTCATTTGTTCAGATCTATGTTTGCCTATCGGCATTATATCATTCTATGTTGTTCGTCATTCATCATTCTATATCGTGCGCTCTCTTGTGTGATGTCATTCACTTATGTTTGTGCGTAGATAATTCGCTCGTTGTTCGTTCATTCTATCATTCATTCTATCGTTCGCTCTATTGTCTTCTGTCGTTCACTATATTGTTGTTTTTTTATCATTGGCTCTATCGTTCACGCTATCATTCATTCTATTGTTCACTATATTGTTCATTCGCTCTATCGTTAGCTCTATAGTTAATTCTATTGTTCACTATATTGTTCATTTGCTCTATAGTTAGCTCTACCGTTAGCTCTATATTTGTCTTCATCGCTGTCGTGTCGTTCTTTCTCGTTCGCTCTGTTGCTCGTCCACTGTTGTTCACTATATCATTTGTTCTTTCTATCGTTCGCTGTATCGTATGTTCTGTCGCACTATATCATTTGTCGTTCTATCGTTCGCTCTATCGTTCGTTCTATCATTCGCTGTTGTTCATTCTATTGTTAGCTCTGTCGTTCGTTCTATCATTCACTATATCATTCGTTCTATCTATCGTTCGCTCTATCGTTCGTTCTGTTGTTCACTATATCATTTGTTCTATCATTGCTCTATCGTTCATTCTATCATTCGCTCTGTTGTTCGTTCATTCTATCATTCATTCTCTCTATTGTTCGCTGTATCGTATGTTCTGTCGTTCACTATATCATTTGTTCTTTCTATTGTTCGCTCTATCGTATGTTCTATCGTTCACTATATTGTTTGTTCTTTCTATCACTTGCTCTATCGTTCACGCTATCTTTCATTCTATTGTTCACTATATTGGTCATTCGCTCTATCGTTAATTCTATCATTCACTATATCATTTGTTCTATTTATCGTTTGTTCTATCATTCGCTGTTGTTCATTCTGTTGTTAGCTCTGTCGTTTGTTCTTTCATTCACTATATCATTCGTTCTATCGTCGCTCTATCGTTCGCTCTATCATTTGCTCTGTTGTTCGTTCATTCTATCTTTCACACTATCGTTCATTCTATTGTTCACTATATTGTTCATTCGCTCTATCGTTAGCGCTATCGTTAATTCTATATTCACTATATCATTGTTCTCGTATCGTTCGCTCTATGTTCGTTCTATCATTCGCTGGTTGTTCTTCTGTTGTTGATCTGTCGTTGTTCTATAATTCATATAGCATGTTCGATAGTAGCTCTACTGTTGGTGCTATCAATTTGCTCTGTTGTTCGTCGTTCATCCTTTACGCTACGTCATATGTGTTCACTATATTGTTCATTAGCTCTGTCGTTAGCTGTAGCGTTCGCTTCGATCATTTGTGCTATCATCGCGTAGTCGTTCTATCGTTCGCTCTGTTTGCTAGTCATTCTATGTCCATTATATCTATAGTTAGCGCTGTCGTCGTTCTATTCATGTCACGATTATCATTAGTCTATCTATGTTGCTCGACAGTTGTTTTACATTCCCCTGTGTTAGTTCATTCTATCATCTATCTATCGTCACTCTATTGTGTTCTTGTTCACTATCTTGTTGGTCTTTCTATCGTTCGGTCTATCTTCACGCTGCGTTTCATTCTATTGTTCAACTATATGGTAATTCGCGCGATCGTAGCTCTTTATCGTTCGCTCGCTCATTTGTTCTATCATACGTGTCGTTCGTTATATAGCGTCGATCGGTTGCCGTCGTTCTACCTTTGTTATCATTCGTGGTGTTTATTCTGCCGTTCACTATGTGTCATAAGTTCTACTGTTAATCTATCTAGTTGTAGCTTATATGTTCTATCATTCACTATACTGCGGTCTATCTATCGTTCGCTATATGTTGGTTCTTTGTTCATATATGTGGTTCTATCTTCAAGTAGGTCTATCGGTCGTTCTACAATCGCTCGGTTGTTGTTCTCTATCATTCCATTATCTATCGTTAGCTGTATCGTATGTTCTGTCGTCAAATATCATTCGTTGATTACGTTCACTCTATCAGTTGCATTGGTGTCGTTTGTTTATCTTCACACTAGCGTTTCATTATGGGGTTCACTATATTGTTCATGCGCTCTATAGTTAGCTCTATTCGTTCACTCTATCAGTGGTTCTATCATCCCCTGTCGTTCGTTTATAGTGCACTCGGTTGCGCGTCAGGCTATAGTCCATTCTATCTTATGAGTTAGCGATGTCGTTCGTTCTATAATTCACTATATCATACTTTCTATTATGGTTGGCTTCTATCCTTTGTTCTATCAATTCCCCCTGTTGTTCGTTCATTCTCTCATTATAGATATCGTTCATCTATTGGGTGCTATGTCACTATATTGTTTGTGTATTTCTGATCGTCGCTCTTATATTTGTTCATCATTCCCAGTGTTCGTTCATTCTATCATCTATCTCTCGTGCCCTATATTTGTTCTTAGTGTTCAATCGATTGTTTGTCGTTCTACGTTCGCTATATCCTTGGGTCGATCATCCGTGTCGTTCGGCTATCGTTCACTTTGTTGCGTTCATTTCTAGCGTCCATTCATCTATAGTTAGAGTATTGTTCAGTCATCATTCATTCTTCATTCGTTCTATATTTGTTGCTCATCATTTGTTCTATCACTCCTCTTTGTTCAGTTATGCTATCATTCATCTAGCGTTCACTCTATTTGTTTATGTTCCACTATATGTGCATTGCTCTATCGTTAGCTCTATCGTTCGCTCTATCATTTGTTCTATCATCCGCTGTCGTTCGTTTCTATCGTTCGCTCTGTGCTCGTCGTTCTAACCATTGTTCTATCATTCGCTGTTGTTTATTCTATCGTTCGCTCTGTGGCTTGTTCATTCTACCATTTGTTCTATCATTCGCTGTGTTTATTCTGTCGTTCACTTGTTGTTCGTCAGTTCTACTGTTCATTCTATAATTGTTAGCTCTATCATCGTTCTATCATTCACTATATCATTCGTTCTATCTATCGTTCGCTCTATCATTTGTTCTGTCATCCGCTGTCGTTCGTTCTATCGTTCGCTCTGTTGCTCGTTCATTCTATCGTCCATTCTATCTATAGTTAGTGCTATCGTTCATTCTACATTCACTATATCATTCGTATACTATTGTTCGCTCTATCGTTCGTTCTATTGTTCATATATTGTTTGTTATCATTAGCTCTATCGTTCGTTCTATCATCGCTCTGTTGTTCGTTCATTTTGTCATTCATTCTATCTATCGTTCGCTGTATCGTATGTTCTGTCATTCACTATATCATTTGTTCTTTCTATCGTTCACGCTATCGTTCATTCTATTGTTCTCTATATTGTTCATTCGCTCTATCATTAGCTCTATAATTTGTTCTATCATTCACTATATAATTTGTTCTATCTATCGTTCGCTCTACTGTTCGTTCTCATTTGCTGTTGTTCATTCATTCTATCATCACTCTCTGTCGTTCGCTCTATTGTGTTCTATCATTCACTATATCATTTGTTCTTTCTATCTTTCACGCTATCTTTCATTCTGTTGTTCACTATATTGTTCATTTGCTCTATCGTTCATTCTATCATTCACTATATCTTTTGTTCTATCTATCGTTCACTCTATGATTCGTTCTATCATTTGCTCTGTTGTTCCTTCATTCTATAGTTCGCTCTATTGTATGTTCTATCGTTCACTCTATTGTTCACGCTATCGTTCATTCTCTTGTTCTCTATATTGTTCATTCGCTCTATCGTTAGCTCTATCGTTAGCTCTATCAATCACTATATCATTCGTTCTATCTATCGTTCGCTCTATCATTCGTTCTATCATCCGCTGTTGTTCATTCTATCGTTCGCTGTTGTTCCGTCCATTCTACCATTCGTTTTGTTGTTCGTTCATTCTATCGTTCATTCTATCTATCGTTCGCTCTATCATTTGTTCCATCATTCGCTGTTGTTCATTCTATCGTTCGCTCTGTCATTCGTTCTGTTGTTTGCTCTGTTGTTCGTTCATTCTATCTATTGTTTGTTCTATCGTTCATACTAACATTTGCTCTGTCATTCGTTCTATCTATTCTATCGTTCACTCTGTCGTTCTTTCTATTGTTCGTTTTATCGTTCATTCTTTCATTCTATCCGACCGAATGTCCGTCTGTCTAGAACTAATTACGCTGATTAAAAATGATGTATACTGTAATCATAAACCCTAATTATGTATCATCTAAATTCAACTGCATTCCATCTGTCTGTCATTCTATCCATTTATCCGTCCATCTGTTGTATCTATCTATCTATCAGCTGATCTTTCAGTCAAACGACTGTACTCCAAGGTTTAAAAAATGAAGCCAATTGACTGAAATAGTTGTGAAAGAGGTCACTCTGAGATGAGAGGTCAGGTCA